>OY757189.1:89103447-89178447 GCA_963583895.1 Melanophora roralis
TTAAGATGTACGGCCTATTGAATCTACACTGCTCTGATACCAGTTCAATAGTTCTGGTTGGATTGCTATTTAAGGCATATGCTTAAAGGCATGATTTGTGATACAACAAACTCTAGGACATTAGAAAGAGCGGGACTGGATCTCTTTATAAACACTCGAAGGCCAAAATCAAGCGTCGCCTTTAAGACCACAATGCAAATATTTAATAAGTGGTCTAAGCAAACAAAAATTATTTTTTCCTGAAACAGTGTACACGTAAATTTACGATCGAAAAATTTAGGACATAAAAAAGAGGATAAATGCTTAGTTAGAACAAGATCAATGCCTATGGGCATTGCAGAATTTTGGAAACAAAAGACATCGCTGCCATATTTTAACACTCTCAGGTGGAACACGGGGAAGTTGGGGGTGTTTTTACCCAAATTTTGTTTGAACTTTGTATGGTTACCCTCTTAGGGGGAAAGAATGTTCAAGGAAAATGTGTGCAAGAGAGGATTAGTTGGGGTCAGCCATACTTTTGACCTATTCACGGGTACCCTGGAAGCTTTGTGATGGGGAAGGGAGGGGGGGGGAGGAAGACATTTTATTTTAAGAATTTCACAAACTTTCTTTGAGAGCCCCTTTATTCAATGGTGATGGGAAGTAAGTATGTTCTAGGAATATGTTTGGGAAGGTAAACTAATGGCGATTGGTGGTGCACTTTATTTCTCGAAAGCCGACTCTGTGGAAGTTATGAGAGTTTTTAACATCATTTTTATATATTTTATATGGAAACTTCTTCAGATAAGGGTGGTAAACATGTCCTAGGAATATGTTTGGGAGGGGATAAAAATGGGATTCTGCGATGTATTTATTTTCTCTAAGGGTGACTCCGGGGAAGTTGTAGGGTTTTTTACACTCTTTTTTCAATTGTGTATGGCAACCCTGTTTTGACCTGGATGTAGGGAGTTAGTATGTTCCACAAAAATGTTTAGGAGAAAACATGTAAAAGCGCTATATTTGGCTGTGCCAAATATATACCCTTCACATTGGTCTTTTAATATACCCGGCCGAGTTATTTTGTACTGAAAATAATATAATAAAAACCATGTGCGAGTTTTAAAGTCCAGAAATAGATAAAGAAGGCTTTAGGTCGAGAGTTTTAAAAGTTTTCTAATCCTTTTTTTTTGCCCCCACACAAAAAATTGTTTCTTTAAAGCGTAGGCCTTGTTGTCCAATTACCTTTTGTAGAACATTTGATGTCGATATCTGTTATAGTTTCCGAAATATAACGCATAAAGTTTTCCGTAAAACCTGTGCAATTGCGGAAAAATACCACTTCCCCTGATCCTATCTGAAAAAAAATTCTTCATTATTGAGAAAGTTACTTTAAAAGAGTCTGTGCCAAACTTTGTGGCAAGAATGACCATGTTAACTGAGATATATAGGGATATATACGGATTTTGTCCCAAAAAAAATGGGTTATTTTGGGTTTTCGCTTATATCTTGGTCAATAGTTTACCGATTTTGCTGCTTTGAAATAGCAATTACCTCCAGGATATTTCTAATAGTTTGACACCAATAAATGGTCCCTATCGTTTTATTTGACTCTGGAAACTTTATTTCAACAGACGGACAGATGTACAGACGGACAGACGAACCGACAGGGCTATATCAACTTCCCTATCTATAAGGATCCAAAATATATATACTTTATGGGGTCACAAATGGATATTAAAAAAACTAAAGATGGAATCACAAACTGATATATACCCTTATCACTATGTAAAGGGTATAAAAATAATTGGGGCCATAATAAACAGAAGTAGTCTTGGTTTTTGGCTTATTTCTGTTCAGTCAGTTATCAGGCAATTTTTACAGATTTTAACACTCATCTTCTAGCAGATATTTCTAATAGTTTGATTCAAACTACGGGTATATGCGGCATCAGGGGCTTCAAAAAATGATTTCAGAATTAACACGGACAGACGGACATCCTTTAATATGCTTCCCTATCTATAAGGACCAAGAAAATATATATACTTTATGGGGTGGCGAACCCGTTTTTAAAGAAATAACAAATGGAATGACAAGGTTATATATACCCTTGTCGCTATTGTAAAGGGTATAAAAATTTTTAAAAATTAAAAATTGATGCTGATTGAATTAAATGGGAAACAAACACATACTAAGCATTTTGTAAATCCAAGTTTCACACCGTATTTTTGTTAATTGAACTAATCAAAAAGCTTCTTAAATAAATCTAATGAATCAAATAAATATTTAAAATTACCACTTACCTTTTTTCTACTGTTTCTTATAACAAAAAGAAGAGAACAAAATTTTAATTGAGTTCTTGTTGTTTTTTGTTTGTTTTTTTTCTTTTAACTTTAACTAATGAATGCAGTTAGGTTCTTTACAAAAACAAGGTGTTAAAAATCTTATTTTTTCTCCTTTTTCATATTCAAATTTCGTTTTGTTTGTAAATTGGTTATGTTTTATGTAATTGTGATAATTTAAACAATTCAAACAATCATGGTTAAGACCCATGACAATATCGTTTTGTGTTTTTTCTAACATTTGTTTTTAGGCTTTTGTTTCCAATAAGCTGCTGTGGTGTTAAGGTATAATGGGCGGTTTTCTTGATTTCATTGTTGGATATTTGTGTTACCTGTTTTCTTCTTGGTTAGTTTTTCTTTTAAAATTTTTGGTTAGATATTCATTTTTGTGCTTTTTGTTTTGTTAATATTGTTTTTACCGATTATCACTTGCTATCAGAAGTATTATTTTCTTTATTTTACATTTTTTGTTAAAATGAAAATTACTTTGTTTTCATTTTTCATTAATATGCTTTTATGTGGGTAGTCATGCGAATTGCATTCTAATTAGAATATTTTATTTAATTTAAACACAACACATATCATCGGATGAGCTTTCTTTTGGTCTAATATTTTCGGCTGTGGGAGAACAGTAGCAGCTAATAAACCATAAAGGCTACAAAAGGTGATCATCAGAAATATGTTTAAAAATAATTTTCAAATAAGGGAAAATAATTGGTTTTTAAACAATAACTTAAAAAAAAGTGAGAACAAAAAAAATACTTAATAACACATAAGTGCAAACAGGCGGATGGACGTTTATGTTTTAGTTTGCTCAGAAGGTGATTTGGGGTCAATTCTTCTGTTTGAAAGTGGATCTTAGGCTAATAATTTTGTGTATTATAAGCACCTAGAAATCATATAATGCCCAAATTACTTACTTATGAATAGTAGATAAGCATTGCTTAACAATTTGCTGCTCATGTCGTAAGTTTTTAGCCCAGATAAAAAAACTTGGTGAAATTTGTTTCTTTTGTTCGCTTATAGCTTTGCACATATATTAAATAGTGTTTGTGTGGCTCAGAGTATAGTAGGAGCATCGGCATACTTTTTTTTTTAAATTATTTAAAAGCAACTTTTGTGGTTTTCCTGCTCAATAAGATGTTGAACTCAAAACCTTTTTTGGCATATCTTTTTTAATTAAATTTTAGTTTTCTTGATCAAACAGTATCCTTTAAAGTCCTCAAAATTAAGAGCTAATGTAGGTATACCCAGTCCCAGACTAAAATTTTAGCTCCCAAGTCTTAGTTAACGTTACCTTAAATGGTGGTGGGTTAGGTAAACAGACGAAGACCACACATAACACTTTGGGTCCTTAATGTTACCAGAAAACTAGAAACGATAACCAGTTTCAGTAACATGATCGATAGTGATCCATACTCTGTTGGAAAATCTGTAATTTTCTTATAAACTCTAAATGCTTGCTTCATCTCTTGGAATATATAAAACCCTAGACATTTTGCTCTGAAGTGCACGAGCGTTGGTCCGTGACTTAAGATATTCTCAAGAAATCTCTTGTTCCCCGGAGCAATCGTCGCTGACCAGTTGTCCTGCTGCTTTATCCTAAGCCGCTGTCCAAAAATGATTGTTGTCATCACCGCTAAAGTCTACAATCGTTTCTTTGCCAAGTAAAAAAAACTTCTTAACCCTTCGGCTATAAGATCACCCCAAAATCCTAGAGAATCCAAACAAAACGGTATTCACCCAGATCTCCATGGCTCTTATCCTTAGTGCAAAACACATACCTTCATTGAAGAGCTGTAGTGAAGCACGAACGTCTTCTGCTTTTTTCAAAGGCAGATGGGTCCCATTTTTTGCTAGATAGCATGCAAGCACATTTCTCTTAGTACCCCTGTACCCCTGAGAGGAAGATTTGCAATGGCCCAATAGCGGACAATCTACCAAGTGATTCTTTGCACTAGTTAACAATTAAAAAGCAATTTCGGTCCATGGACGTTGGCTTCAGCACCGCCTGACTATCAATAAACATTCGTGTTCACCTGAGAATTCTCAGTCTAAGGGGAAAAGGCAAGATCGGTGGCCAATTCATCTATTAGAACCTTCGCCTGAAATACACTGCAACCACAAGGGAGCTGGAAAGGCTTCTTGGTATTCATTTCTTGGTAATCAAATGCAGATCTAACTTATCCCCTCAATTTAAGCCCGCCCGGAAAGAAGTCACATGTCCTGTAGCCTAGGCGAAAGCCCGCTCGATAGCTACACCCGGCTTCCAAATGAATCTCAATTTTGAGACAATGTGGTAACTGCTTAATTAAAGGCTGATAATTATACTTCAATGACCATTTTGCACCGAAAATAAAATGTCCCATTAACCCCAAACGAATCGCAGATTTTCTTGCAACACTCTCTGCGATTAGATTATTTAGTTTCAGGTAGGACGAGGGACACTGCAGCCAGTTTCTATTTCTTTTATTATTAATCTGTAAATTTATTTATTTTAAACAATAATTAAAATAGAAGATTGAGCAGAGATGCTGTGTTGAGCACCAGTTATGCACAATATTGCCAGTCTATGGGCGTTTTCCAGGTGCCTGTGATTTAACTGCTTTTCCAGTGTTGTTCACAATTATCTAAGGATAATAATAATTTTGATCCTTATTAATCGAGTATGTCCGCCATGCTGTAAAATATGTCGATGAAGTGATATTTCATTAGTTGCTACTTTATTTAAATACTTGTCTAATTAGTTTAAGATTTCGCAATTTACATGGGAAGCTTGAAGAACTTTGTGATTTGATTCTATTTAATACCAACGAGCAGCACTTTTCTCCATATCAGATTTTATACATTAAGTGCAGAGCCAGTGCTCCACTATTTTATTCCGTTGAACGATATAAGTTTTAAAATTGGATGGTTGAGCTGATGACTATAATTAAGACAAAGCAAGAAATTTTTATTGTTTTTATTTATTTGGACTACCACGGAATGCGGCGGTGCAGAACAACAGCACGAAATATCTGGGAGTCATTCTGGCCAGTAGGCTGTATTAGATGACAAACGTGGAGAGAGTGACAAAGGCTTTATAAGAAGGTCAAAGATCAAATTATCTTTTTTGGAGCCATGGTCAGGAATCTTCTGCGTATTGAGAGCATGATTCGCAACATGGCGAACAGAATAACAGGCGAATAGGGAACAATGCCAACTAGGTCAATTTGACTCTATTATGTTGACTTCCAGCGGATCTCCCACCAAAGAAGTAGACCCTAAACACCTCAATAAGACTTTAAGCTGTGGATGGATAGAAACACAGTGTATGCGGCCCTACAAGCATTATTAGGACTGTCGATTTTGTTCCCGATTTGATTGACTGCTGCACACAAGAACCTTTTTTCAGTAGAAAATTCTTCGTTGCTATTTTGGAAAAAGGGCAGAAGAACTCATTTCCTCTCGGCCTGTTGTTGTGCAGATATAAACGGATGGGTCTAGGGGGAAGATTGATGTTAGTAAATATATATTTATTGCAAAAGAGTAAGTCCGGATTTCATTCAGATTTCCTGATGGATGCAGTGTTTTTTAGGCTGAACTGCTAATAGGTAAAACAGCTAACTAACAACGGTACTAGAAGATATTTAGCAGGCATATCGAAATCTTCACCGATAGCCGTTCCATTATTACGTCTACTACTGATTTATATTCTACATCAAACTAGTCCACAAATGACGGGCATCTCAAGCTGGATGGCATTCTTACATCACCCCGGAGTGTGTGAGAGGTCACAGGATTATTGCAAATGACTGTGTGGCCAATAAATGCCGATGTCATAAAAATATATGGAAAAAAACAATTTGGGACAACATTTTCGTATGTTAAACATAAACAAAGTCAAAATTTTACTACGTATTTGATTTTTTTCCAATATGTGTAAAGATCATTTTTGTGCTGGCAAACTAAAGGCACTTTTAAATTAACCGAAAAAAATGTTGTCCGAAATATAGAAATCTAGCAGCACAAACGATAAAAAGGTACAGAATTGGTTTAACTCATACTCTTAGCTTAAAAACAAGAATTACCTTTTGAATAATAAATTATTTTAAAAAATTTATAAAAATAAAATAATTATTTAGGGTATTCACATGGTAGCCATAAAAAATAAAACGAAAAAATACTACTGTTGTGAGTATCCGCTCATAATTAAGTGTGCTATTTTAAATTTGAATCAGCTGCTGGAGACAACAGAAAAATAAGTAATTTCAAAAATATTTTAAAATTAATGACTACGACTTGTTAACTATAACAACGGCTTCACTAAAGAGTTTCGGCCGCCCGGCTCAGGCTTCTAATGTTTATAACAAAACAATAAACACAGTTAAAAAAATCTTATTATTATAAAACTTTTTTCTTTTAAGCACAACAACATTTTTTTTAACTTTTGTAAAATATTAAAACTTTGAGACAGTATGACTTGATAGCATACCCTTTGAGTACCCCAATTATTTTTAAAAAATTGTAAATCCTATCTTACTATCAAAGATCTAAAATAGTTCCAAACATTGCTTATAGTTACCTTCATACAAAAATGTTTTAAATCGTTTTTTATAAGAACATATTTTTGTTTATTTCGCTAATTGGTCTGCTCATATATCACAATTAGACAAAAAGCTATTGCTTTGGAAAATACGATTTGAGGCCCTTCTCTATGAAGGTTACGCTATACACTTTGCTTAAACAAAAACTTCACTTTCTATCATAGCATTTTTTCGTTGTGAAAATAAACGATAATTTACAAAAGTGGCAAAAGTGCAAACCAAAAAATTTTCCCATGTAATCAAATACGGTTTTGCATTAAAATTCTTTGACCTTCCACATTAGATACATTTAACACGCCTTTCTTCTCCATTAACATCAAATATAACACACATTTTTCTTTTACGTGTGCAACAAACAGAATAACCACGAAACATTTAAACACTTTAGCTCCTTTTAAGATTTAATTATACCATTAACTAAGACAAGAAGAAAAAAGTTTAATTTTAACTTATTTTTATGACTGCAATTAAAATGCTTTAGTTTTTATAGTAATACCGGGACATGCCCCACAAACTTTAGTCAATCTAAGAAGCAACATTAAGATGCACAGATTTACACACTTGCGCCACTTTCATTTTGCAACAGACTTTAGTATGAGAAGAAGGGTCATACTACTGCAACAATAAACAATTATTGTGCAATCTACACAACAACAAAGTATTAATTTTTTAACACTTTAAAAGTTGTTTTTGCCAAGTTATGCTTTATATTGAGCAACTTTAACACAAAAATGAAAAGAATCCGCTGTAACAAAAAGCGCGTGTTATATATGCTGTTAATCACTTAAACGTTTGTATTTTACTTAAGGCCAAATAATGACCACCATCATGGTACATATAAGACTTTACAACAACACAACCATCAAACCATGTTTAATCTTTGTCCAACTGCCCATCCATCTAACCATACATTTGTCTGGTTTTTTTCATTTGATTTAAGTAAAATGCTCGTGTTTTTCTAGTTGTGATTTGTAATAAAAAATAAAGGAATCAGGGTAAAAATATCGCATAAAACGTTTAACATTAATTAAATGTTTAATCATTTCCTTGAGCACATTAAGGGCAGTAACGGCAGCCAGTATTTATACAGCAATTTACTTTGTTTTTGTATGTTTTTTGTTGAACCGCTCAGAAGTGTCTGTTCTAATTGCTACACAATGCATCGACAATTACTCCAATGATGATTTGTCATAACAGTTTCTTCTTGTCACATTTGCCATGGTAAAGGTCTGGCACAGTGGGACATTTTGACTAATGTAAAAATGAAAAAATAACTAAAATTGAAAATCGGTTAAGCTTGACAAAATTATAGCCAACAACACTTACCAGTTTAATCGGTCTAATTAAAATTGTTATATATTTTACATTGAAAAAATGTTTTTTGCAGACAAATTGCCTTTTCAAACTGCTCGAAACTAAAATGTTTTTTTCCACATGTGTTCTTCAGCAAAATCATTCTATTTCTATCTACTTGTTTTTGTTTAAATACCTTTTGTTATCGAAAATTTTTCGATTTACAGATGTTGTAGAGGCTATCGCTAATCTAAATGGTAAAAAAGCTCCTGGCGTTGATAATATAAGTAACAAAATGCTTCGAAGGTGGCAAAGAGCCTTCGAAGGTGGAGTCTTATAGGCCTATAAGTTTGTTACCCACAATGTCAAAATTGTTCCAAAAGCTGCTTTAAAACAAGCTGAATTCGATACTGAATGAAAACAACTGCATTCCAAATCATCAATTTGGCTTTAAAAGTCAATATAGTACCATCGAACAAACTCACAGGTTGGTACAGGTTATACAAAAACCCTTTGAGGAAAAGAAGGGCTGCTCCGCGCTTTTTATCGATGTCTCACAATCGTGCGACAAAGTATGGCATGAAGGCCTGTTAAACAAATTAAAGCTCAACCTTCCATCTAATATTTTCAACCTTTTGGAAAAATACATAACCGGCCAACAATTTATGATTAAAGAGGGAAACCAAATAAGTTCTTTTCAACCAATAGTGTTGGCTGATGTACCTCAACGGAGTATACTAGGTCTAATTTTGTACTTTACACAGCAGATATGCCAACCAATAGTTTTACACATACGTCGACATTTGCTGATATGATACTGCTTTCCTTAGTATTCATAAAGACCCTAAAGAGGCTTTGAACCAACTGCAATTACACGTAACCCAAGTTGAGAAATGTGCAAAGTAATGGGGAATAAAAATAAATGAACAAAACTGTACCCATGTAACTTTTACTTTACGCACAGAAACGTGCTCCCAAAACAATATTAACAACCATATGGTGCCTCAACGATTTGAGGCGAAATACCTTGGCATTCACCGGGATCGCCGCCTTACGTGGAAGAATCATATAGATACAAAGCTGGCGCATATGAAACGTAAAGCTGCTCAAATCCACTGGCTACTGGGAAGAAACTCTGTGCTTCATCTGGATTGTAAGGTTTTACTATACAAATCAATTTTAAAACCAATATGATGCTACGGTACACAACTATGGGGCACTGCTCCCGCCTCTAATATAGAAAAAAAAATTCAACGCCGTCAAAACAAAATTCTAAGAATGATAACTGGTGCTCCTTGGCATATTAAAAACAGCAACATCCACAATGATATAGAAGTACAGCTAGTAAAATGCGAAATCTTAAGCTATGTGGACAAGTATTTAAGTAAGCTGGAAACACATCCTAATCCGCTTGCTCGAAGCATCTTGCAGCATAATAGGCACAACTGTCTAAAAAGAATAGATACTATTGCGATTAGATCAAACCTTTTAAATTAATTAATTTTATTGTGAAAACTTAAATTTTGGTCTGGTTCTGACTGGACTAGTATTAATTATTTAGTTTTAAGATTTAAATACTTATTGTTAGTTCGCTGAAGCGAAGATTCAATAATAAAAATATGAAAAAAAAAATCGCAAATTTAATTTGAAAATTTTTTGTTATCGTAGAAAGTTTCGAAAATTTTTCCTTTGCTCTTTGCAAGGAAATTTAAAGAAAAAATTCGTTGTTGTTAAAAATTTGTTAAACCTTCTTTACCACTGTAATTTTCAATTAATATCTCCATCCATCTGCTAATGATGATGCTCAGCCGTGGTAATATTTCTCTTAGAGTACTAAAGATTACTTTTAAAGAAGATAAAAAAAATCAGACTTAATTAATATTTTTGTAATATCATTGCAAAAATTTACATTAAAATTACCTTTTTTAATAAAAAAAATTTTATTTGATATTAATTGAAGAACATTTTCATTGTTTTCTATAAAATTGCAATACTCCAATGCTACACTTCACCCCATTTTTTGTGCTAAACAATTAGCTTTAATAAAAGTTACAAAAAGAGCAAAGCAATTATGAAATTCTTTAAATTTTATGCCAAGTAATAATGATTTTTAATTATTACGATGTGAATGGCTTTTAAACGTTTTTTTTTTTTAAATTTGACTTATATTGCGTGAGATTTAAAAAGTTGTTTTTGTTATCTGTAAATTCAATTAGTTTTCCTGGCAGTTTTTGGCTTCAAGGCAATGTGTTCTATTTTTTCTAGTTTTTTGGCGGTGCATTTTTGCATACTAATATGTTTATGGTTTTAGTTTATTTTAGAGAATTTTGTTTTGCGATTTGTAATATGGCCATAGGTCTTGTAATTAGTTTTTCTTGTCAAACCATTATGGCATTATGTGGTTTTACTGATTTATTGCTTTTGAATTATTTCATACGATTGAGTTATGTAACTAACCACTATATAATCTTCAGAAAGTCATTTGTGTAGACCTCACATGTAGGACAATTGAACAAGGTGAAACATCTTACATATTTTCTTGTCAAAAATTTGCTTAAATTTAAACTTTTCACAAAATGAACTCGAAATATTTTTTGTTATAATTATGATAGAACTGTAAAAAGTGATTATTTTTGTATGTGATTTGAAGTCAAATCCAATGAGAATTTAGTTTAAAAACAATAAAATGCCTTTATTTTATACAGGGTGCCTGGTGGCAGATTTATGTTTAAATAAAAAACGTAATAATTCACACAAAGTTTAATCAAGAGCATTGAACTATGGAATAGACGACGGTTAGGGTTTTACGTCATACCTGCCATGCTGGCAATATATCACGGTGCTCTCAACACTTGGTGGAAACAACGCGTCCACCAGCGCCCACAGAATGACTCACTCTGCAACCCAGGTACCATTTCTCTGCCACGACTCTGTGTAATCATAACAGACCCCTTGAAAAGGTGTTGGGCTATCTAAACCCGAATTGCGTTTCTAGTTTTGATCTCGCTTCTTCATAATCAAAACAGATCCGCGCCGTCAAGACACCTCTCCACACGCTTGTGAAACACCACCCAACCTTAAGCAAAAAAGATTATGATTATCATGTTGCACCCAACAAATGCGACACCCAGCTCTGTTTAAAGGATCTTTTTTTCATCTAGACAAACCAATTACTCCACCATCATCATAATCTTTTCACCGCCAGTCAGCACCGAGTAACGCACATGCTTCAACATGCCAATGCTAGGCTTTTTATTATTTGCTACTACTTTGACGGGATTTTATTTTAGATCCTAGGGTGCCCAGCCGTAGCCAGTTTCCCTATTCAGCTACTTCCAAATATACTTACAGCTTTTCAGCTATTAGCCTACTTCGTCAGTTGCTCATGTGCCTGGGTAGACCCGCCAAAACTAGAAACTCTATCTTGTAAACCTTAAATTCATATAAAACCGCTTACACAGTCACTCTGGGGTCCATACAGGACGGACCCCAGCATATCAACTTACGTTCTCAGTTGCCCCGCTTGGAGATAACCACATCCACCACGTGAACTCCCGACTCCGAACTGAAAGTTTCCCGGTTTATACCGCTAGGAAGTAGACTTAGGCACTTGTGTTATACACTTATTAACCCGATGGATTTAATGTATGCCATCAAAATGCCTTCCATCGCATTGAACACGCTGTTCAAAACGGATCCTTTTATTCTGCGTTAGACGCTGCTTACTGGGTTTCTTACTGTTACTTAGTTTTTGACAAATGTTTTTCTTTAAAACCAAACAAAAAAGAAATTAAGGATTGTCATTACGGACCCCCTCTTTGAGAAAGCCCTATAGCAAATATCCATCAGAGTTAGATCAGACCACTTCGGTGGCCAAAACGACTAATAAATTTTTTTGGGGAAATTTTTCCAAAGCAAGTTCTTCGAGGCTCTAGCTGCGTGTGCAGTTTCCCCATATTGATGAAACTACAGGCGTGAAGAGTACCCTAGATGTCTCACTAATTTAGAAAAAGGAACTCCGTTATTATGCGTCGATAATATTTACTTGATAGTCGTCACCTGGCCTCTAGGATTTTCAAAAAAAGTGGTCCAGTTATCTTATACGTATCCACACCAAACATTTACCTTGGGGCAATGCAATGTCCTTTAATGCTTAAATCGAGGGTTGTGGGCTTTTGAAGATCAGTAGCGGCAGTTTTGCTTGCTGACGTTTCCGTTTATGTGAAAATGAACCTCGTCGCTCCAAAATTTGGGATTTACAGTGAACTTAACTCCAAAAGCTCCAACGTTTTAAAAAAAATTTTACGTTAACCAAAGCCGTTTACTTTTATTTCTTGAACGATTTAAATTTTAAAGGCATAGAACTTAAGATACTTTTTCAATATTTCATGAACAATCGCTCTTGGAAGTTCCAGTGAGGCTGTTGTTTCCTGTATTAAAGGTCGATGATTTTTAAGTAAACTATTTTTAACTAGTTCAAGGTTTCTGGGAGTCCTTGAAGATCGACTGGGTCTTGGCCGTGGGTTATTCATATCCGAAGCAGTTGCGCGGAATTTCTGCACCCACAAACGAATTAATTTTACACTCGGTCTATCAGGTATTCGCCAAATACTGATTTTTGAACCAAATTGTCGACGAGCAATTACGTTAGAATCTTTACTCTTAAACAGTGTCTCTACAGCAAACACGCGATGCTCACTCGACTACTGCGGCATCGTTATTAAAAAATCCTCTTAATCAATAATTCACACGGCACCACCCTCCCTCCGCACCATATATTACTTTTCGAATCGTATTAAAAAATATATATTTGCCACCAGACACCCTGTACATTATTGAAAAAAGACTAGAAAACTTGTCTTTTTTTTAAGTAAAAAAAGTATTTAAAATATAATTTTTTTTTTTTCAAAAATTATTGTTAACAAAATTTTCTATTGCAAACTTTACTATTCTGTTCTTTATTTGTCTATTGATTAGGTGGGCCTCCAACTTACCTAATATATTGATTTATTCTTATCTTAAACTTTTTTGCTTTTCGCTAAATGGCAGCATAAACATTAAAACACAAATTTTCCATCGATTTTTTGTTTTGCTAAATATGGTCTGGCACGCATTTGTTGTAATATGCAAAAATTGAATATTGAGTGCAAATTTTTATGGATCTTTAAAATAAAACGAAGGAAAACAACATACATATATGCAAAACAAAGGAGTTTTGATTTGCAATGAAAAACGTGATCAACAGTGAAAAATTTAGAGCTATTTAAAAGGCTTCAATATTATTAGAAAAAATTGCAAAAATACAAAATCAAAGCTGCAGATAAGATTGTATGGGTGTATCGATTATTAAAAATACAATAGTTCAAACGTTTTTAAAGTTTTCCTCCAAATTATGGGACACTTTTCGATATTAAAATTTCAATCGAGTTTAAGGTCCTTCAACTGATTTTTAAATGTTTTTATTCAACTCTAATCAAGTTTGTTGCCTAAGTCTTTTGTTTGGTTTAACACAACCTGTTAACTTGTCTGCTGCAATGTTTTTTTTTTATAACTAAAGAATAATTTTTATTGCTACATTGATAATATTTTCATTATTTATTACGTTAAATTCAATACATGTCATTTCCTGTCAAATTATTACTCAAATTTTTTTTATATAAAATCAGAATAACCAAATTTTATAAAATTTCTTTATACATGGCATGCCTTGCATATTCAAACAGTTCTTAAAAAAATAATGAAGCATATAAAATCATTTATTTTGTTTAGTTGTTCTTTAGTTTAATATCTTTTTAATAAAGCTTTTAACGTAAACGTATGATATTCATTTAAATTTTGCTTTATTTCTTTTTTTTGTTATGAAGAAAAAGACCATTGATAAAGATTTTTTTCACAGTTATAAAATATAAAAAGAACTCATGAAACAAACCATTCAAAATCAAAGAAAAGGCAACATTTATTTAAAATTTACCAAATTTTTATACACAAAAAGTGCCGACAAATTGACAGGCGTTTGATGAACGAACGCATGCATGCAACATACTTATGTACACTTCTACTGCTATGTGCCGCCTCATATGTGGCAGTATGAAACATACATAAGTAATAAACTTATAAACACTGAATTTTTTTTTCTTATTTTGATATGCATTAAAGCTTTAAAGAGCATGTATAGTGGGTGCATTTGGTATACAAATTTGTATGAACGTGTTTTCGTAAATGCATATTTTTGATGAAGTACTTTTAAGAGAGCCATTGATAAGACCAAAGCGGTAAACTTAAAATGTGTTTGATTTTTCTTGAAAATTTTAAAAGAACAAACTTTGCATAGAAAATTAATGACAAAGTTTTAAAATAATTTACTTAAATACAGGCAACAGGTAAAAATTATTTCGAGGTTATTAGGCGACAAGAAGGTAGTACTACAGCAGTCAAATTAACAAAAACTCAGGAAACTTATTATGAGCGGGAGTTTTTTGTTGCTTACGCGGTAACCGAGCTTTGGAAATTGTGCTGTACTGGCTGCCAAATGCTAAGTTGTTGTTATTTTTTATTAATTTTTTATTTTATTTTATTGTAAAGGATATAAACTCGTGCATGTTTAAAAACTCATGCAATATTTACCCCAATAAATGTGCACCCCCGTATGTTTGAATTGTAAGTTCCGGAGGCATGTCCACTTTCAGAGACTATCTCTGATGTAGACATGAAGGCTTAGAATTTCACAAATCAATTGGGCAAAACATTATTTTGCAACCATATTTGTTATTAATTTTCTTTTAGGTTATGATTTCAGTTATAGCCATCGCTAGTTTTGTTTTAGTTCTGGAATTGAAGGGATTAATTAGTCACAGTGGTAAGTGTTAAGAGAACGCAATTGATAGCAGTTACCGAAAAGGCAGTTTAACTAAGAGATATTAGACACATATGGATACCAGAGCCCCGTATCTATCATTAGAGAGCACCTGATATTGATTTGTAGGATGTAAAAAAAATTTGGTCTGTTTAAGATGGAAACATTGACCATTTCAAACACCTTTTTTTTAGAATTCTGAGGTCACTACTTTTGTGAGTAGTTAGAAGGCATATTGGGCCTTAAACACCAAATTTGTCGTTTAAAGTTAGTAAAAAAGTTTTAAGGGTCTATTGGTGAGATTATGGCTTTCTTTATCAAAAGGCTACGTTAGATTCCAAGGCACTGCAATAATAATGGCCGTAATTTTAACGACAATTTTACCCTTAAATTATCTTGAAAAAGAGAAGCTGTTAGACACAAAAGATGCTTTCATAGATAGAATAGAACATGCATATTTAACTGCCTTATATGCAGTAAGCAAACAAACAGTAATTGTATGGTAACTGAAGTTAATGGTTGGGGCTTGGTTCTTTTAATTTTAAGTTACACATGGACAAGGAAAGTTTAGGCATGAGTACCTTAATTGGGGTATTATAGTCAATGTCCAGACAGGGGTAGAAAAGGTTAACAGACTAAAGGATTAAAGAACCCGAGTATGCTGTATAATGAATTAGGATGAAAATGAGACAGAAACCGCAAAGCATTTTGCCTGTCACTGCCAGAAATGAGAAGACCCTAAAGTCATTTGGCTGTGAAAAAGATGCTAAAGAGGACTATGGACAAAAAACACCATAGCTCTTATCTTGAGAACCAGGTAGCTTAAAAGAAGGATATAAAGAGTTGATATTCATATTTTTATTTGTGGTGATATTCATTTTTAATCTTAAGCTGTCTTTTTATTCTTCTTGAAATCTGGTTTCCTTTGGCACAATAAAAAATTAAGGCAAGTAACTGTGTGGGGATCTATGAGAAGCGGTGATTGTTGGATTGACTATTCCCATGTAAGCCAAACCTTGTTCCAAATAAAATTTTCTTAATTTGCGAAGGAATCAGAAAGCAAACGAGACAATGGGGTAGTTGAAATTTAATTTTAAAGACATGTGGGTCATTGTCCGAACTAAAAATTTGTTTCCAAGTATTTTGGTCTTGTACGCTTCTTCTCCAATTACTTATGTAGGATTTGGTGATCCGACCGTTGACATTCAAACACGCATTTGATAGTTAAAACTTTTAAGTAATCATTAATTGAATTAATAAGACTTGATGGTCCGTTTTCACTTTACTTCTGTTTCTTCTTTTCTGTTCGTTGTCGCTAGTTTTCATTATTTTGTCTGTCACTCTCTCTCCTGTCTACTCGACCCGCGAAGGCCGACTATTGGCACCCCATACACTTATGTCAATTTTGAAAGTGTTTCTTGGATTTTGTCTTTCCAACGGAGTTTTGGTCGTCCCCTATTACGTCCTTCCTCAGGACCTTTATCTTCATTCATTCCCAAAGTATGTTTGGACCACAAACGTCTTTGAATTTTTATATGCTTCACCACATTAATGTCCGCATATAGCTCATGCAGCTTTTGGTTTGTACGGTACAGATATTCTCCGCCTACACAGATTGGTCCATATATTTTTTGGGATTTTCAATCAAATAAAATGTCAGAGTACGAGTATGCAAGGCTATAGGCAAATATAAAAAGCTGATCCCCAAAGTGCAATTAAACCTACCCTTTTGCTATAAATTCAAGAAAAATCTAAACAAATATTTGATATCTGTTTAATGAATAAGGTGTCTTCTCAGAATAATTTAGGATCATTATACTTTATTGTATTCCGGACAATTGAAGCTTAGAGGAAATTGTTAGAAAATGCTTTAAATTAATATAAAAGGAAACATCTAGTCCTCTGTTGACATTTGGAGCAAACTGCTTCTACTCTATTACAATGACTTTCTCAACTCCATTCAGAACAAAACAACTTTCTACCAGTACTTTAGTGCGAGCGCTGTACATAAGAGCTGCAGGCAGTCAAACAAGGTATGGTGATTGTATTATAATTTGAAACCCTTAAACGTATTATTTTTAGGTGCTCTGGGCAAATTTGGAAACATATGTCGTCAGCTGAAATGTTAAACTACGTTATTACATTTTTTCAAAATAATAGAAAAGAAGCCAAAATATTTTTAAGCTACAAAGGCAGTGTTTGTAAACTGTTTTGTTCCAGCATTCTGTTTAAAGTTTGATTTGTTACACTAAGAACTAAAAACAATTAAAAAATACTATTATGTACCTGCTTAGTGGTGTCACAGTCCACCAACTTGACAGTTTACATGGTGACAACAATTACAAAAACTAAACAAATAAATTTAAAAATAACAAATTTACCTCCAATTTTTTGTAGCATGTCAATCTACTGAACCAACAATGCCATCTAATAAACTTCAAAGTATTAAACTATTTTTAACATACAACTTCAAACATTAAAGTTTATTTCGTTTGTTTTATTCTATATCTTTTCAAAGAATTTTTTTAGTTTAAAACAAATATTTTATTCTGATTTCATTCATAGTTTGCTTTCATTTTGCTTTCAAACTTATTATTATGCTTTTGCAGTGTTTGACATTAAAATTAATTAGATTTATGACAGGAAATGTTTAAGTGTTTGAAATTATTATAAGAAATTTATAATAAAAGAAGGTAATTTCTTAACATATTTTTTGTAATGCCCAAGTTTATTTTTAATATAAATTGAATTATATTTTGTAGAAACTATTTATTACGGGAAGTGTGAGCTTTATGTGTAAAACGTGAATTAATTTTAATTTTTCCTGTTAAAAAGGGGAAAGAATATCATGTTAGAAACTTTTTTATTACTTTTTAAAATTGAATATTATTTTGGCAATTTTGTAAAGCTTTTGAAAAAATTTGTTTTTTTTTCAAACATTTTGCGAGTTTTTTATCTAAAAACTATTTTTGATTTTTTGTATCTAACAAATTAAATTATCTTTAAGGAGTTTTTTATTTACGTGAAAATGTTTTCGTTTTTTTATAATTTTTTTAATTCTTAAAAATTCGTCATCATTTTTTTCTAGTCAAATTGTCTTTAAATTTTCAAAAAAGTATTGACTTTTAAGTCGGCCTTTTCTATTTCATACTATGAAATTAAAAAAAAAAAAATACTCTAAATCAACTTTATTAGTTGTTATTCACTATATAGCATTTCCTTTTCTATAAAATTGTTCTCTTTTCTTACTACCGTATAAGCTTATATGACAAAAGCAAGTCTAAAAATGTTTAATTTTATAAGGCACGACTTAAATACATTTTTTTAAAATAGTAAAGTAAATCATTTCGTTTATATTTTTGCTTAAACAATAATAAAAACATGACTTAAAACTCAAGTGGCACAGAGGTGCTACAAATTTTAATTTAAATGGAAATTATATATTGCAAAATTAAATATGCGACACACATTTAATTTATATAAACCATAATTGGTTCTACTGCTGTTACGCACCTGAATTTAACCTAAAAGCTAACAGCATACAATTTATTTAAACGTAGACGAAATTGCTAGGTAATGAGTGAAGAAAAAGATAACCCAGCAAACATTTTTTATTATGTAAAACCAAGAATTAATAATTGATTTTGTGTTAATTTTTTTTAAATTATTATATTTATTTTATTTAACTTTTTAATAGATTTCTTTCCTGAAGCAGATCAAAATATTGGAATTTTTTTAAAATATATTTTCTGTTAAAGAAAAAGAACTTTAAATGACTGAGTTTTTTTATAAAGAAAATAATTCTGACCTAAAGCCAAAATAGAAAATAATTTACATTATATACATGTGACCAAAACTGTTTATAAATGCAAAAAAATATAAATTATCTCCTTTGTTTTGTACTAAAGCAACATTTTTTCTTAAAATTTATTTTTATTAATCCTTATACAAAATCGCTTTGCTATTAACCAATCTTTGTCTAACAACTGAGGGATAATATTATTTAGATAAGGCAGCTGAGAAATTTAAATAAAGAAATTTGGGCTCCATTGGACCCTTGTGGTGCTTAAAAAAGAAACAGAAAGAGAAAAATACAAAAGAACGAAGAACACTTATAGGTTCCGAGAAGAAACTTTCCTTGATATGCAAAGCTCCCTACTATTGCTGAGTCACGTGCTATTACTGGTCTTTACTTTAGACTAACCATTAACAGACAAAAACCATGGACTACATTTACCTATATGCTTATCTTAAGCAGCTGGTATTTATTATGCGGTACCTAAAGTTGCCACACAATGCTCTTTGATCACCGTACGAGTTTGGCTATAAATAGTTATCTCTACCCACTACTGGAGAAGCAAAGGGATTGGTTGTTGGTTAACGTGGAAGTTTTCATTGTCTGAAATCTGCCAAGTAGTATAAGAACTATATCACTCAACAAGTAGATCTCTTCGAAGCAATGGTAAAAAAAAGATTTTCAGAGCCTGCCAGGTGTATCTCAATAGGCAAATTAGGTTACCTCTGATTCCCACCTAATATCATCTTTAACAATGTTAAGGCTTAAGAATCAATGCATCCTTACACTTGCAGAACAATTGAAAAGAAAAAAAAAGAAGAGAGAAGAAAAGAAAAGAAATGGAAAGAAAAGAAAAGAAAAGTAAAGAAAGGAAAAGAAAAGAAAAAAAAAGAAAATAAAAGAAAGGAAAAGAAAAAAGGAAAAGATAAGAAAAGAAAAGTAAAGAAAGGAAAAGAAACGAAAAAAAAGAAAAGAATAGAATAGAAAAGAAAAGAAAAGAAAAAGAAAAAGAAAGGAAAAGAAAAGCAAAAAAAAAGAGAAGAAAAGAAAAGAAAAGAAATAAAAAGAAAAAAAAGAACAAAAAGAAAAAAAAGAAAAGAAAAGAAAAAAAATAAAATAAAAGAAAAGAAATGAAAAGAAAAGAAAAGAAAAGAAAAAAAAGAAAAGAAAAGGAAAGAAAAGAAACAAAATCCAAAGGATATCCAATAATATTTTCATACAAACCCTGTTAAGACTGACCTCAATACACTCCTCCGATTAAAGCTTAACATAATTGCGCTTGTTTCCGCATTAAAAGTTTGTAGATCAGACTTCAGTTTAGGGAGCTTTTTTGACCAACAATTGTCAAAATGAGTTTTATCATATTAGATAGATGACCTTTGTTAAGTATAATAGGGCTGCAAAGCGTGTTGATGAAAATAGTCTCTGACTTCCCCCGAGATCTGTAGGCTTATGGTTAATATCTTTGCAAAAGTAAGAAAACAAAGGATAGCCAAAGCACAACACTTAAGAAAGTAATATAGAAAGGGAGAAAGCAAAATAAATTAGTGTTTGTCGAGTTATGCCCAAGCGTTTAATCCTTTAAAAATATTCTCATTTTTTAAATTTTTTCAAATTTTTCAATCAACTTCGTCTACATGTCTATAATGTTTATTCTTCTAATCCCAGTCGTGCTTAGACTATCGTAAAAGTTTTCTTCTAGTCGGCGAATTTTCAGTCTTTGAAAGCTGTAAAAATGTTTTTTTATATTATGTTTTCTCCTTATCTTCGTACTACTAAAATGTGAAGTGTTTTTATCCTTGTGTTGGTACTATATCTAACATCACGGAGCCTTGTAAGAGTCACAATTATATTCCTTGGATTTCTTTGCATTGAAAATCTAACAAACATCTTTTTTACCCAGTCATTGGCACAGAGCTATTAAAATTTTTACATTAACCCTAGTTTTAAGAGTTTGGCCTACATTGTTTAAGACCGATGCCTCTAATGAGCCTAACCGGCTCTATCACCATTTATCATTAAAATTGATCCTGTTTTAACTGTCTTTTAAATCTTGATTTCCAAATTATATAGTACAAAAGAGTTAAAATCTAAACGTTTTGATTTAAAGTTCAAGTAACATCAAAGCAAACAATTTATAATTAAATTTTCTATTTCTTATACAAACTTATAGTTTCACAAATTTGTTTGCTGGTCTTTTATTTATAAAAAAAATTAATTTTTTGCTCAGCTAGATTATATGGAAAATAATATAAATGTTTAAATATGGTTAACATTTTTTTATGTTTTTCGTCATTAATATTGTTGATATTGTTTTATATTATGCCTTTGTGCAAGACAAAAACTAAAATAATTTCAATATGAATTAAAAATTGCTGTAACCCAGTGGTTAATGACCTGTTGAAAAGTTTTAATATGGTTGTGTGAGCTCATTTCATATAATTTAAATTGAAACCCATTTTTCCCCTCTTTCGTTACTTCATGCAATTTTTAATAATATGATTCACATATTGTTTTTTTACTCCAAATACGGTTAGCAATAATTAAGGAAAATAATAATAAAAGCGTTAGAATTAAATGAAGCTCAATAAAACGTTTGAGCTTAAAAATACACAATTTTGAATCGAATAAAACGTGCAAAAATTTTTAATAAATCAATAAATTATTGTTTTTTTAAAATTGATTTTCATAAAAAGTATTTGAAACTATTTTTGTTTTGCTATAATACTGTCATTCCGACAGTTTTTGGCATGCTAATTCGCTCAAATAACGGTTCAATATTTAATTTAAATTATACAAAGCAAAAGAGGGGCCAGAAAATTATTTTCAATGCTGGCAAAGTTCAGAAGCTAAAATTTGAAATTAATTCTTTGAGTAATGAGTTCAAAAACATTGCAGACATTCCGAATACAGGTTTATTTAAATATTTGTTAATTTGGGCTTTTTATATTTACACCACTTTCGTGTTAGGAGTATAAAGCGTTTATGGAGGGGCTTATAACGCCCAAAATTAATGGTCTTAGTTCCACCTTCACATATGCCGATCGATTTAGAATCATTATTTTAGTCAACTTAGGCTTGCCTGTCCATCCGTCCGTCAATTCTTTCATGAGCCGGTTGTCCACGTGTTCTTGTAATCAAAATACAGGACGAAATTTTGAAAATATTTTGCTCAGTTTTAGTAAACATACGGTTCCTGGTACTGCCACGAGTCCTACATTTTTTGGTTATGAACGCATATGAATACAAATGTTATCCCGGAATAAGTACTGATCCAAAAATTTCTCTAGCTTGACAAAATTTTTCAAATATATCTAGTTTTATGTCACTAATTAGTGAACTGAATAATAATATGATCAGGCTCTTCTTTGATATAGTCCCATACAGTCGTTAAGGGTTTTACGCGACACCTGCCGTGCGGGCACTTGGTGGGAACAAAGCATTCACCAGTGCCCCCAGAATGTCTCACCCTGCCACCCAGGTACCAATTCTCTGTCACGACTCTGTGTAGCCACAACAGACCCCTTGGCGAAGAGTTGGGCTATCTTAACCCGAATTTCGTCTCTAGTTTTGATCTCGATTCTTCATAATCAAAATAGATCCGCGCCGACAAGTCACCTCTTCACACGCTTGTGAAACAGCACCAAACCTTAAGCAAGAAAGACTATGATTATCATGTCGAACCCAACAATTGTGATACCTAGCTTCGTTTGAAGGATATCTTTTCATCTAGACAAATCAATTTTTCCACTTTCATCCACGCTTCATAATCTTCTCACCGCCAGTCAGGACCGACTCACGCACATGCTTCAACATGCCAATGCCGGCCTTTTCATTATTTGCTACTACTTTTATGGGATCTTATTTTAGATCCTAAGGCCCCCAGCCGTAGCCAGATTCCCTATTCACCTACTTCCAAACACACTTTTAGCTTTTCAGCTATTAGCCTACTTCAACGGTTGCTCATATGCCTGGGCAGACACACCAAAACTAGAGACTCTATCTTGAGAGTCTTAAGTTCATATAAGACCGCTTACGCCATCACTCTGAGGCCTACACAGGATGGACCACAGCACATACACTTTTATTCTCAGTTGCCACGCTTGGGGATAACCAAAGCCACCACGTTAACTCCCGAAGGAGACCTCACCATTAGTCAGTTCATGCACTGGTAAGCACATGGGGCCAACTGATTCCCGTGGTAGCAGATGGGACTCTGGTCAGCCTTGGAAATCTACTTCCGTACAATTCCTACCAATTTCTTTTTAACACCGATAAGGTATTGGTACCTTTAGAACCTTGTATTGCTATGCCACTTAATGGCGACGTACATGACAAAGCGACAACAAGTTTATAACCACTGATCACTTTAGCCCAAGGCAGACTGTTTTTAATTTAGCCATGTTTGTTAGCCTTTTAATAACTGAAAGTTGCCCGGTTGATACCACAAGGAGGTAGACTTAGGTACTTGTGTTACATCACTTGTCAACCATAGTCCCATACAAATTTCCTCCCGAACCAGAAAAAGGCAATTTTAGCTACAACTGACTTGAAAAAATTTTTTGCTTTGACAACATTTTGCGCGCATGTTTATCGCTATGCTGCCAACTATTATAATAAATACAAATATTATTAGCCTTTTTTTCAAAGAGTGTTATCTATAGGGTATAATATGGTTGGGCTTGACCGACTTAATTTTTTAACTTATAATATTTTTCAATACCTTCCATACCTATTTTCTGCATTTGTTTTATGTTAAATACAATAAAACTTCTGCAATTTTTTTGATTTTTATATTCTTCTCTTTCCTACTTATATATTACAAATGTGTGCTTGTTGTCTAAGTCTTTTGTTTTTCACTTTCATATCATAATTTAACTTAATCTGTTATTTTTTATTTTTTTTATATTTTAAAATTTACTTAAAAAATAAAATGTAAAATATATATAATAATCCTTTGTAAACATCTTTCATTACTTCCGTCTACACCTACAATTGTACCAAATTTCTTAATCCTTAAATAAATGATTGCAACGTGATGTATCAATATTTCATAAAAAAAAGTAATTTCTTAGCCCACACATACTTTTGAAACCACAAAAAGATCTTAATAATGAACAATAGAATGGTAAAAGGTAATCTCTAAAATAATAAGTAATTTAAACACATTTAATTCCGGCGGAAATAAATATATATCAATAATCATTTAAAAATAAAACCATCAATTTAATATTGATTTAAAAAAAAAGAAATACAAATCAATAAACATCCATAAAGCAATTATTTGTTATCTTCCCTGTTTTTTGAAATCCATAAAATTTTTTTAAAATACTTTTTAATTTAAAAAAATTCGCACGCCTAAAATAATTGACATTTTGTGGTAAAAGAAAACCAATAAACTCATGCACATGCACACACACACACATATGTTCTTCTACACATGCATTGTTAATTCACATACAGACATTAAAACAACATAAATTATCTAAATAACACAAGGTGTTTCAACAAGATTATACCTGCCACAACTTGTGTGGCAAAAAAACTCATTTCTTTTACTGGCTTATTTATTTGGCTTAAAGACAAGTGCAAAAAAACTTATGTTTTAAAAAGGAATATTTTTTTTCCTTTTTCGAATTGTTATTAAAAGAAAAGTGGTTATAATTTACTTTCTTGAGTCAAGACTTAAAACACTTTAGCTGGGATGATTTGTAGTGTTTTGCCTCTAGATGTAATAAGAAGATTGATTTAAAGGTAATTATTTACAAAATTAAGATGTTAGATGTGAAATTTTTGAGGTTTTTAAATTAGTTACTGTATACTTCATTTCAAATATTCTTTTTTGCTACGCGGGTGGGTTTTAAAAAGGTTTGCTTTTACAGATACTGTGTTTGTTATATGAAGATATTGAAAGATTTGTACTTTTAAGCGAAAAAATAGCCAGAAGAGTTTTTTTTGATTTACTACTATTTTGGGATTAGAGAAACAAAACAAATATTAATCATCGAAAATCACTTAATTGTTTTTCAAAATACTTCCCATGAAGATTTATACACTTTTGCATGCGTTTGAACCAATTATTGAAGCACTTTTGCCACTCTGATGGAGGTATCTCCAAAACATGCATTCTGAATACAGCAACCGCTTCTTAAGGTGTCGAAAAACGTTGACCTCTAAGTTTGTTTTTTACGTATGAGAATCAAAAGAAGTCATTCGTTTTCAAGTCAGAACTATACGGCGGATGACTCATCAAATTGATGTTTTGGGAGCTTAAAAATGCAGTTTTTTAAGCCGATGTGTGAGAGCTCTAATTACTGTGGTGAAGAGTGGTCCATCTTCGGCTGTTGGTGTTTCTGATTTCTTAGAAAACAACTGGCAAAAAAATGGTTGTGTATCACTCATAATAAACTGTTCTGCGTTATTAAAGTGATACGGTTGCGACATGTTCAGTTTTCTCAAAAAGCTGGAGATCATTTGCTTAGAAGCTCTTTGTGCGCAAACAGCTTTTGTTGGATTTGACTCATCTCAAAACACTCATACAGTGGACTGCGATTTACTTTCGGCAATATCATAGACGTAATTCAAAGCACCGCGATCGTATTTTCTGAGCATTTCTTTCGACTAATCGACACGAGCTTTTTTTAAGCGATTGACAAATTTTGTGGGATCCAACGTGAAAAACTTGTTTTGATATTTAAATGTTCATGCAATATTGAATGCATGATGATGCTACTAATGCCTAAGGCTGTCTCAATCTCACGATAGGTCACGTGACGATCTTTTAATATCAGTTCAAGCACAGCATCAATGGTTTTGGGAACAACAACTGATATTGGACTACCTTCACGAAATTTATCATGGAGTAAACTACGACTACAATTGAATTCACCATACCATCAATTAACACTGGTTTTTGATTCAGCTTCATCGCCAAAAACAGAATTAAGTTCATCCATGCACTGTTGCTGAGTTAATCCACGTCGAAAGTTGTAAAAAATAATCTCACGAAAACGTTCACGATTAAATTTCATTTTTGGGTCGAGTTGAATCTTTTAAGTTACTGTAAACAACGCAAATAGCGCTCGTATGTCAAAACGTTCTGGGTACGTATAACTAAGAAAATGTCAAACTTTACGATAGAGCTGTCAGTTATCAGATTGAAACACTAGTGTTGCCATATCCTGAAATATAAAAGGCAACCCTCGTAGGAAGCAATATTTTTTAAAAATTCTGCTCTACAATTCTTTTGCTTTCTGTCTAACTAACACCTGTAAAAAATCTATTTTAGTTAGAGTGAAATTGGAAATATGTGGAAACCACTAAAAAATATTGAAACTTACATTCAAGGGATCTGAGCGGGCATACAATATTTGGGGAAGTAAACATCATTGCAAGCAAAAGCATTTTATTTGAAATTGACTCAATAATTGCCGATCTTTACAATATTTAAACTAGAGCACTTTTATCAGGAAAAAATCAGTGTCTAGTTATGTTTACTATTATTAAATCTTTGTTATACCGTTAGGTGTGATTTACGAGAGTAAGGCTTATATGAAATATAGTTCATCAGAACTGTCTCAAGGTGCTCGATAGAAGAACAATGGAACCTAGGTAGGAGCAACGTCAAAAAAACAAGTTTTAAAAATGAACTCATAATCAACAAGAAAATAAATCGGCCAATGTATTGCACTTGTAACTACTTAAGAGACGGATGAGTAATGCTATTATCATGCCGAGAGAAGAGTACTAATAATAACCCACAAACTTGGTTGGCCTTTATCGATTAAGAAAAGATTAACAAATGTGTTAAAATAATCAAAAAGCATTACCTTTTAGCAACTTATGAGGCAAATTGTGATTTGGAATTATATGGCTCTATTTTAGATTGCTTGTGGTATGTGTACGCAAATCAAAAGTCAGCGATACAAAAAAAAACAGGAAAACATCATTAACCTCAGCCACCCAGAAGTTAAGAATATCTTTATTGAAGCGGCAGAGACCAACGTAGTGAATTTCTGGTACCCAGTGTAGGTAAAGGCGAATTGCTCTGCGCTCATACTAGGCTGGCAGTCCTGGGTTCATGGAACTCTGGGCAAAATGCCGTTTTGTTTTACGAATAGTTCTAAGACAAAGTTCGAAACGTAACTGGACATCCTTTTTGAATGCCCGCAGACCGGGTTACTTCCACCTTCCTGACTACAATACTGCCTACAAGCGTTGGGGCGCCCAATTACTGAATGTCTGTTGGTTGTAGCTCAGGCTACATGCTGATCCAATAGAAGTAAGCATCTGTACAGTTAGCCAATCCCTTAGAAGGGTAATTTTGTCTGTGGTTCAGTGCAAGAAAATGATAGATGACTACTCGTATTGTAGAGAGATTCGCATAATAAGGGTACCTGTTTACTAGTAGGAGATTGGTGATGGACGGGCAAATAATCTGGCAATTATTGCTAAGGGAGAGCGGTAGGTTGAACTGGTGACCCGAAGTCCCTTGCTGCGACGAAGACTTATTTAAAAAAGTGGTCAGAAAATGCCCACATGATAAAATGGATTAATAAAGCAGGTGCCAGATTTGACGAGACTTCTTTGGGGAAACCTAAATTGTGTCAGAACTAAGTGCATTTTTAAATTTGGGAAGCCCGTTATACGAAAAATTAAGACCAGAAAAAATTACGAGCAAACCTCCATGGAAATGGAGTCCAAATTTTTTATCTAATATTTTGCCAGATATAGAGGTGTGGAGTGGGAAGTGCTGAGATTATTCTTTTGCATCATCGAATTTCTGTCAACTCCTCCTTCGAGATCCTTTTTTATTGTTTAAAGCGTACAGTCAATGGCTAAGGTGTGTGGCCTATAGGACCTGAGGCCCTTAAAGCCACTCCCTTTCAACCTAATCTACTATTTAGTGGAAAGATTTTGAGTAAAATTGCAGATACATAGCAGGGATTACAAATTTAAAAAAGCCACGTTGCCAATTGACAGCGATAGTTCTGAAGGTTCTATATGATTTTATTCATTAAATTCATTTTAACTCTGGTAAAGTTATTAGGTATAAAATAAAAATTATAGAGATTCTAGGATCTTTATCTTAGGTTAAGAAGGGTAGTGGCGAGTCCAAAATCCGCCACCTCCACTCGGAGGCTCTTAGGCCCATTGTGAATTTCTTTATCTTAAGTGTAACTTATTTTCTTAAACAAAACATTATTTTAAATAACTATAGACTTTCTGACAAAATACCAACAGTAACACAGATTAGATTTTTAACACTTTAATATTCCAAAGAGATATTTTAACCCTTTTGTTCTTAATTACATCCTTTAAAAGACACCGCTTGCATTTGTTTAATCATCATTATTATCCTCTTTTTTTATAATGTTTTCTATTTTACAGCTTCTTTATCTACTAACTAGAAGTTTTGTTTTGTTAATTTTTTCCACTCAATTCATTGAATTGGTTTTGACTAAACGATGGATGGATTTATTGATCATATCAAAAGACCCCGTAAAGTAAACGAGATGTGAGCGTGTGTGCATTCACTTAACACCAGTTGTTTTGATGGTGTTTACCTACCATTAGTATTTGTTATTATTGTTATTACTATTTAAATTGCAGGAACGTCATTGCCACTGACTGTCTGCCGCCGATAATGGTTATGCTGCTGCTGCTGCCACTATAAGGGAATTAGCTTACATTTAGAAAGAGACGTAATTTTTGAAATTTTCATTACAACCATAAGCATGAACGTTTTGATCGGTTTTGTTTTTCTTTTGGTGTAAAAAAAAGTTTTTTAAAAGAAAAATGCCGCCAAATATGTTTGACCAGAACGTAGATAGTATGGGTATATGTGGTAATAAACTCATATTAAGCAAACATGTCTTTATACACACATACTTGTATACATATTTGTTTACATGTATGTGTAGCGGTAGTATTACAAACTGTTGACTTTAACCACTAGAGATGCATCTTAATTGTTTACACAATTATTAGAACAACAAGAACTCTTTTAACACAAAAAAAACAAACCATAGAATCGAAATGCCTAAAAATAATACAGAAAACTGCATAACGTTTATTGCAGTGTGCCTTGGTATGCCGTCAAACAATATGATGATATGCCGCATTTTCAACTTTCGGCTCAAGTACACAATTCAAGTCAACACTTTTGCTGCATTTTGTTGTTTTTTGGTTACCCCCGAGTGGCTTAAACTAAAAGGTAAAACCAAATCATACAAAAATCTTGTATATTTGTTAAACAAACTTTTTAGCGTTTTATTATTTCTTCTATTTTATTTTTATTTCTTTCTTTTTACCTCAAGTGTCAATTGCCTTTTGGCTTATAAGTGTGTACATTTATTGGTATGAGTCTAAGGATCGATACCAATTTGGTTGGCGGCATTGACTTCTATGATTTTTTTTGTTTATCTAAAATAATTTCGTTTATTTATTGTTTTCCTAACAAAACACTAGTTTGTTACTTTATTATTTTTAATCACGTTGGTTTTAATTGTTGAAATATTCCCGGCAAGGGGATGCTTATAAAACAGTTCTCATTTTTTAGGATTTGGTATTGTTTGTCATGTTCTAATGGGAAAATAACAAGTTGTAACGAAAAAAATTATTGAAATATATATAACAAAATCAAAAGATTCAAAACATGAACTTGATAGCGATTTTTTATAAAAATTTTAAAGTTACAGAAATACTACAAGAAAAAAATTAAAAAGTTAAAAAAAGTTTTATTTTAAAAATAATTTAATATTTTACTTACAAAAGAAACGAAAAAGTCTTAAAAGGCAATAGCAGAAGCGAGTGAGGAGCTAGAATTTTTTTTCCATTTTTTGAACAGCTTTTGCTGAAAGGCCGTACAATTCTATTGGCATAAAAAAAAAGATGAGAGGGACACCTTAAATTTGCCACAACGCTGGCTCGGTCGTTTAAGACTAAGAAGAAACGTAAAACTTTAAAATTCATACTTAGCCAGGTTATTTTTGTAAATTTACATTTAAAATATTAACACAATCTGATTTGAAAATATGCTTTCACGCGGAAAATTAAAAAAGTGATAGAAGTGCCACGGAATCAGTCAGTTATCCAATGGTCCATTTTCATATCTTCCTTTGTCAGTGCATCGTTAGTTTTTCAAAATAGTGTCTTCGCACCCATAACAAAGAGTGGTTGAATTTCCCATGTTCCCTGGTAGGTCAGTGGTAAGTGCACTAGTCTCCCAGTCTGGGGGTTGTGGGTTTGATTCCCACCAAAGACTCTGGAAAGTCTGCTTCGTTTTGTTGTTTTTTCTTTCTTTACTATTCTTCTCTAGATTTCTTCTTTCCTTCCATCTCAACCTATTCTATCTGCCTCTCCAGGTAACACAAAGGGACTGAATTAAGCAGACCCAAGTGAGCTGCATTCTTTTCCTCAACGGCTGCCTCTTCTACTTAACCTAACTTAACCTTCAAATGTTCTAAGATAAATGATAGATAATGGTTTCGGCCTGGCTTTCCAATTGCTTTTGAATATTTTTAGATAAAAAATTCATTTATCAATTTACCATTTCCCCAGTTCCTGATAATTTAGCCTGCAGCACTTAATTTATCAGATATTCAAACCTTAATTCCAGCTCTGTTGTGGGCCTCTATTCTAACAAGTCTTGGGTGCATAGTTCCTTTCTCATTGCCAAGCCATCTTCCAAAAACCAGTAAATAAGATCAAAAGCTACCTAGTCCTAAGTTTTTTCCTTAAACACCGACCCCTCAACATGTAAAAGGTTCACAGCATACATAGTTCACAGGATTTCAACAGACTACAACTCTGTGAAAAATTCCAATGTCATAGCTAAAGCAAAGAGGCCAAACTAATTTGACTGTGCTGGTTCCAAAACTAAACTTCAGGTTGGACAAGACATTGGTACCAATGCATACAGAAACGAATAATACGTAAAACACCAGGGTTTCAGAAAAGTGGATCTGGGCCTCCTTTTCCAAAAGGCAAGGAAAAGTATCTCCTTTCTAGTCTTAAGCCACACCACTATTTAATGCGCAAAGTTCAGAGTCATAATGAAATGTTTCTCTTGGCAAAGGACACACTCATGAGTAACAAACGGGAATAGCTCTATGGATGTTTAAGTTTGGTAGAAGCAATTCTGTTTGAGGGCAGTTTTATGATTAATGATAATGCCAATACGCATCTTTTGTGTATCTCGACATACCACTGTGATTGAAAATATTCAAAGAGACCTGAAGACTTTGATTCCATTGGAGGTCATGTTCAAAAAATGGACAAAACTGCTCAGAAAATAAGGAGACTAGGTTTCATTTTGGCACCTAGTGTGCCTCTATTGAAGAAATCTTCGGGAAGAAGTTCACAGAAATTTGGTGATGCCAACGAGTTCCCAAAAAATTTCTCAATTTAAACTTTTCGCGTGAGCCACATCTCATGAACCATCAGACATTAGATTTTGGGCTCCAGTCTCTGCAAAAGCTGATCCATGAATAAATGTTCTACAGTTTTGATGTCTTCCTGCAGATCCTTCACTCGCTGTTATTCTTAATTTTTATCTAATGGAGGTTTCCCTTTTAATTTATTTAGTAACACTAAATAAGCTGTTAGTTTGGGCAAGGGGTCATCAAAAAATGCCCACAGAATGCTGTAAAGTAGAACGATTATGAAAAGTATGGCAAAAATACTTTTAAACCCTGGTTTGAGATAGAGAATGAGTATGCCTGCAAATCACCTCTGCATCAAAGTGAGCATTTAGGGAAGGAACTGATTTTATTAAGCATCTCCTGTGTCATTGCTCAGCTTTTCCAGAAGCCAAAACACCCTTTTTTTTATAGCTGATGTTATATAAAAAATGCTAAAATAATTTATAAGCTTCAGTACAGGTCTTTGAAAATTAAAGCCTTTCGTTGAGGATTTATCCTATTGTAAATCCTTACCTTTCTAATTTCAACGTTTCGTACTTTACCCCATTTCAACTGAAAACTTTTTGAAAGCAATTGGGCTTATAAGCGTCTTTTACAACCAAATGATAGTTAAGGCTGAAGATATTAGTAGTTTATCTTTGATGGTCTGCTTGTAAGATAATTTTGATTCCAGGAAACCATAAAACAATCTCGAACTATTTTTTTTTTTGCATATGTTTGAATTTCAAATCTATAAAAATCAGAAAACTACATATTTCTTGAAATACAATCATTGGAATATCTCTAGCCTAAATTAATTGCAAGCGCTGAATAATTGATATCATTCACTTTATTTCTGAATTTATATTTGGAGCTTTCAAAATGATCCAGTTTTTAACTCAGCGCTTGGCTTTGTTTTCAATAAGCAAAATTTTTATTTTTTTCATTTAAGATTTATGCCATTACAGTAATGAACTACAATAAAATTTAACTTTAATGAGGAAAAAACCCAATCATTTACTTAGTTTACTGAATAATAAAGAAAACTCCTGTGGTTCTTCACCATATTCTCGCGAAATACAAATAAACAAGTTGAAAACAAAATATATTTTTCATTTCGTAAAAACCTAAAAATTAATGCAAGATGATGAGTTTTGCTGATGTTTAAAAATAAAAAAAAAATTTAAAAGACAAACAGTGTTACAATGTATTTCATTCAATTCAATCAAATGGCAGAAAAAGGCTAAACAACAGAAAAACTGTTTAAACTTTCAAAACATTACATAAATTTTACACTTTAAACTTGCAACGGTAAAGATGCCAACAAAAACTAAAGCACTTTTTTTCCTTAATTTTTAAAGGGAAACCTTACAAAACAAATAACTAAGTTTATCTTTGGCTAAAGGAGTTTTCAGTAAAACTTACATTTTAGTTTTATGTTATTTTAGCCAAGATTTACCCCCCATTGTCCCAACAGCGTGTGTGTTTTTGAAAATATTGCAAAAACAAAATAATAGTGTTTATGTCAAACTCTTGTATGGTCATGTTGCATCAACACATGATGGCAGTCATATTTCTTTAACAGCCACCAATGGAGAGCCTAAACTTTTAACGAATTGTACTTTTCAGATTTCTTGCAAATTTTTCAGAGTGTTTAATGTTTAAACAGCTAAAAAATATACTTAAATGATTTCAATCTTGTCAAAACTTAACAAATTGAAAGTAAATTTTTATTCATACTTTAAATAAGTTTTTTATGTTTTTCTTTTTAAACAGGAAGATTGTCAACACCACTATAGTTAACATTACGTTTTCCTTGTAAGCATCATTATTATTATTTGTGATATTTAGTGCACACACTTAAATAATAAGTATGTTGGTCTTAATCTTGCAAAAGAAATCTTAAATCTCCCACGGTTTTTTCCAAACAAAACTATCTCAAAGTTAAGCAAGAAAAAAATAATTTTTAAAATATCTAGACTGATATGTTTTTAATTTTCCATAAAAAAAAATTTCCGCCTAAATTAGGCCTTAAAAAAACAGTGCCCTATTTAATTGCTTGAAAAAAGTAAAGCAAGCAAATTAATCAACAACACGCCATGAGAAATTGTCAAAAATTAATCTAAAAACAAAAGACTTAAGACACATACATACCTCTGTGGCCAACGGGCTTTTAAGAAGCAGTTGAGTTATTGCTGACCTAATGACAATTCTTTTTAAAAATAGTTGATTATTTTAATCTTAATATTTAATTAGTTTTGTTACATTAAAATAATTGGCGGTTTTTTAAACATGCGGTTTTATTTCAATTAATTTTTTCATTATAAAAAGAGTAAACAATAACATTTTCCATTGTCTTTATTATTTTGATGTAAAAATAAAAGCTTCAAGATAACAAAAAAAAACAACAATTTGCAGAAAGGTCAGAACATTATATTTTTTTTCATTTTGTTTATTATTGTATTAAAAACAACTTTAAAATCCCATTAAAAAGTAGTTCATTTTAATTTTTTTTAATTATATAAAATACTTCAAGCAGCATTTTGTTTAAGTTCATATTAAATGTAAATTTATTTGGAATAAGGGAAATTTTTACAGTTATTCCAAGGCGAATTCATATAAGGTGGACGCAGGCGAAAAATTCGTACCTAAAATGTCAAACACAAATATGGCATCATTGAAAAAAAAAAACACAAATTATTTGCAGAAGAAAAACGTGAATAAAATTAATTTTACAGTGTTTCTTTTTGCACAAAGCACAAGAACGCATCTTTTGGTTTTACTATTTGTTAATTAAAAACACTTTTTTAAATTTTTAGTTTAAAAATCTAACCGACGCGTAATTTTTTTGAAATCAAGAAGAAGCACATATACAAACTTTTGACACATTACGAGGAAAATTGCACGAGCAAAAAATAGTCAGCTGATCTGTCAAGACCACCTTCTCATGAATTCGCCTTGAGTTAATCTTGCTAAAAGGCTTTTTGTTTTTACTCCTGAGCAATTTTCTTAAGCTACTGGGCCACATTTAACCCTAATTTTAATTACAGCTATAAAACAAAAGAAAACCTAAAAGATAAAAGGTAAAGATAATTTAATTAAGTCACCATTATGAACACACCCCCAATAGCTGGTGAGACATATAAATATGAACTAAAAATATTACAAATTTGTATCACACAAAAACTCGTTAACATATTTTAATTAACATATGATTTTGTCCCACCTCTTAAAAACAAAAACTCAACTTCTCTTAAATTTAAATCTTAAGCCGCTTTTGAATATTTTAAAAATGTTTACTATTGCTTGAAAGCTTGTTGAGAAAAAAATAATTCAAAATTAAATTTATTTTTAAACTTTTTGACTGCATGGCTGCTGTCAGTTTAAAAAATTAAATAATAAATGCAAATAAATTCAAAATGATCATAACACCATTGTCTTACACGATCTTAGTATTTATTGCATTAGATTGCATTATTAGATTTTCTATAATCTAGATTTGGTAGTGCGTCATATTTCAAACGCCTGTTGTTAATTTTTATTCTTAAGTAAATAAACATTTTTTGTACCACATTTTAAACTAAAGACAAATAGCAAACTAATGACTCATGTAAAAGGATTAATCAAGCAAAAAATTTTCCCTAGTAAACTTATTCAAAGATACGAGGGTTGCCTTTTATGTTTCGGGATTTGGCAACACTAGTGTTTCAATCTGACAACTGATAGCTCTATCGTAAAGTTTGACATTTTCTTAGTTAAACGTACTCAGAACGTTTTGACATACGAGCGCTATTTGTGTTGTTTACAGTAACTTAAAAGATTCAACTCGACCCAAAAATGAAATTTAACTCAGCAACAGTGCATGGATGAACTAAATTCTGTTTTTGGCGATAAAGCTCAATTAAGGACCAGTGTTAATCGATGGTATGCTGAACTCAGTCGTGGTCGTAGTTCACTTCATTGCGAATTTCATGAAGGTCGTCCAAAGTCAGCTGTTGCTCCGAAAACCATTGATGCTGTGCATGAACTGATATTTGAAGATCATCACGTGACCTATCGTGAGATTGAGACAGCCAAAGGCATTAAAGGGACCAGCATGCATTCAATATTGCATACATATTTGACTGTCAAAATAAGTTTTTCGCGTTGGATCCCACACAATTTGTCAATCGCTCAAAAAAAGACTCGTGTCGATTAGTCGAAAGAAATGCTCAAAAAATACGATTGCAGTGCTTTGAATTACGTCTATGATATTGCCACAGGTGATGAATTTCGGATTTTTGCGTATCAGCCCGAAAGTAAATCGCAGTCCACTGTATGAGTGTTCTAAAAAGAGTCAAATCTAACAAAAGCTGTTTGCGCACGCAGAACTTCAAAGCAAATGATCGCCAGTTTTTTCAGAAAACTGGACATTTCGCAAATGTATCACTTTAATAACGCAGAACAGTCAATTTTGAGTGATACACAACTATTAACTTGCCAGTTGTGTTCCAAGAAATCAGGAAAACCAAGATGGATCACTCTTCATCACAACAATTCGAGCTCTCACACATCGGCTCAAACAAATGCATTTTTAAGCACCTAAAACATCGGTTTGATGAGTCATCTGCCGTATAGTCCTGACTTGGCAACGAATGACTTCTTTTTATTCCGGTTATTCAAAAACAAACTTAGAGGTCGACATTTTTCGACACCTTAAGAAGCGGTTGCTGTATTCAGAATGCATGTTTTGGAGATCCCTCAATCAGAGTCGCAAAAGTGATTCGACAATTGGTTCAAACGCATGAAAAGTGTATACATCTTCAAGGGAGTATTTTGAAAACAAATAAAGTGATTTTTGATGATTAATATTTGTTTTTATTCTCTAATCCCGAAATTTAAGATGCAACCCTAGTATGTTTTTTCATGAACTTATTTAAAAAATTTTATGAAGTGAAAAAAAGTTAAATAAAAAATCCTTTTGAAAAAAACTAACGAAAAGATATTGAGATAGGTTTTTATGGCTAAATAAAACAAGTTAACTGTGAAGTAAAAATTTATATAAAATAAACTGAAGGCAGCTTTTTTAATATGAAAATACTTCGTATTACAATAATTTACAAGTTCTCTGTTTTACCAGCAATTTGCTACTTGTCAGATGTATCGTCACTTTAAATCCATAATTAGACTAAGACTTGGAGTACTAAGCCAGATGATTCAAATCTGATCATAATATTCTTTTAAACTTATAAAATGTGTACCCAACCAGAAATCTATGCCTTCTGAAAGTAAAAACATGACAATTGAGGAGATGATAAAAATCCGTCCCTCCTTTTCCTTATTCCTATTAATGCGACAGTGGCCTTAACAAATTAAGAAAAATTTGCTTATGTGCTCACTCTTGCCAGTTATTTACTTATCACTTGCGACTTATCGGTTGGACAATATTTCTGCAATGAAAACAACATCCTAAAAGCCAAATATATGTTTAAACTTCTCGACCTTTCTTATCTGCATCCCTCTTAATAATTAAAAGCAAAACTATGAAATTTTTCATATTAGAGCCAAAAAGAGATTCTAGATTAGACAGCTTGTCTGATCGTTTAGGGAGCTACCCGAAATAATTATATATAGCGAGCAAAGAACATGCCACTAATTTTTACATTGCTGGACTGTTAAGGAAGTATTCGTGTAAGAAATTAATGAACTAATTAATTGACTGTGGGAAAAAATCCTGAAAATCTCGCCGCCTCTAATAAACCATCTGTAAGGTAACTGATAAAAGGAACTTATTTTAAGATGCTTTAGGTATGCTTTAAATCTACCTTTGATCGTAGAACCTTCCATGTAAGTCCAGACGTCGTAACTTTTCACAATACTACCTACACACTCCTGGAGGGAATAAAGACAGAAGGTTGGTCCTGGACAAAGAGAATTTTACTCAGAGTCTTTTTAAGGCCATGAACTCTTCTGAAAGTTTAATTTAACAAGCCCCTGGCATCATTAACAAAAAATACCAATTAGTTAAAATGCATAAGTATCAGGGGCAATAACGTGATCGGTGGTCTTGAAGATGTATTTGAGTAAGCAGTTTGTCCTTAAATTCCATGCTATGCAACTTTTGAATACCATCGAATATATTTCTTTCTTTCTAAAACCAATTAATCAGTGGTTTTGAGGGTGTAGATGGCTAATATTTTATAACTTATGCTGCCATAGAACTTCAGTTTCATGTAAAGTTTTGAGTCAAGAAAAAAACTCACTTAAGTGTAATTTTTTGCAAAGAAAATGCTACGTTTTTTATTGTGGTATTCCTAAGCTCTAACTTTAGTTTTTGTTGTAAGCAGTCTAACAAATACTCTTTTACTTCTAGTAAGTTTTTTTTCAATCTTTTGAGGTCTCAACAACCAATTTTTTTTTAATTAGTGATTAGCCATTGTCATATAAATTTCGTGTATGCTCATTTTTTCCTTTAAGTGAACTACGAAAATCTTTTTTAACGATTTCCTGTACCAACATCATTTTGGAGGCCGTCATTTTATTTACAAAACTGGCTGTTTCAGTTGACATAAATTCCGATCTCTCTTAATTTAAAGAAAATACAGCTGGATTTTGTCACGAATGGATTGATTATTTTTTCATTCCTTTTTCCTGTCGAAGCAACATACTAAGCATTTCCAGTTTGCAATGAGAAGGTACCAATTGGGCATCTAGCAAACCCTGCGTGGAAAAATTAAACTTTACAGTAAAACTATTTTATAGAACATTTTTAGTAGTAATTTTATCTAGAAACAAATAATTTTTTTTATTATTTTCAATAATTATTTTCTTCTGAAAATTGTCTTAAAAAATTGGACGAACATGGTTAGTTGCTCGAATTTTTGTTTATTTTAAGGAAATCCAGTAATATTGGAGAAAAATAAGTTGAAGACCAAAGTATATACCAGGAGTCTAGACTTCGGTCTTCATATTAACAGATGTTTCTTCAGTTGATCCATTGAAATCGATAACTATGGGTTACCAGCTGAGTAGCGAAGCTGGATTGACATTTCTGGTCATTTAGTTTTAGTAACTCATCGTGATTTTCTAAAAGTATTACTGCTCTTCTCGACTAAAATTTTTTTCTCAAACATTTTTTAGCTAAATATTAGCAAACTTGAGCTCCAAAAAAAAGTGGAGCTTATCATGCAGCCGTTTTACAATCGATTTATTAAAAAATCAATTTGGGGGCAACTTCGTTTCAAGAAGTGTCCCTTTTTCCTTCTCCACTCTTTTGTGAGATTGAACCTCCTGAACTAATATTGAGCTTTTGGTTTAAGACGACACACCAGCAACTTTCAAGGCATCGAATGTCAATACTAATTGAAAGAGAAGCCAAAAATTAAACTATTTGAATGAAAAATTAATATCTGTCTTTCTTACCACTCACCCATAGTGCATTAATCCGAAAAACTTTTTTCAAGTTCTGTTCGTGTCATGTGTGATAAATCATGTATGAAGTTTTTTGTTTTTCCTTTAATAAAATTAAGTTGCTGCTATGGTTTATTTTTCTTAACTCTTTAAATAAATTTTAATGCATTTTATCGATTTATTGACTGTAGGCACTAGCAAACGTATTTCGAGAATAAGAAATCTGGCTTAACATAAAGAGTCAAAATTATTGAAGTAAAACGCTGTGAATATGATTTATTTTATATGAATTTAAATATTGTGTTAGTAGTTGTCATCATATTGTTAAAATGATTATAATCTTTTTTGAATAAAGTATGATTTATATAAAGTGATTAACTAAAAAAAAATGGGTAAAATAACTTTGTTAGCATGTATTACTTAGTAACATATGAGATCTATACTAATAGTACCATAAATATAGATCTCCACAGATCATGTATATTGAATAGGGTTTTTATTTTGCTTTGTTGTTAGTAAAGAGATATAAAAACGTTAACTTAAGTTGGGTTTTGCTAAGAAGGGATTTTTTGCTTTCTTTTAAATAACATAAAAATTAATATTAAAAAATCTTTAAATAGCTAATTCGATGCCTTTTTAACATTTTTTTTGTTGGTGCAGCTTATGTCTTAACCTAAATTGATATTTTAACATTTTTATAATTTTTCTTTTTGATCACGTTATGTCACCTGTTAACCCAAGACATTTTTCTGCAACCAAATAAATGTAAACATGTTATCATATTAGACTTAAATTTGCAAAAACATATTGTCGTAACCATTACACGTACATACATACAACAACATGTTTGCCTAATAGATCGATAAGTATGTGTTAGTGTCAGTATTAGCGAAACTATAGATTTCATATAAATTAAAAAAAACAATGTTAGAAAAAGGCAACAAACTATTAAAAAAAGGTGACTGAAATATATTTAAGCTAAACTTTTTAATATCGTGACATACGTGATAAGTTGTATCATGTCAGAAGGTGATTTTGTTATAGATATAAGAGGTATTAGGATATAAAAAACGAAAATAAAGGCATAAAGAGGTTAAAACAGACAGTTTAGAAAAACAATAGAAAAATATTTTTGGAGAGAGAAAATATCTGGCTTAATAAAGTTGTTTTGTTTGCAAATGTTTTTCTTTTATATTGTAGAAATTTATTTAATTTTTTTCAATTTATAATATATGGGACATTAAGCTATATTTTTTTTTTTTTTTTTTTTTTAATTTATATTTTATTATTGGATCTTCGCTAAAGCGAACTAAAAATAAGTATTCAAATCTTTAAACTAAGTTATTAATACTAGTCTAGTCAGAACCAGACTAAAATTTAAGTTCTCACAATTAAATTTACTAATTTCAAGAGTTTCATCTAACGCAATAGTATCCCTTCTTTTTAGGCGGGTGTGCCCACTATGTTCCAGCTTATTTAAGTACTTGTCCACATAGTTTAGGATTTCGCATTTTACAAGTGGAATTTCTAGATCCTTGTGGATGTTGCTGTTTTTAATATATCAAGGAGCACCAGTTATCATTCTTAGAATTTAGTTTTGACGGCGTTGTATTATTTCAATGTTAGAGGCGAAAGCAGTACCCCATAATTGTATACCGTAGCCCCAAATTGGTTTTAAAATCGAGTTGTGGAGTTGAAGCTTACAACCCTGACGTAGCACAGAGTTTCTACCTATTAACCGGTTGATTTGAGCTGCTTTAAGTTTAATTTGAGTCAGCTTTGCATCTATGTGGGGTATGGTAGCCGGTATGGGCGGCGGTCTAAGATATTTTGTCTCGGTTCGTTGAGGCACAATGTGGTTGTTAATAGTGATGGGGGAGCACGTTTTTTTGCGTAAAGTAAAAGTGACGTGGGTACGTTTTCGTTCATTTATTTTTATTCCCCATAATTTTGCCCATTTTCCAACTTGGGTTACGTGTTGCTGCAGTTGGTTCGAAGCCTCTTTAGGGTCTTTATGAGTACTAAGTAAAGAAGTATCATCAGCAAATGTCGACGTGTGTGTAAAACTATTGGTTGGCGTATCTGTTGTGTAAAGCAAGTGCAGAACTGGGCCTAGTATGCTTTCTTGAGGTACACCAGCCCCTATTGGTTGAGAAAAACTTATTTTGTTTTCCTCTTTGATCATGAATTGTCGACCGGTTATGTATTTTTCTAATAGGTTAAAAATATTAGCTGGAAGGTTGAACTTTAGTTTGTTTAACAGGCCTTTATGCCATATTTTGTCGAAAGCTTGCGAGACATCGATAAATAGTGAGGAGCAGTACTTTTTTTTCTTCAAAGGCTTTTCGTATAACCTGTACCAACCTGTGAGTTTGTTCGGTGGTACTATGTTGACTTCTAAAGCCAAACTGGTAATTTGGAATACAGTGGTTGTCATTCAAGATCGGATTCAGCTTATTTTTAAGCAATTTTTCGAACAATTTTGACATTGTGGGTAACAAACTAATATGCTTATAAGACTCTACCTTCGAAGGATCTTTGCGAGGCTTAGGAATCATCTTTCGTAAGGCCACTTTCCATTAAGGCGGGAAATGTTCAAGCCGAATTCTCGGGACGAGACATTGGGCAGTTATTTTTATTCCTAGCAGACACTCTACTCAAAAAAAAGAAAACACTTATCCCAAACATCTGTAAAATTTGGTACAAAGATATTATAAGGTAAAAACTTAATTATATTACTTCATTCTCCATATCTTTAATAGTTTCAGTACGGCCAAAATGTTAAAAACTTGTTGAAGATTTATTTTAAATAAAAAATTTTTTGGGTTTATATTAGAAAATTGAAAATTTTTTTACAAAAACCTGGTCGTTAAAATTGTATGGTTTTCTGTTATACTTTTTTGATATTTTTTTTCTTCCATAATATTTTATGTGTTATTTCAAAAATGCTTAAGCACCATTTTAGTAACAAAAAATTTTTTCCCAACTCTTTACATTTTTAATATAACGCTAATCGGCCTTGTTAAGTCAAAAATTAGTTATTTAACAAGCTGGTCTGAAGTGTGTTTTTCTCAAACAGCAATAACAACAAATGCTTTACTTTATTTTAGAAAAAATATTTTTTGCCAAGACAACAGGTGAAATTACCTTATGTGTAAGGCAGGGATTTTTAAATAAAAATATTAGAAATAGTCTCTTCAACATAAAAAACAGTGTCATTAGAATATTCAATATTTTTCAGATGCCGCCATTGGTATTGAAGATCTTTTTAGTTTCTGTTCTTCTTGTCCCTTAGCATCCACTATACCACTGAACCGCAGGTAAGCAAAGGTCCGTTTGCTGTTGTTTGGTTGCTTTTGCTTGCTTTTTTTGACTTTTACCTTTCTTTAAGCCTGGTTGTATTAAAGCCCTTAATCCATTTGAATTCAAACAAAAGCCATCGGGTAAAAATTTTAAAACTTTTTGATTAAAATAATTAATTCAATATAAATAAACATAAAATTAAAAAAAAATTTTAATTTTAATGCATTTTTATAATCCAAATGGCTTCAGTAATTGCAAGTAACGCAGCGTACACACATATATGATTTGATAATAATCGTAAATAAATCAAATCATGTCACCTTACACTGGCTATCCCTGAAAAGCTTACATAGTCCCTGTGGTTCTTTAGTGCTTTCAAACAAATTCAAACTAATTCGACACAATGGAATCCATGACGATTCACGTTTTTTTTTTGTCAAATTACAGCTGTTTTGTCTTACTTACTTCCACTATTTACCACAAGTTATAGAGGAATTGAGATACTATATCGTTTGTTCCGGGGCGCACAAATGCCGGACATTGACATAGAATACGCTTAACCGCCTGCTTACCCTTAAGTACACCTACATAACTTACAATCATTGCCAGCCAGTCATCTTCGTTTTTTTTTTTTTTTGAATTGAACCGCTGTTCGCAATGGCCTCTTATCATACCCACTGGGAGTTTTTAACCGCTTCTTTGCACAAATAGGAGAAACCATCGTTTCATTGCAATTAGTTTAAGTTAATCAATTACTGATAATTTGTTTCATTATTTCCTATTTTATTTGCTTTACACTAACTTAGGAAAGCACAGAAAAATCTTTTAAAAAATCAATAAAACTTAACCTTTTACAAAATTAAATCCATATTATTTATATCTAAATTAAAATTTTGTTTATTGTTATACTCTTCACATTAGTGATAAGTATATATAAGTTTGTCATTCCGTTTGTAATTTCTTTAATATCTATTTGCAATCACGTAGAGTGTATATTTTTTTGATCCTTATAGATAGAAAAGTAGGTTTAGCGATTTCGATCTGTCTGTCTTGTACGTCTGTCTGCCCGTCTGTCCAACAATCTGTCGAAATCAGGCCCCTTGATATTTTTGGGAACTGTTTGTAGTATCAAAACAACAAGCACACCTGCGGAAATTTTGCTATTGAAACTCAGAAAAACCTCCTGATAACTGATAGAGATATTAGCCAGCAAACAAGACTACCTCCGCATATTTCTCTAAAATTCATACATGAAAACCTCTATAATTGCTCTGGAGTTGTGCCAGCGACCGACTTCCAATAATTTTTTTACGAAAGTTTATGTGAAACATACTTACTCCCTATCTCCCGCCTCTAACAGGGTTGCAATACAGAATTAAAAAAAATTATGGTGAATACCCCCACAACTTCCCTGCAGTCGCCCTTAGAAAAATAAAATATGTCAGAGATCGCCATTAGATTTCCCTCCCAAGCATATTTCTGGAACATACTTACCCCCTTTACCATCACCTTAGGGGGTTGCCATAAAAATTTTGGCATATTGTAAAACATGCCCCCCCCCCACAGGTTCTAGGGTGACCGTGAACAGGTTTATTGTAGGACTCATCCCAAATCATTTTTCTTTGCAAACATTTTTCTAAAACGTACTTTCCCCTTATTTCCACCCCATATACGTTTTGAAGGGTATGTCAGATTCGGCACAGCCAAGCATAGCTTTCATACTTGTTTTTGCTAATTTTGCTTTTACTAAAGCAAATAAAAATATTTGTAAAAAATTCCAGTAGCTCACGTTTAACCACTTCATGGTCTTGTAATATTCTGTCTTATTTTAACTTTATGCTTAAATAATTTTGTTAAATTTTTTTTTTATTATAATGAAAAATTTTTTTTGCCTTAAATACACTACAGTAGCAAATTGTTTTTAGTCCTCTACACTCTAGAACAATGATTTTGCCAAAGTTTTTTTTTCATTTAAAACATAAAAACCATAACAATTGTATTAAAAAGCCCCCGAAAAACAATGACAATCAACTACACAATAATGTCGTGCTTATAAATTGGAAAAAAAACAAAGAAAAAAAATCAAACGAAATTGATTTTTTTTTTGTTTAGACCTAAGAAGACTTGGTTGGTATGAAATAAAATTGTAAAAATCTTTAAATGCTTTTTGTTTTTCATTATAATCCAATGGCCACTCAAATTAAATACCAATTCATTGCAGTTGATCAAAAAAGACGAAAATGAGAACAAAACAAAAAAGAAGAAGCTATAAAAGAGTTTTGTAAACTTGTTGTAAGATTTTTTTTTAGTTGTATTGGATTTTATACGAGAACATTAACATAAAACAAATTATGCCAACGTGACTTTACCATAAATGCTTAAATACAAAATACCCTAAAACCAACAAAAAAATTATATGCTAAAATTGTCCTAAAAAACAATAAGAGAAAAAAGAAAGCTCCAAAACAAAGTTGTTCTATAATGATTATATCTCACAAGCAGCAAACAATAATCGTTACAATAAAATTGTTCCCGAATAGAAATCATTAAGAAATTAACACATATATCTTGAGCAAAGGGAGAAAAGCAATGATTTGTTTGCCTTTAGAAAAACTAGGAAAAAAATAACTAGAAAAATGAATATACTTTTAAAACTCTTATAAGCTACTTTAAACAATGTTTCAATACTCTATATTTGCTTATAAAATATGGATAAGTTTACGTTGTAGACAAAGGGCATTTATTTTTTCTCTATTAGAATGCAGTAGGAGTTAAAGTTTTACGCATTTTTAAAATGCCTCCCACATTTGTAATATTTTTAAGTATCAATATAAGTCGGTTCTTTTTTAATTCAATTTATTTAGTTTTAAGCACACTTGGCTTAAAAAAAGTTTAAAGTTTATAACATTTTAGGTCCTTGCTCCATTAAAATTTTCGGTTGCAATTGGGCTTAAAGAAATAAAAACTTGCATTGATTAAGAATTTTTTGTGCACTTCCACGCTGATGATGATTCAATAATGTTGTTACTCCAATTAGTCCTTTTCTGAAGTTTTATGAGCTGTTATTAAAACCGATTGAATGTTCGTCTTAAATACTTTTTTTGGATTTTGTTTAAGGTAATGGTTCATTCCACCCATAAAACGTCCTAGAAGAACAGGTTATCGGCTTTAGAAAACAACACAGTGTTAAGTACGCAACAGCTATTTAAAGTAATTGCATTATTTTTAAGCATTCTATAGGCTACTTGTCTATTCCCATTATAAAGCACGAGAGAACAAATTTATTTTTTATGGACTACACAAGAGTTTGTACCACTAAATATCAAAAAAACTGAAACCACAAAAGAGAGCTTGAAGCCATTCCAACTGGATCTTCAAATCGTGTAAAGTAAACGTTTTTCTTCTATTTAATTCAAAGAATGGATTTGAATGCAATAAAAAATAAGAAAAAATACGGCACATTTGTATAGGGAGAAGAGATGGAATGAGCCTGTTAATATGATAGTTCAAAGGTACGAACACGTTAATGTAAGGACGTTGAAATTTTATATCATAGTAATAAAACCCGGAAATAGAAAAAATATGCAAAAATAGCATTTAACTGGAGGTTTGTAATAGAGATTGTCCAGTGGAAATGCCAAACAGATAGGTAAGGTATATTGAGGCTATTGGAGGGCCATTTTAACAATTTTTTTTAAAGTAGTGCCATCAAAAATTTTGGAAAATTATTGATTGATTGATTTCCCTCTATGCTGTTCAAAAACGGAGGCCAAGGGCCTATGTATTTAGTTAAAATTTATTAGGAAAAATATTTAAAGGAATAATAACATAGGCCAAAATTATTTTAAGGACCCGGGTTTTCTTAGCCTTGCATAATTTAAAAGAAGGTTTCCCAGAAACAATTTAATAATAAAATAGTTTGAAACCGTAGGGCGAGTGATTCAAAATCTCCAACGTTTGGACAATACATAAGGGTCTAAATGCACTTTCTACTCTAATATTTAGATAAGCTACCTTAACAGTCTAGAAAACGTCATACGTTATGCTACAGTGAACAGAAGAGACAAAACTTTTAGTAGAAGAAGAACTTTGAGAGTTGCCGTTGCTGCCTTTGCAAACATTGTTAATAAGTTAAGGAAACTAATGGTTTCCACGAACAGAAATCCTATTAGACTCAGTGGAACCTTTAAGGTTCTTAAATACAATTTTGAGATTGTTGAATAGTTTGTGTACATCGTTACAGATATTTATAAAGTAAATGAAACCAGCTCAGAAGATTAATACTTGAAATGGATGTGGTAGATTTAAAAATGTGCTTCAGTTTTAAGTTTTAATTAGTCCTGCCAACAAAAATCAAGTTGCTTAATAAACTTTTAATTAAATATCCGATATTAAAATATTTTGATGAATACATTAAAAACGTCATTTTATTAATGTTTTTTTTTTTGCATTTTGTGTTTTTTTTTATTCCATAAAGGAATGTATTTTAAAGTATTTGCCGATTATGTGATGCAGCAACCTTCATAACTTAAAACCTCGAAATATGGAGTCAATTAAAAAAAGTTTTATAGGCATTGATTATTAGTATTCAGTATTTGCAAATTGACTTTGAAATTTTAATACTAAAAACATTTGTAGCTTAGCCGATTACAATGGCTATATCCTACTTTTGTTGGATAAACGAAAACCCAAAGTCCATTTGCTTGCACTAGATATATATATTTGCAGATTAATAAAAAAATTTTTTTTTTCCTTTTCTATAAAATTCTACCATTTTTAATGGAAAACTTCATTTTTACCATAAATAATAAAATATAATTAATTTTTTCCATGAAATGTTCTGCTGAAAAACTATTTACATTCAGTTTTACATAAATTTTTTCATTTTTAAATGTTTTAAAAAAAGAAAATCAAAAACGAATTATTCAGCATTTGATGATTTTAAACTAACTCAATGCGAAATTTTTATTTTGTTTTTATACAGGGATGGCTGGTGGTAGGTTTGTACTTTCAAACTTTATAAAAATACGTAACAATTGGGACAAAGTTCAATTAAGAGCATTAAACGATAGAATGGAAATGCGGATTTTTTTCCTTAAGCACTATTTCACCCGTGGGTATTCCGTCAAGTTGATCGCACTCTTTAAAACGAAGGTGCGGTAAGCTGGGTTCAACTAAGCTGATTTTTGGACGAATATTTTCCTTTAAAGCCACAGGAGATGGGGTATTGTCATTTTTAACCCTCTCTTTGAGGTACTCCCATTAAAACGTCCATGGGAGATAGATCGGGCAAACTCGGTGGCTATGGGATATCCTAAAGTTACTAATCAGTTTTTTGGAAAAATTTTCTCGAAGCAAATTACTTGAATCTCTGGCTGTATTTGCACTCACCCCATCCTGTTGAAACTACTTATGTTGAGAGTACGATGGATAAGCTCATAGGCTGAACAAAAAGGATTCTGTTATTATGCGTCATTATTTACCACCGTTGACATTCGTCGGCTGGCCTTGAGCATTTTAGAAAAAAAAATGATCCAATTATCTCATGAGTAGAAAAATCACACCAAACAGTTATCCTGGGGCAATGCAATGGTTTTTGGTATTCTTATGTAGGGTTGGGGGTTTTTGGAGACCTGTGACGTTAGTTTTGCTTGATGACGTGACCGTTTAAGTAAAAATGAGCCTTGTTACTTCAAAAAATAGGTTAATGGTGCAAAAATGCTTCAACATCGTTTCACAATTTTTTTTTCGTTAATCTAATCCACTTTCTTTTCGTTCTTGAACGATTTGAATTTTAGAACGATGAAAGTTCAAATCCTTATTTTAAATATCAAGAATAATCGCGTTTAGAGGTCCCAATGAGGCTATTTTTTTTTTGTATTGAAAGCTACCAATTTTTGCGTTAACTGCTTTAAACCATTTCAATATTTTTAGCAGTCCTTTAAAATCGACCAAGCCCTGACCAAAGGGCATTCATAGCCGAAGCAGTTGAGCGGAATCTCTGCACATACGAACGAATTAAATTTACCCTTGGTCCACCCCGTATTTACCAAATACCGAACTTTGAACAAAATCGACGAAAAGCAATTACGCAAAAATATTTTCTCTTAAAAAAATGTCTCTACAGAAACCGCGCGATGTTCACCCGACCACTGCGGCATCGTGACTGACAACTTCGCAGAATCAATTATTTTAAAGGCGCCAACCTCTTTTCTCGCCATTTATTGCTCTTTGAAATAATCGTATTTAAAATTATAAATTTATCACCAGACACCTTGTATCATGCCTTTTCAATAAAACTATTAAGAGCCTTTTTATGTAAGATCAGGCTATATCAAATTAAAATATTTACATAACTGATATGGCCGTTCAGTCGTTTTCATGATAAACATTTTTAAAGAGGCTAGAAATATTTAGAAATTATTATTATCGTTATAATTGTTATTAATTTTTTTTGACGGTACCTAAAATAATTTAATATTCTCCTTAAACCAATTTGATTCATGCAGTAAACACAATACTGAATTAAGTAATTAAACAAATCAATTATTTAAAAACCACAACTATAATTATCGTATTCTAAATAATCCATTGACTATAACTAATTATTGCGGTGGCTACAATTACATAAGGGTTTGTTATCATATTATTTTAGTTGATAAAATTTTGCTGCCAATATTGTGCTTAATTTTAAAATTTCATTTATCTACTTGCAAAAAATCTTTTTAATAAACTTTTTTTTATTTGCAAAGCTTAAGCAACCATATGAGTAGAAATGTTTATTTAGTTACACCGCAATGACTTCCGGCTGCTATTATTTGCCAAACAAAAAAATTCCTAGAATTTATTGCAACCATGGTTACTGCTGCTGAAAGCGTGAGAAAATTCTAAAGCTTTCATATGTTTACAAATATCAACACTTTTTATTTAATTCTAAGTTGCATTAGATGATTTGTTAAAATATTGCATTGATTAGTATTTTTTTTCTTTTTGTTTTACACTTTATGACTTGTGTAAGCGGAACTAAAACAAAGATTCTCCCATAAGCTAAAACAACATTGCCTACGTCATCATGCTTATAATTGAACTGGGTTTTTTTTTATTTAACTCAATTCTTGTATTATGAATAATTATTTTTTTAATATTATTATTATAAATTCAAACTATTTCGTAATTGCTTTAGAAAAAATAACATAAAGTTTTAATTAACAAAGTGCTAAAATTGTTAACAAATAGAACAATAATGAATTTTAATTTGCTTTTATAGACACTTTGTGTTTAATAAAATTATAGTAAAATTTTTAAAGTAAATTGAAAAACAAGCTTGTGTCTTAAGTCTTTCGTTTGGTCATAATACAAATATTCATTATTTGCCTTGTTACACATACAGTCATGCCATTTTATTACCCAAGTAATAACAGTTGTTCTATTAAATGTGGGGGAAATCTCAAAATAATTATCATAAATTATTGAAAAGTTATTATAGATCGTTATGAATATAAATGGATTTATCTAGGTAAAAAAATTTTAAAGCAAAAATTAATTATAAATATTTGTAATTATTAGAATCAAATAGCATTTAATTTAGCTGCTCTATTTTAGTACTGCTTTAATTAAAAATTTAATGAAAATATAAGAAACCAAGTAAAGCTAAATGTAATCAAATGATATGTTAGTAAGCTGGTAAGTAACAAACAATAAATATATTGCATGTGAATTACAGGGAAAAAAGTATAACATAAAATCTTTTTTAAGGGAAAACTAAAACAAATATTTGCACTCACTTAAGCAAATGAAAAAAAAAAGTTGTTAAACATTTTAGGGAAATTTTATATTTATCCATATTGGCTTGAAAATAATTAACACACTTTTTGTATTTTAAATGAAAAAAAACTGGAAAATAAAATTACACCTTTTAAGAAACCATTGCGAAAAATCTCCATAAAGCTCATCTGCAAATGATTAATATATGCAAATTTTCAAACAAGTAAGCGATTAGCCAAATCTAATAATAACAACATTGAAAATAATGAGATTGGGTGCAAGAAATAGTATAACTTTTACTACTTAAAATTCCATTTTGAACACCATAAACACCACAAATTATTTTTTTTATTGTTTTTTTTTATATTTATAACAAAGGTATTAATTTTAAAAAAACTATGTCTAAAGCATAAAAAGGAAACGAGTATCCATGCAAAACAAACATAAATGAGTCTACTATTTTTGCAACAATTTGTCAGGATGCCAAACAATGTTATAACAAATTACTGTCATAGTATTTCCAGCACTTTTTTGTATCTCTAATTCTGTTTTTCTTGCAATCATTTATTTTAAGGTGACCTCTGTAAGTCGCTTTGGAACCAAGAATTTTTTATGTGTTATAATCTTAAAAAAGCGTAGTTGTAAAGAAACAAAAAAAAAAGATCTTATATTTACTAACAGGGATCCTAAATACTTAAACAAATCCTAAAATGTGTACAAATTTTAAATCAATCACTTACGTTAAGTAGAAGTTTTTAGTATGATTTAAGGCACAAAAAGATAAAATATTAATAAAATTATTTTTTAAGTGAGAGATAGAAAAAGTAAATAAAATAAAACTTGTTAAGAATTTGGTTGAGATCATGTGAATTTTCAGAGAAAAAATGCTTATGCTTAGTAGAGCATGCATCTAGTGGGCCAAAAAGGATCAGTCTAAGTATCAACTTTCATTTTCAGTTACCCTGAAAGGGACGTCACCATCAATCGGATCCTGAAACAAGTGAGGTTTCGGATTTTCATGTTACCTGATATGGCTCTGATCAGCCAAAACTTGTTGTGGATAAATTAATGTACCTTTTTTCTAACTAGCGCTGATTCAGGCATTTACCAGTTTTTGGTGGCCTTAAACCTTGAAGTTTTTTTTTTCAATTTTGCGGTGAGCTTATGTAGCAAAGCATATATAAAAACCATTTGTTCCGATTGAGCAATGTGGTGAACAAAAGTACAAAAACTCAATGCAGATTTAGCTTAAGGTTCCACTTACAGCACAGCAAAACGGGGCTAGGCAGAGCCCTGGTCGTGCTGCACACGCAATTTTGAATCTCCATGTGGCAAGACCAAGGTTGGCTAAGGCCTTCTATAATTACCAAAAGTTGCCTTGTTGGTACCTCATATAGGCAGATATTGGTCTTGCACTTTCAATATCCTTTTTTATCAAAAATTTATCAACCAGCCTCTTGGCTGCTGTAAACAGGCCACATTGTGGTAGACTGTAAATATTCGTCCAGTGTGTTAGATATACCATCGATCCGAGAAGAAAACATCGATTCGGATTGTGGCAGCAATGATGTGCAGCCATCTATCTGAACAGGAAAATAAACATAGATTCTGACACAGCACGGAAGCTTGAAGTAGAAATATGCGGATACAACATATAACAACAGCGTGAGCGTAATGAGATATCTAACAGTCAAGATGAAGTCCGAAAATTTTGATAAGGAATAAAACATAAAATTAAAGTCAGCTTCTAAGCGGATTCCCTTACAAAGAAAAAAAGAATCCAAAATGAGCGGCAAATAAAAACTTAGACAATAAATCCACAAAGCTATTTTACGTCCATATGGTCTAGCCACACCAAGGTCGAAATTGCAGTAACCTAGCTTTAGAATAACAAGGCAATAGAAGCCGATAGGTGGCCAGCTCAACTGTTTAAGGTCTGAAGTGGCACGCTAATAAGGTGAATGCATTAGCAATATTTTGTGTCCTCTGAACAGAAAAGGAGATAAGGCGGTATGTGTTGTTCATAGAGGAATAAGTTTCACACTCATTTATAAAAAAATAAGATAAGGCAATATAAACCTATATACACATGATATATAATTTTGAACTATAAGACCGATTTTGACAGCTCCATACTTTCAAAGGCATTTCAAACAACATATATCTGAGTGTGCTATCACACACAACAAATACGACTTTGCAGGATGACTTTAACTGATCTACAAACCTACACCAAAATAAGGGGTGAGGTGTGATCTTTTAAACATCCTCTTAAAAAAAGTTTAACAAGATGAAAATGTGCAAAGAACTTTCGCGCTAAAATAGCTGTTTGCTTACATTGACATGATTCTAAGGTGTATCAAAGTTAAACGTTTATGCTGGTTAAGCTATGTTGTAAGAGTTAATAGAGGTGATCCTGCTCGAACAGAATTTAAATGTAAACCTGTTCACGGATCTCGCAAAAGGTAAAGACCAAGACTTCCATATTACTGTCAAGTGAAGGAAGACATGTAGAGTCTTTGTATCAGAAATAAGAGAAGAAGCAGAAGAATTATTCGCTTGAAAAACCAGCCTCTCTTAACAGCCTGATTAAATAAGAAATGATTGACTCTTTCAGTAAGCTCAATAATTATGCAAAGGTTTTGTCAGTGATTAAATACAGAATAACCAATAAAACATTTACGTTCTATAAAACCGAAGGTTTTTACAGAACCGGGCTCTGGAAAAATTTTCCTTCTTTGAGAATTGATGAAAAATATCGACCATGATAGAAGTGTAAACTGTGTAAGATATGCTTCATTGTAAGGATCGCCAAAATATAAAGATTTTGATGCTTCAATTATATTCGAAAAATGACTACAGAGACCTGTATAGGTAAGAGAAGAAAAAAACGAAGGTTTCGATGAAAGACCAGGACAAAAAAAGATCCTAACAAATCAGTACAAAGCTCGAAGTAAGTAAAACTTATTCCCTAAAAAGATCAAGACCAACGACATGGTTAAGTATTTTACAAATAACTATTTGATTGAGTATTAAAAATGTTGGTAAAACAAAATTTTTTTTTGAAGTACAAACTAAAGCTTGCTTTTAAAATTGTGCGGGTGCTATTAATAATAAATGAAAATTATATTTTTTTCTAGATCCAGCCTTATATAGAAATACTTATGCTCATCCTACTGACCACCTTTGTGCTCTTGCATATCAAATATAACAGAGACCACCACACAAAACAACAATAATAACAAAAATTTTTAAGCCGTTTAAACTTATATTTTTCTTATGGTTGCTGTTATTGTTGCAATGACCATAAAGCTATAACAAATTATTTGTTATTATTGTTGTTTCGAATGGCAGTAGATATTCTTGTTAGTGCTGGTATGCTGTTAGTATTTGCTTTTATTTGGCGTTTTAAAGGTAATTTTACTAAATGCTTTAAAAAAAAAATACAAAAGCAAAATGCGACAAATGATCATCGAAAACAAATGGACCACCATACCAGAGACCATAATGCCATAATATGTTAACTATTTATTCATTTTGTTTATTGTTGCACTTTTTATAAGTGCCGTGTGTTGTTGTATATTTTTTCTTCTTCTTGTTTTTGGGGCTTTTAGGGAAACCAAAATATACAAAAGATATGAACTTTTAAAGCCTTATTGCAGCTATAAATGTAGATTCATTACAACTTTTTGTCATTTGTTATTAAAACTGTTTTATTAAGTGTGTCACAAGATCGTTTATCGCTAATGCCGATGTAAAAGAAATTGAAAAAAATAGGCTTTTAAGAAATTTATTTGTTTATTTTGTCTCCTTCTTTTTAGCATAAATGTATTGTGAAATTAACATCATAAATTATAATGGAATTAAGGCGTTAAAAGGTGAAATTTTACAAGGGGCTGTAGGTTAGGTTTACAATATTAAATCAATTTAAAAGATTTTTAATATTAATTTAGCCGTATGGGCTAGTAGTGTTACTGAGTTTAATATCATAACATAATGGTTATCATAAATATTTGAATTAAAATTGTTAAGTAGGACTAATTTACTTTTAATATTAAGATTTGCTTGGAAATTTTATTTTAGTTTAGTTTTTGAAAAAAGATTTCATTGTTATTTTTTAAAATTTGTTTAATTAAAAAAATCATCCACTTTGCACAGAAATTCATATCGATGGTTTAATATAAGAGAGGCGTAAATCGTTACTTAATAGTGGCAAAAATATACATCAAATTGACAATTACTTGCATACTAAAATTTTAAATGCAATTTTTAATAAAAAAAAATTCAATAGATTTTATTTTCAAATAAAATGAACTTGACATTTCGCTTGATCTTTAATACAAGGTTGTATGTGAAAATATATATTTGATAAGAAAATAAAATTTTAAATTAAAATTTTTCTCTTCTGTTTTTAAACAAAATTTTAAAACAAAGTTCGGTTAAACTGAGCAAATTATATAATTAACAAAAAAATGATAGTATGCCTAGTAGTCTTTGGTCCTTTTCTTTATTTACTTCTCCTAAATCCTTTACCTTTTCTTAATCTTTTCAATGATGCCAATGCCATTCACGAATGTTATCTGTTGATTTTAACCTGCTGCATTATTTGGACGTCCTCCCAACATATTTTGCAAAACGACCTGTTGAGATACACCAACGCGACAGGATGGGTCTAGTACTCCATTTTCTCTTGAATCAAGGTTTAAGGGGGCCTATCACCTATCGAGTGGTATGGTGTTGTCAAAACGGGGTCAATTTGCGTGCAGCGAGCTACCACGAAAAACCAACCAAGATGCCGTTATTTCTCAAACCTCTAATTTATGGACAGCGTTGCTGTATACTTGGAAAGGAAGTCCTAGTTCTCTCCATGCTAAAAAAAATTTGTTTGTATCTACCCCTCTGGAGTATAATCAGTTAGGGGGTATAGCTCTGGACTATTGAGATTTTGTATAGATTTTCTAAAACTTTTTTAAAAGAATTCCTTAAGGTGGTAGGTTGCCACAGAGTGCCTTAATTTGCTCAAAGGCTCATTCGGTATCAGTTCAATTCAATTAGTGATATGTACATAAACAAATAATATCAATGTTTTGACCCAACTTAACATGCAATAATTGGAAGCCAAAGCAATTTTCGGTAGCAGAACTTGGGAAGGATCCATCGTATGTCATGTACGGATTGTTAGATTTTATCGCAAAACTACTACTCTAAAATAAAAACTATTTTAGCTATATTTTTAATCGATACAAATAATTGACATTGTAAGCAAGTGTATCAATATATATACTAACAAGCTTTTTGACAAAAAAATAACTCCCAACTTCTCCTTAAAATAAAATATATCCTTTTTATAAGACTTTCTTTAGTATTCCAGAAACAAAAAACCTTTAAGGCTGGCAGGACACATTTAAAAAGGAAACCGTTTTAATATATTTTTCGCTGTCAAATCCAAAGAAAAGGAAATAATTTTTTTTTTGCCATTTACTTATATCAGTCAATACCAACTCCTTTTAAAATCAAATTATCAGGTCTATCCTTTTTTGATTTTCACAAATCTAAAAAAAATTCAAGCAAAACCTTAAATTAGCTTCAAAATTTGAACCTAAAGGCAACTTCCTTTAATTTTTTGCAATATAATGACAAAATTAAAAATTTACATAAAATAGTTGTCACAAGAAAACGTTTTATTCTTGATGTCTGTCTGGTGTTTCCTTTGAGTTTCTTTAACGTTATATTTGGGTAAGAGTTATATTGCATACAGTTGTTGGTTTGATATGATTTGGTTTTGTTTTTTTGACCATTTTAAAAATATTACATTCTAAATGTGAACTGTGTATTCATGTACGTGATTTGTTTACAACAAATGAGTTTACTTGTCACTTACTTCTTCAATCTCAAATAAAATAAATAATAAAAGTATGAACAATAACAAAAACAAAAGGAAGCACATCCCTTTTGGCCAACAATTTATATTATTTTAAATAAAGCTTATTGTGCCTGTAATATATTTGTGTGGTATTGTTTCAACTGGGTACCCTACACAGAGCAATATGCATATAGTTTACAGAGAAAATCTGTAACCGATTTAGAGAAGGTAAAATAGAACTGGGACCTGCAGAGGGAAACTCCGAAAGCTTAGGCTGTTTGATTGGGTCCTGGTGGAAATCGGACTTTGAGTTTCTAAGCATATACTTACCTGTATACCATGTGTGATTAAGGAAGGAGCATAATTCCCAAAATCAATTTTTTGTAAAAAGTTTTTTTTTCAGATAAATTTTTTAGAAGACTATGAATTTGTTCTAAATATTAGTTTTAACCTTAAAATTTGTTTAAACCAAAAAGTTGCTAATAATTACCAAATGGCTCTCCAAAGACTTAAGGTTTACTACAAATTCAAATTATGGTTCATGACTTCAATTTCTTGAGCAACATACTACCCATAAGTTCTGATGCAAGGGTGCATGCATGAATAAAGATTATCTTTATTTTAAAAAATTCAGTAGCCAATATGACTGTTTTATTTGGTGGTAATCATCACATTGATATCTTGATTCTTATAACTTTAAGACTATGACTTAAAACTTGCTACCATTTTTAAGAATATGACAATTACTTGCTGTCTTTTACCCAATTCGTGCTTACTTTTAAAAGACTTATAAATCATAACTTTGCTATTCATTTGTGGCATGTTTTAACTTGTTTCTTTTTATTCATTATAGGTTCCTTCTTGTTATAAATTTTACAAAAGTTATTATTTATTTTACGTTGGATTGTTCTTATTTACTTGTGATAACATTTCATTACATGACTAGAATTTTAAAAAGTAATTATTTCTTATGTGTTGCGTATTTAGTGCTTTGGAAAATTATAGGCTGTAAAGTGTACAGTTTAATATTGAAATTTCATTTGTCATATTGACATTCTTTTATTAATAACAAAGAACGGATGTGTATGTTAATCAATATTGTCGTCAACGACAGCAGTAGCACTGACTTTTAGTAGTTTATATGAATGAATAACTTTAATGAATAAAAAAATTTATTGATTAAAAGTATCAAAGAATAAATTAATAAAATTATGATTTCATGAAATTGATATGGTACTAAACAAAAGACTTAGAACACATACATTATTTTGGTATTTCTAAATGGAAAGAAAATTCATAGAAATACTCTGCAAGTTTTTGTAACCCTTAGACGCCTCTATTTTCAAGCCAATAAGTTATTGTTTTAAATTTAATTTGTTAATAATAATTTTAATGGTAAATGTGCCTGGCATAATCATAAGCAATGTGTTAGAGCTTGGATCTATAAAAATGATTTAGAGAGTTTACTATAAAAATAGTTTCCGGAGTTTATTTTGCTGCATTAAAAAGTATTGAAAATTTTTTTTTAAAAATGTTTATTCAATTTTTAAATAAAAAGAAATAATTTTGATTATTTTACTGAAGTAAAAAAAATTTTATTGAAGCTAAATGCACTACTTGAAGTATTTACCCACAAGAAGTAAACCATGTTATATTTTTTGAATAATGCCATAGTGGTATAAAATGAACGCAAAATCCAGCTAAAAGTCGCTGGCTTTTAAGTCTAGGACTTTCCAAACTGTAGCACCAACATGCTTCAATCTAGGTCACCAAGACACATTGTTTTAAAATGCAAGAATTTTTGACAAAATTTTTTTTGCTTAAATTTTTAATGTAATCGAAACTGAACTTGATTTAAAAAAGTCTTATCTAGGACTGTACTTTAAATTTAAAGTGCAATATTAGGTATATTCAGGAATAAATTTCTTAATTTTTTAACTAAATTTTCTTTCTGTGTAAACGCAGTTCTGTTTTGATTACAAGGTTTTAAACACTTATTTTGGATAACTCTTAAAAACTGATTTAAGGAATATCATAATTTTAGTTTAAGCTATATCTGTAGTTATTTTGATGAAAGTATCAAAGTTTCATTGTATTTTTAAATGAAATAGGTCATATCTCCTAAAGGTTTTTTTTGCAGATTTTCCAAAATGTAATCAAAAAAACGCCTGTTGCTTAACAGTTAAAATTTTTTTTTATATATCGACATAAATGAATGACATTGGCCAATCAGACCAAAGCACAACTTGATATTCAATATGTTTAAAAATCAGTTGACTTGTTTGATAAAATTATCTAGGTTGTATCACTATAATCCACCAGAGCTAATAACCATAATTGTAGGGTACAAATATGCAATAGGTAAAGTTAAATTTACAATAGTAATGAAGACCCACATATTGGTAATCAAATATCTCCCATTGGCCCATTGTGCGTTTTGCTTAGAAGTTCAAAATTTTTCCTGAACTCTTTTTAATTTTTTGTTTAAGGCATTGTAATCAAACCTAAATCAGCTTTCAAGCAAAAACTAATGACTCCACTTTTTGGAGGAGTCCCCAGATTTTCACAAATTTTAAATACTTTCAATTAAAAAGAACTAAGCAAAGATACTTAACTTGATACCTATTGTAGTACAGTCGTGTTCAAAAGGAAATTTTTCCAGGACTTACGGAGCTATCTAGGGTCCCAAGGGACATTTATTTATATTTTATGTGTAAATAAAATTTATTCATTTATTGGTGGCATGAAATTATTTTAAATACTGTGAAAGCAAATTTTTTATTCGCTGCAATTTTTTAAGGAGTGAAAAATGTAGTTCTTGCTTTTATTTGAAGAATATGAAAGCAAAGGATTTTTTTTCATAAGATCCAAAAATATATATTTAGCACAAGCTTAAATTAATATTAATGAAAATTAAAAAATTTTGCAAAGGAATTGATCTCAAAATTCTTTGTTTATTTATAGGCTTTGTTGTATTTAACTTTATTTCTAATATTTCCGAATAACCTTCTATGTCAAACTTCGAATCCTATTTATTCCTTTGCAGACGACAGCAGCATATGCCATTCGTACTCGTTTGACCATAGGCCTAGCTCTTTGGAGATTGGAGCTAAGAGAGAGAGTATGGGTGTTTCGATTAACCGCGATCTGACGGTAATCTCAAATTAGGGCCGTGCAAATAGGGTCAATTTTTATGCCCCTAAAACCCAATGTTGTCTTTTGACACATAAACGCACAATGGATGATGGTATAAGTGTTGAAAAGACCGAGACTCTTGATGTTCTGGGCATTAAAGTCCAGTGCAATGTCCGGTGGACGCAAAAAATTTTTCTTGTGTTGAAGGAAGCATCGAGGTGTCTTGGTTTCTTAAACGGTGTAGGAATTACTTTACACCATCTGATCTTCTCAATATTTATACCACCTATATCCGACCGAAAATGGAATTATTGGCTGGTGCTTGGGCTACTTGATCGCGTGCAGGAACGAGCGAAAATACTCATCAGCGACGTTGTGGTATCTAATCGTCTTGATTCACTCGAACACCACCGTGATGTGGGGTATGTTTCGCTGTTCTATCGATAATATAATGGAATGTGATCTGATGAAATCAGGGAACTTGTTTCCTTCTTCGGTCGCACAGTTCGTATGTGGAATAAACTTCCTAGTGATGTCTTTCCTGTCACAGTAAATATCGAAAAATTTAAATAAAACGTCCACAAACACTACCCCCTTTATCCTCCTTTCCATAAACTATTCTCCTGATACTAACACAATGCAACGCATGCATAGGGGCCATCCCCTGAGTGCTGGTTATTATTAAAAAAAAAAGGGTTAAGTTTGTCTATATGCGTTTTATAGGTTCTTGCACCAAATCATCAGTAGACTTCAATTAAAATAGCTTATGGCAAATAATGGTTTGTTGGGTTCTTGAAAAAACTCTTGAAAGTTTTGGTTTGTTAATAGTAATTCTGAAAAAGTTTGTTGAGGTTATAATATTAAGGCAGAAAGTATTCATGGGGATTTTTAAGAATTTGGTTGAAGTCTATTGATGATTTGGTGTAAAAACCAATAAAATGCATATAGAAAAACTTAACTTACAACAAACCCTATAAATAATTGCTGAATATTATTTAAGAATAGATTCAAATCTTAATTAGCTTTTGACAAAAACTGACGACACCACTTTCCTGGAGTTACCACAGGGTTTTACTCCCTTAATTATACTGCCTCTTTTCTATGTCTTTTAGGAAGCTTTCATTTGCTGCTTAGTTTTATTTGAATCTTTTTTCATACAACATGATTAATAACTTGGCATTTAAAATATATAGTAACTCAATATGTCTTCTCCCAACATATTTTCATTATATTTCTTTTATGTAAACACATAGTATTCAAAATTCTTTAGAGAACCACTTGTAGACTGAAAAAATATGTCAAGAAATTTTATAAACTTTATGATTTTAAAATGTGAGGTAAGCGTTAATCAAATAATATTCATTTACACGGACAGTAGAACAGATTTTAAGCGAAACAAGTAAAAATATATGATTTGCACTTTAGAGAAAATCCCATCCAGCCTCATACAATATTTTTACACAAAAATGATTTTATATTAACATTACTTTTAAAATTCAAAGCAAATTAATGAAAGTAAAAAGTCTTAGCTAATGTCATATAACTAATCAAAAGATTTAAGACAAAAACTTTTTTTATTCTATTATTTTGAAGAGTCAAGTAAAGAATCGCTCAGCAACAAATTTTTAATCCAGAAAATTAAAAAAAACTTTTTAGGTTGCCACCACAGCAACATTGTTGGTATCATCTTATGGTTGTTTCATTTTAACATTTAAGACAAGCAATAAATTGCTGACTAATCAATTAGCATGTCAGCCAATTTTAACAAAAAAATTCAAATTAGTTCATTACAGTGGCAAAAGCTTAAAAAAAAAATTTAACTTAAAAACTTAACTTTAAACTTCCTAAAAAATCTGTATTAGCCATTAAATTAATTTTTATGGGGAACAATTCCAGTGAAAACCATTTTTTAACAAATTATTATTTACCGCTTAAATAAACAATTCTGAAGAACTAAAATAAAAAAGAACAAGATCAAGATCAACATCAATATTTTTATGATTGACACAAAAAAATTATTAAAAGTGTTAAAAGCCACGACTTGGTTTCTTTAAATTATTAAAAAATTAAATTTTATTACATTTAGCCTTGATTTCAACTAATATTTTCTTTAAAATGAATTATGTTAATTTTTATTCTTTTTTTAATCGTGTTATTTTAGCAAACAATTGTGTGGGTGTTTTATTGTCATTAAAATAATTTTTTTTTGTAAAAAAATCTATTAAAATAAATATAATTCAAATTTGCGCTTATGTATACGTAATTGCAATAGTAAGTGTAACTCTTTTATATGGTGTTTAGTTTGTTCAATGAACTTAAAGACATTGCATGTATAATGTGTAATAAGTGTTGCTGTATATTGCCATTGTCTTTTCAACGACGATTTTTTTTTTCAAAAAAAAAACTAAATAGTTTTTCAAAAATTTCCAACAAAGTCAAAACTTAATATAAACATTTAGTCATTGTTTAATAATAAAATAAAATTATACAAAAATAAACTTAGGAAAAAACAGAAACATACACTTATAGTTTCTGGGTTAATTTTCTTGTAAATTAATACAATGTTATTGTTATTTTTTTCCAATTATTTATTTATTTTTTAAATATTAGTACTTTTTGTAGGTACTTAAGCTTTTTTGGTTTTGCTGTCAAGGTTAGCATAATTTTCAAAGTTAGCGGAAAATTAATATGATGCACGCATGAGTGATGCAAAGAGTTATGAAATATTCTTGAAAGAAAAAATGACAAAAAAGAAAAAAAAAATAATAAAACAATACAATAATGACAATAACAAGGTAACGTTATTAAAAGGTTTAAATAACATATACTTAGGAAGCTATTATATGAAAACCGTTAATAATAAAAATTTTAAAAATGAAGTAGAAGCTTGGAGTTTATCGAAAATGCTAAAAGAAGGTGTTAAATTTGTGTAAATAGTATAAACCTCGTTATAAAACACACACAGGATATTTTTGTTACAATAAGTAAAATGCCAGTATTTTTTATTAGGTGGCTATTACAGAATGTTTGGTACTTTGGTCAAACGAACCTAGCACCAATGTCCAAATACTAGAAGCTTCCGTGCTTCTTTTCAAATCTTTTTTTGCATATTTTCAAATATTAAACTTTTTCCTATGTAAACAGAGAATAATTATTCAAAATAAAATAATTTATATTAGTTTTGAGTCGTTTTCCTCTATATATCCTTTTATCGGAGTTCTGGTCTTCCTTTTTTAGCTTGATCCATCAACAAATTTGCATTGAAATGTCTTCTAACTGGATCACCTTTATCCATTCTCACAATTTGACCTAGCCAACGTGAACTTTGATTTTTAATAGTCCTAACTATGTCAATCAGCGTACAAAATACTTACAGTTTATGTTTGATAGGTAACCAGTCTTTTTTGTTCAGTCTAAGCACTTTTTTGCCTACTTTCGGAATTACCAATGCTTCAGAAGCATATAAAAACATGGGTAGTATTGGTGTCTTATAAAGTGTGATTTTTGTCTGTCAGGAGGTGACTGTTCTTTTCAACTCCCTACTTAGAATAAAGTAGCATCTACAACATTGACTATTCCAAAGTTGTACCTTTAACTTTTACTGTCTGCTTAAGTCTACTCGACGTATTCTAAGTTGATACCATCTACTTGGTTTTATCTAAATTGACTGCCAGACTTACTTTGGCCAATTTTTTTAACTTTTTTAAAGGTGGCAGCCACTGCTTGCTATTTTTGTCAAATAATATGAAATAATGTCTCAGTTTTATTCACATTTGCGTCTTGTATATCTCTCTCCTAGATAATGTTAAAAAAATCAGACAAAAAATTTTCTTTTGTTCAGAAGTTTCATTTTGTTTTAAAAGGTATACGGATATTATTTTTACTAAGGATCGTTTATCCATCTAAGAAGTCTTTTAGAGTCAAATTAGCTTTTCAGAAATGCCAAAATCGGATAAAACTTGAAAAGCCCTTTGAACTTACAGGGCAGCAAAAGTGGCATTAAGCCGAAAAACAGACGGTATGTGGCGATCTGCCTCCCTTGGATTTTTTCCAGGATTTGTTATTGTGTATTTATCTGGTTCACGGACTGTTTTCAAGATCGCATTTATATTTCCGAATTATTTTGCAGAACTCAATTTTTAACCCTTCACACAATACACTGAAATTTTTCTGGTAGCCAAGGGGTCAGAAATTTATTAATCTTCTATTTTTGGCACAAAACTGAAAAACAAATGTTTTGGCCTCGAGTATGCATTCTTTTATCAAAATTGTACAAAAGAATTTTGCTCTGCACCTTATCAGCGTGCCGCTTTTGGTCCTAAGCAGTAACGTTGGCAGCCCAACGGTCACTCCTGCCCTGTTATTCTTTTGCCTTATTTCAGCTAGACCGTTTGTATTCAATACCATCTAATGCGGTTTGTTCTGACTTATTTTTATTACCGCAGGCATACAAAATATTTCCTTGTATCTTTCAATAACTTGAGAAGTTTTTATTTGAGGCAAGTTTCAGTAAATAATTAAGTTACCTTATTTATACCACTGTAGTGGGATATACTCCAATTTTACGTTTAAAGGGTAAAGTGTTATGGTACTGATGGTAAAAACTGTGTAACTAATAAAAAATGAAAGGATCATAATTGTTAGAAAACTATGCCCCTTTAGTTTTTAATTCCTCATAAAATTTGTGACTAAAGAGTTTGGATTTATTTGAAATATTTTTGTTAAATCTACTTTAGATTGAAACGTCTTGAAATGAAATGTTTTGCAACCGGTATTGACATATATTTACAAACTACCTTTGCTTAATACTCTATACTCTAGACTACGTTACGTGATATTTTTAATATAAAAATCAATAACAAAATTTAGTCTTCTTTTTTACGCATTATTGCTCTCACTTCTCATATAAACAAAAGACTTAAGACACATAAACAAAAGAACTTTAACACCACAAAAGAACAACAATAACAAAAATTAACGAAAACTTTTTTAAGATTTTATTTAATAAAACAGCGTTATAAAACATTGTTAAAAATCACTCAGGCCCAGGACATTAAATAGTCTTCACAGCATGTTAAAATTGTTCTACTCCAACACTAAAAACAACAACTATATAAAGAAATTTCTTAAAACAAAACAATAAACCAGAAATTCTGTGTGTTCGAGAAAAATTATAAAAAAAACACTAAACCACAAAACTGTCACTCGTTTGGTATTATTAAAATCATGTTCATTAAATTCTGGCTATTTTTTATTATTATTTTTTTTTAGTGCATGGCGCCACTTGTCTGCTTAAAAAACTAAACAAAAGCAACATCAAACTGTGTTTTTCTGTGTAAATTAATAGTAACATTTGGTAAGGAAGAACATCAAAAATTTATCAACTAAGGCCACACTTGTTGAAAGTGTTCCACATTTTACAACAAGTACACAAACAAATCAACTTTTACACCCTTATATAAGTACTCGGTATTTACAAAATTTATGTTAAAAAAATTATTGAGTTTCCTCTTCGTACGACATATAGATTTAAACAGCCTCGTTTGCACATGTTGTGACTGCTTGAAAATCTAAATTACTGATAATCGTAACTCGGTCTTATAATAACTTCATTGTATAATTTTTTATCTCAATTTATTCAACACAAGACAAGTCTTTTGTTTAGTTGTAATTAAAAAAGTGTGTGAATTACAAAAAACTGTAGTAATTTTTCATGTAGCTGACAGCAGTTATTTTGTCACCTTTGGGGGTTAATTCAAAGGAATTTTTTTTATATAAAACAATAACTAGAACAGACAAAATATCTATATCAAGACTGTAACAGACAAATGGTTATAGTTTTATAATAAAAAAAATTTACAAAATTTTGGCTTGAAAAACTAAGAAAAGTCTCTTAAATTTAAAAAAAATAGACACGTAGTGCCAATACTGCGAAGACTTTGTGATGCCATACTAATCACTTTAAATCTTTAAATCCAATTAATAAGAGGAAGTTAATAAAAAAAAAGAAATAAAATTATGGTTTTTTCATAAAAAATTATAGTTTTTTTAAATTTTCCTTAAACCATTAAGACTTTATAATTTTTGATTTAAAGCAATTAAATTTTTTGAAAAATATTTTAAATTTTTTAAATAACATTTATCAATATCAAATCTCATTGCCACAATTAGCCATCAATTAAATTTTAATAATATTTGAAAACCATAACTTAATCTAATAAAATTTTTTTTGTATTTGTACAACCATTAATTTGCTAATTCACCTTCTAGACTAATAAGCATAGAACCTTAAATAATATCTGTTTCATTATAATTGTTTCTGTTGTAGACATAGAACATTAAAACTATCATTACATGGTAACGCTCCAACAATTTCTTAATTATAATATTTTTGTTCACATATATCAAAATAATTGCATTGAAAGAATCAAAAATATTAGGGGTAATGAGAGTTTTTGCCGAAAAATAAAGTTTCAAGAGAAAACGATTTAGTAGCAGCTTTTATATTTACTTTGGCCTTGTGGATTTTGAAAGGATTTCAGACAGCCACAGTTCCTGTTTTGTAAACTATTTTGGGACTGAAAGTGAATTTATAAATTCTTTGTGCATTAAAAATACCTTAGGCTGAGGCTTATGCGTATTCTATATAAGTCTTTTTTAAATAAAACTTTGCTAAAAAATAAGTTTTTTTGATGGTGTTAAACTAATTTCGGCACCAACCCCTCGAAAATGTAGGCAACCATTATCCAGGATTCAACAAAGAAGATTTTATAACTGTTTAGAAAATAGTTAATTTAAGTTTGATCTGTTAAAACTAAGAAGACAAAAGTGTAGATGTGGTAGATGTCACAACGCGAATGCATCATTGACAAGAAGTGGTTGCCAAAGACAACAGAAAATAACAGAATCAATGCTACAGTGCGTGAGAATATTTAACATAATGTCGTACTTTTTTAGTGCATCGGTGAATTGAAGGTATCTAAATGTATGAAAAGTGCCCACGTAGCAATCTAATAGCAATTATGGATTTGAAACCAACGAATCTGGACACAGATAAAGATGCAAGAAGTCTATAACTCGACTAATGGTAACAAAAAAATCTACGAGTGCCATATGGTCATCGAAGAACTTTCGAAAACAAAATTTTTTTGTATCATTTTTTCGAAGTTGAGGATAAATAAGTTAAAATGGTAGAAACTGACGGGTTCCTTAGTTCTAGTAGAGACAATTAATTATTTAGAGATAAGCCAAAAATCAAAAACAAGCAGCGCATATGCGATATCTTTTCGTGAACTGGACATAAAAAAACCATTCAAATTTTTAAAAGGCTAAATTCACTTTTAGACAGAAATAATATCATCGAAATAGACAGTTTATACCTCTTTTCCTTGACAAATCAAAATTTAAAGTATATATTTTTATTTACAATCAGATGCATTAAAAAAATCTGCAAAAATCTTGGTTGCTTTCCAATTACAGCAGCATACAGGAGATTCAATATTTTGCATATATACTAGGGTTTTGAAAACACAGGTATTGAGAAGAATAAAAAATAAAAAGCAAGCAAAGCAGGAAAGCGCAGGGTCCATTTTCCTTTAAAAAGTTGCTCGTGTTAAAGTTGCGGCTGTGCAAGAGGTCTTTATACTACGCTCTAAGTATCAAGTTAATGGAAATCTTTATAAGCCTTAATATCAGCAGAACCTTAAGGATTTTAATGCGAAAGCAATAAGGTTTGTATTGTAATGCCATAAAGTAATGACCTGAGAATCACCTTAAATTATAGCAATCCACTCAGAATCATTGTCGATTAAGATATGCCCGTCTCTATGTCCGGCTGGGTGTCCTTGTATTCCTTTGACTAAAGTACTGATGGCAATTTGAAAGAATTTATTTTCTTCATATTTTTTATTATTCTTCGCCTTTGGGGAACTAACAATAAATATTCAAATCTTAAAACTATTAAATTTTTATTAGACCAGCTAGTGCCAGACTAAAATTCAAGTTCTCATAATAAAATTAATTAATTCAGTAGTTTCATCTAAGTTCAATAGTGTCCCCCCTTTTTATACGAGTGTGTCTACTATGTTTCAAAATGTTTCGAGCGAGCGGATTAGGATGTGTTTCCAGCTTGAAAGATATTTTGATTAAAGTTCACACAGATATGTTTTGGCACTGGTACAAAACCTGTTGTTTGTAGTGATGATCCGTCAATTTTTTGTTCTTTTTAGACATAGTCTCTATGCAAATGTTCTCCTGGATAACATATTTAGGTCTTTATCTGACTGGAATATAACTCCTTTTTCATATAATTTTGTATTTGCGAATTTAGCCCCCCAACTACTATACAAACTTTAGCAGTAAATTTTTTGAAAGCATTTTTAACCATAATTTGCTAAAATATTACTTTATATTCATCCTGAAAATTTTGCTTTTAAAAAATGTGTTGCATATTTAACTTTAGTTTAATTGCAGGACCTTTTTGTCATTCTATGTCCAGACTATTGAGAGATTTTAATAAAAGATGGAATAGAATCGTTTTTCTTCACAAGGGTTTATTTTATAATCTGTGAATCATTCTGTGGTAGTTACTTAAAAACCAAATCAACTTTTTCTTGTTTATAAACGATTTCTCTATCAATTTTTTATCGACGTATGAAAAAATTTTATTGTGAGAACTTAAATTTCAATCTGGTACTGACTGGACTAGTGTCAATTATATAGTTTTAAGATTTGAATACTTATTGTTAGTTTGCTTAAGCAAAAGTTCAATAATAAAATATGGCAAAAAATGGATATTAAATGCCGAAAAATCGCCCAAAAAACTAATATCAAAAAAAATTTTAAATTCGAGAATTAATTTTTTACATTAAAATTTATTTTAATACCCAATAAGATTCTAAACATTTAACTCTCAGGCCAATACTTTAAATAACCTTAAAGTTCTGTGAAAAAATATAATTTCAAGATAAAAAGCTTGATTGCATTTTGCTTTAGAAGATTCAGTTGATTTTTCACAATTACTGAAGCGTTTTAAAACTCCGTCATCAGACTAAATATTTTTAAATCTTTTTTTTGTTAAATGATTTTTAGCTTCCCCATATTGACCTTGAAATATATATGTGTATTTTTTAATATATTTTAAAAACAATACATATGATAAATAAGCATTTTATTAAGAACTTTTTTTCGCTTAATATTTTTATGTACTTGTTTCTGTAGGAACTAGCAATTATAAACATTTTATTGAATTTAAATAGTTAAAGCTTAAATATTAAATTAAAATATTGTTTTTAAATATATTTTTGCTTTAAAGTATTTTTTTAAAAAGGAAAATCTAAGTTTCTATACGAAAAATTTTCAGGTTTTATTTTCTATATAGAAGAGAAACAAAATAAACAATTGCGTTTTCTGTGTCACAGAAAATCACACAAGCGACCAATTATAAATAAATGGTCGTTGGAAAAATCATAGTTTCTATTATTGTTTAGAATTAAATGCAACGAAAAGTTTTTAGATTATTTCAATAAACACACTTTAAAGGGGAAGTATTGACATTAAGCTATGGTAAGATTTTAGTTATTTTTTAATTTGCTTTTTTTATTTGCTCTTTTTAAAAGATTGAAAGACAGATAATAAAAATTTTATTTTCATTTAGGGGAAAAAATCTATTTTAAACAAAACCAAAAGGAAAAAGTAAAAGTTAAGCTTTTTTTCTCATTTTGGCCTTTTGTTAGCCACTGAACTACTAAGCAACCTCTTTTAGATAGTTTTTTAACCTATTTAATTCTAGAAAAAATTAAAATATTTAATTCGTTGGCGGAAATAAATTATTTTCAGTTCTCATTACTTTAAGCAATTGTAGTGATGTTTAGAGCAAATTTGTTTCTTCAATGGCCAAAAGTTGCAATTAAACATTTTGAAATAAGTTAAGGTTACGGCTAATTTCTGGTTTATCTCTAACTGTTTATCTAATTTAAATTTCGGGATTATGAAACAAAAAAATTGTAAAACGTTGAAAATTTAAACTTAATAAAATTAAAACAGAAGCTTAAATAAAAATTGAATTTAAAACTCTAGAATGGCTTAGGAGAGAATTGATTTCTTTTTTATTTTGTTTTTCTTCATTACAAAAATTTTATTAAGGAAGTTATTTGTTTAAAAATTTGTATTTTAACTACTGTTTCCCCTTTTGTCTAAAAAAGCTTATTTTTTGCATTTTAGGGGGAACTTTGTTTGGCTTTTAGAGCCGCAAAACTGTGCTTAACAATTAAAACGTGATCTTTGTTGGTGAATTAATTCCAATTTGTTCAACAGGTATTGAAGGTTTGTTAAGCCTTAAAGAGGAAGGTATTTTTCAACACACAGAACAGTGAAAGAGGAAAAACTATAATTTAAATAAAAACGTGTGTTCTTTGTTTTCTACAAATTTAATTTTGTAAATGCGTTTTTATGCACTTTTGTTTAGCAGCATACAGCCATATTGAAAGTCTTGCAAATTGAAAAATATTCAAAAAATTTTAAATCCAAATATTGTTTCCATTTTTTGACAGGCTTATTTAATTTTTAAATCTCAAATAATTGATATAAATGAAACCAGTGCCAGATTTAATTTATTTTTTTAATTAAAGAATTTTCTAAAGAATTTGTCCACCATATAATGCTAAGCTCTACGCGACTGAATACGGTTGTGTTCTAAGATTAAATAACTCTATGGGCCATTATTACAACTTCGCGTTAGCTTAAAGTGAGATTTTATCGCTTGAATAAAAACATTTTCATTATTACAACTTTCTTTTAACTTAAAAATGAGCGATAAATTAAAGGCAAGTTCGTCTTGGCGGTAAGTTTTACAAGGAGGATTTATGTTTAAGTTACCATATTTTTTTATTTTAATATGGTGGCACTGTCCGTTACACAATTTTTGCTTTTCAAAATGTAAACAAAAGTGCGTCGTTGCCACTACAATCTTATTACTCCTTCAAAAGTAGTCGGTAATTGCTAACGGTATTGCCACACAATAAGAAATATGTATTTAACTTTACCGGCAAGTTGTAATAATGGAAATTTGCTAACGGCCACTTTATCGCCATGTTCTGTTAACGCTACCATTTACTACCGCCAACTTTGTCGCCAACTTGTAATAATGGCCCTATGTCAGTGACGGGAGCAGCGCCCTATAATTTTGTCCTGTAGCACCAACTTGGTTCCAAGACTAACAGAACTAATCCAAAAAAAAATTTTAATTGCTTAAGGGCAACATAAACTGTTGGTCATTTTTGAATTTTTCAAAAGGTTGAATAAGTTCACTGGCACGTTTTTATTTATGCCATATTTTATAGAAAATTTTAGAGGCATCGACTAAGGACTCATAGCAATATTTTCTTTCTTCAAGAGTTTTTATAAAAATTTGTGGGTTTGTTTGATGATCACATCTTTTTGTCTAATACCAAAATAGTAATAAGTGAAATTTAATCTTAGGTAAAGTAGAATAGTCGGCCACAGAATTACTAAAAGAATGTATTTAAAACCACTTTAGCCTTTTTTTGGTCGCTATGTGATACCTGGGGAAGAAAAAGGGAGAGATAGAAAGAAAAATATACATTATTTTAGACCACTTTAGATTTAAAGAATAAGATAAAAATAGAGGTTTTTACAAATTACTGCCAACAGTGACTTCGTATTTGTCCCCAGACTAGGTAGGTCAATATTAGCTACATCTGGTAGCAAAGTATCTGATCCAAACCTTATCTAGTGCTTGACAAAAGCAAAAGAGATGTTTAATACTTTTTTTTCCTCTGCGTCCTGGCAGCTCCTATAGGAGTCGTTGAAAGGCAGTCTTTACTGTTCAAGGCAACAAAAAACTATTTTATGGTTACAGGTAGTCCCACTAGACCTTTAAAACCAAGGATATAATTTTATTTACAAAATTCAATCTTTAAACATTTAAGACCCAGTTAGTGACAATTTTTGGTAAAGAAGAGAGCGTTTAGATATACACTCTGTCAGAAAAAAGGCCAATGTCTACCTCTGAGGGGTACCAACCGGGAAAACTTTACTATTCTGGAAGTCTCACAGACACGGTTAACAACATTTTTCTTGAACTTATGTGGTCATATGGTTCGCCTTAGTGTCAAGTGTAACGTAGATGGTCCTTATTGATGCTGAACCATATTTCACTGCCATTAGTTAGCACAATACTTTAGGGATCAAAATGTGACAGTCTTTTTTGTGCTTGTGCTAAAGCTTGTAGAAGGGGCGGACGAATCCTATATGGTGCCAGGGAAATCAGAAATCCTATGTGTTTCATAGTATGACTAGTTGTAGGGTCCCTTTCAGTAGTACACTTGGTGGCTGTGGTTTTCCCCAAGCGGGGCAACTGAGAATAAAAGCTAGTGACTAACTAGAGCTCATGTTCTGCTGGCTCCAGGTTAATCATCTTTAGCGGTCTTATCTAAGTTTAGAGTTTGCAAAAATGGTCTCTAGGATTGGCAGGTGTAGACTTAGCATGTAAGCCACCAAAGCTGAAAAGTGGCTTCACCTGGTCACCCTGTTATCTAAAATATCACTTCATTAAACAGTCGCCAGAATTGGCATACTGGAAGCACGTAAATGGCTTCGTTTCTGACCGTTACCCAAGGGATTACAAAGCAGTGATGAAATGGTAAAGTTAATCAACTTATTTTTTTTTTTTTAATAACAACCAGCACTCTGGGGTGGCCCCTATACATGCAATGAATGAATGAAAGAACGCAATGAAGAAATGGTAAACTTAATCAACTTATTGGATGAAAAATTTAGATGAGCTGGGTGTTGCATTTAAGGTATATCGTATAAAAGGAGACAAAATAATTTAACTGAATGGTAAGGGACAATTGTAGTTATTTGCAAACATGCAGAAGGTGTCACTTTTTTGATTCGGCTTGCTTTTTATAGCGAAATAGCAAGGTCAAACTGGAAAAAAAATCGAGACTAAATAGCGAAATTGTTAAGCAAGGTGCAAGCTATGGCCGAGCACTAAACTATGATGGAGAGTTGCTAGCTAGATGGCCTTACAAGCCATTAAGGGGCTTTGGTAACGGCAAAACTTATACCCAGTGGGGAGACTACTAGGATATATCAACTTCTAGGTAGGTGTTCATGTAAATTAACAACATATATAAGATCCATTTACGCAGCACCTTCTAGCTAATCTTACTCTAAACTAAAGTTTATAGTAACAGTTACATATTTTAATTAGTAAACGGTAAAAACACTTTAAGCTAAAATAACTGGATTATTTTTTCAACCCGCATTTTTTATAAAAATTTACATGGGTGGGCAAGCATACACCCAAGAAAATTGCTTCATTAATTTTTAGCCACATGTTGTTATATTTAAAGCATTTATGATAGTGTAAATTGTAACAAAAAATTTAAAAATCTTATGAGTCATAAAAATGTTCTACATTAGAGTTTTTTAATAACTTAACGAAATTCTTTTGGAACACCCAAATTCAGATATTGAACTGCTTGCTATAAGCAATGCAAACAAAACACAAATTTACTTATCATTTTCCATTTCGCTTTTGAGTTTTTTGATCTTTTGTTATTAACACGTATTAACATTTCAATTAAACCCTTTTAACAATTAGATTCATCTCTTTACAAATGCCTGCTTTTGCTTATATAACGTGATTTCTTTTTGGAAATGTTTTAATAAATAAATGTTAAAAAGCGGCGTTTCTAACACCAAATTAAAAGCAAACAAACAAACATAAAACAGAAAACCAAAAGGAGAATAAAAAACCTTCTTTGAATTAAGATCATAACACCGACTGAATTAAGCCACGCTAATGGCCTTATTTAGAACAAAAACAAAAAAAAAATTGGTAAATAAAACCTTTGAATATAGTTTAATGGTAATAATAGAGTATTTAACATTATTTTTTTTTAGCCAGGCTTGTTAGCTTAGGCCTTAAAGATTGAATAAGAAGAAGTTATAAATGCAGTCAATACATCAGGTTACTTATTTAAATATTTATTTAACACTATAAATGAACGAAAAGAAGGCGGCTTGTAAGAATTCTGAAGGAACAAAAGAGATACCAGTTAAAAAATATACTTATAGAATATTTAATTAAATGCAAAGTGATTTAAAATACTAAGTCTTTTGCCGGTTTGTTAGGAACAGTAAATAGAAATTAACATAAAAAGAATTTATTTTTTTAGATTTTTTAGAACAAAACTAAAATACATCAAAAATCTTTGTCTTCACTTCGATTGTCCTTTTTCAGATGCGCTGAGTTTTTTGTTTGACAAACAAATACAGCATTTACAAAATCACTTTAACTTAAATATTTCCATTTTATTCGAATAATGGGTTAAAGGTGTTCTTTTTAACGTCTGTTTACCAATCAAGTTAGTTTCATATTTATTAACTCTTTATAGCGTGATTTTCTCAAAAATTTCATTTTTAATTTTCAAACTTTAAAATGATGTAATATTTGTGGCTATTTGAATATCATTATAAGTGCAATTCTTGCCGTTGTATTGATATTTCATTCTTATTTGGATTTTCCATTTTCATGTTAAATTAATGTTAACGTGGTTATTGCCACATGAGACCATTTGGCAGCAATAATCAATATGTTTGCAAGCGCACAAACACTAAGTTAATATAAAAAGCTACAGCAACATGTAGATATAATAAAGAGAGAGCAAATGACCACTAACTTGCCGAAGAATAAACAGCCAAACAGATTTACTTAAAAGGCTGAATATGACCATTAAGCAGACAGATAAAGTGCAGCAAAGACAGTGACATAAAAAAATTTAAATGATAAAATATTTCCAATAAAACATTTCAGCAATATTTCAGATGATTTTTTTTATAAAATATTTCCTTGAAAAATCTTGGCAAGAATTATTCTTAACACAAAACTTTTTTTTTTATTTATTGAGTTCGTTGTTGGTTAAGTTTATCAATATTCGTTTCATAGGTTCTTATATCAAATCTTTACTAAACTTTAACCAAATTCTTTAAAGTCTCAATTTCGTTAAAATTATGGAGAATTATTTTAAGCAAACCAAAACATTCAATAGTTCCTTTTAAAACCCAAAAAGCAATTTTGCGTTATTCAATTGTTTTGATTTTCGTTTTTCCTAATACATTTGGGTAACCATTCGTCAACACTTAATGTATTATAAAGGCTACTAAAAACAAAACCTTTTCGTATTAGAACCATTTCTAAATATTATTCAGGATTATTTATAGGGTTTTAAGGGGAAAAACTTGAACGTTTTGGTTTGCTTATAGTAGTTCTCATTTTGTTTATTGAGGTTATTATATAAAGACAGAATATATTCATGAGTTTTTTAAGAATTTGGGTTGAAGTCTACTGATGATTTGGTGTAAGAACCAATGAAATGCATATAGACAAACTTAACCAACAACAAACCCTATAAATAAACAAGATTAAATCCTAAATAATATTTTAAAAAGTATTATTCAGGATTTTATTCCAATTTTCTTAGTTTTTTTTTAGAGTTTGTTGTATATCAAGATTGTCTATTTGCATTTCATTGGTTCTTATACCAAATCGTCAAAAAATTTTAATAAGCTTTTGAGAATTATTATAATCAACCCAAAACATACCAGAGTTTGTTCAAAGCACCAACAAACCATTTTTCGTTACTCATACACTTCTGGATAAAGAAGAGCTACGGAAAACAAATACTTTTGATATTTAAGCAAATTAATTTTTGATCTCAATCAAATTCTGAATAGCATTTGAAATGGTTAAAATAAGGAAAAGTTTTGTTTTTGTGTTTGGTTTATCCAGATATACAAGAGAAAAAGGAAATCAGGACAGTCGAACAATGAAAATATCGCTTTAATATTTTTGTTTGTTTATAATAATTTATTGAGAGTTTTCAAGAATTTTGTTGAAGTCTACTGACGTTTGGGTGTAAGATTTTATGAAATGAATATAGACAATCTTAACTTATATGGAACGCTATGAATAAACAAAGTTAAATTGGGATCAAATTCTGAATAATATCTTAAACGGTTAAAAAATATTTTGTAAGAACAAACTTGCTCATACATTTCAAAAGCTCAAGGCAGGATTTTTTTCAATCACCTACCTTTTGTCCGTATCGATATTTAGAAGAATGTGACAGTCGGATTCAAAAACGGTCATGAATCATTGCAGGTGCTAACGGACAAAAATTGTTTAAGGTCCCGAATTATCTCGGGTAATATATCTGCACACACAATTTTTAACCGGTCATCTATTCCAAAACAAGAAGGTGGTCT
>OY757189.1:89183447-89337648 GCA_963583895.1 Melanophora roralis
AAAAAAAAAATAAAATAAAAATAAACAACTAAAACCTTAAAATAAAATGTTCGTGTCGATTAATGTGCTCTGATTAAAGTCATGAAAAGTTGATCATCATTGGTATTATATTGAACGTTTACGTTTTTCTGTAGAAGGTTCGAATGTTTGTTTGCCTACAAAGTCAATCACATTCTTAACATATGAGTACGTCTCAGTGAAGAGATTCCCAATATGCATTTGTTTAATAGGTTTCACAAATATAAGAAAATTTTATTTATTAAAATGAGTAAAAAGGCCACATTTGGTGAAACAAAGTATGTCATTTGGTTGAAATTTAAATTAAAAAACTCTTATAAAAATTACTTTCAATCGAGTAAATTTTCGATTCAAAACGAATGTCGTAGTTTAGAGCCCAAGCTAACCAAATCTCACCTCAAACAGGTTGTGGATGAATATGGGTTTATAAAGAAGACTTAATACAAACACTTCGTTAACCAATCAAAAAGAGATGATGATATACTTGTCTTTTAATGGATTTAGATAAAAAAGTTTTAACCAAAACAGTTTTAACCGAAACAATTTTAAATTAAAAAAAATTATTTAAAATTAACTACTTTAAACCAATATTGGCTCAAATATTTTGTAAGCACGCCAATCACCTTTTTGGGAACCACTGCAATATCGTTGGTTATTTTCTTATTGTTTTGCAAAGAAACACTAAATGGTTCACGCAGTGAATACAAAACGCATTTGTTGATCCCAGACATATATTTAGAAGAAGAGGAAAGGGGCCAAAAAACAAAAGGTTCGTTGCAATTTGTGTTACACTTGATCTTAAAGGTCAAATTGTGGTGTTTATTTAATGTGTTCCTAAAACAAAAAAAAAAAAAAATATCATGCGAAAATTTAAGAAATGTTGCAAAAACACGCTTGACCTGATCTTTAAAACAATGAAAATGGAAGAATTTGTTATTGAGTACATTTTAAAATCAATAAAGACTTGGGAAGATTTGGCTGATATTATCCTACTGATATACTTTTTTTATAGTTTAATGCAACTTATTGGGTCAAAAAAATCAAGTGGTTTTGCGACTTTGAATAATAGGTCCATCAGTTTAAAATCCTTATGTTATTTAGGATATCTTGGCTCTATCCAGAGACATTATTTATCTGATTTTTTTTACAAAAGCTGTAGTAGTTCGAAATTAATCTTGAAAGGTTTTAAGCACACGGTGTCTGCTGGCAAATAAATATTTATTTAACCAATTATTTAAAAAAGTAAAGGCACAGAAGGCGGCTGGCGCCGTTTAAAACTACTGATTGTGCGAATTTGTCAACCACAATATCGCAGTGGTGGAGTGATCATTAAGCGTTTGCTGTCGAGACATTTTTTAAGAGTAATGATTCTTACGAAATTGCTTGTGAGCAACTTTGCTCAAAGTTCGGTGTTCGACGAATAAGTGATAGACCGAGTGTTAATTATATTCGTTGAAGTATAGAACGTTTGTGCAACTGCTTCGGCTATGAATGTCTCACGGCCAGGCTCCAGTTGATGTTCAGGGACACTCAAAACGTGAAAATCCGAGACTTTCAGTATGGAAAAGAACCGCCTCCCTGGGTTTTCCGGGACCGATTATTCATAAAATTTTAAAGAAGAAATCTGAAGTTTTGTCGTTTAAAAATTCAAATATTTCAATAACTGAAAGAAAGTGTCTTTAATTTACACAAGAACTTGTGTGTAACGATGTTGGAACGTTTTCGCACTGTATATCGCCTTTTTTTGGAGTGACAAAGATCATTTTACCTAAACGGCTACGGCAACAAGCACAACTGCCGATACTGATCTTCAACAACCCACAACCTTCGACTGAAACATGAAAACCATTTCATTGTCGCTGGGTAACTGTTTGGTGTGCCCACGACTGCATGAGATAAAAGAACCATTTTTTTTTTAATTTTTGAGATCAAGCGACAAATGTCAACGGCGAAAATTATTGACTCACGATTTCTGAATCCTTTTGACCAAATCTGCAAGCTCATTCATCGCACTCTTCCCACACATAGTCTGAAAAAAATGGCGTGGTTTCACACACAGCCAGAGCTTCGATGAATTTGCTTCTGGAAAATATCCGCCAAAAACTTATCAGCCGCTTTCGAGGCATTCCATTGCCACCGAGATTGCCGGATCTATTTCCCTTGGATTGTTTTATAGGGTTACCTCAAACAGAGGGCTTATAATGACAACCCTCAATCTTCTATGGCTTTACAGGAAAATATTCTTCGAGAAATTAATCAAGTTTGTTGCAGAGTGTGGAGCAGAAAATTAGGTTCCGTTTTTAACAATGCGTTTAGTTCGATCGAAGACATCTAGATGACACATTTTTTAGAAAATAAAATCCGAATTTCCATTCTATCGTTCACTGCTTTTTATAAAACTTTTGTCGACTATTACTTTTATTTAAGTTTGAAAGTATAAATCTGTCACCAGACATTCTCTCTTTTTATTCACTTTAATGAAAAATATCCCCTCCCCTTTAACTTGGGTTGAAAAATAAGTTTAAAGTACCACTAGTAGAGAATTGAAGTAAAGACTTACCAGTCTTGGGTGCTAAAATTTAAAGACTCAAAATGAAGTCTACTCCCAAGGAAAAAAAGGAAAATAGATTTAAAGGCACTATTAATCCTTCGATATTTAGAATAGTCATCTGTCTTTAGCAAAAAAATTTTCAATATTAGAACGCAGTATACTTTGTTTGCCAGGTCTGTCCGGAGAGTGTTAGAAGGAGCTGCAGTTTTCTGTCCGAAGTCCGTTGAACTTTCCAATCACTGTAGTGTATTTTAAGTGGAGATTGTGGTAGCCAAGAAGGAAAATTGATATTTTCTTGTTCTTTCAAACTTAAATTCTCAGGTAAATATATTTATTTTTTATCAGGCGGCCATTACGGCAATTTTCTCAAATCTTACTTGCTCCTCAAAAATTCTGGCGTAAAAAGAATCCCTTGGTAGATTTATCTCTGTGAGACAAGTGCAAGAGAAATGAATGTTAGGGATCCCCTTTAGCTCTTTTATAAAGTTAAGGGGCAGAGCCCTTTAAGTCTGGGTAAAACTACTTCGCGTCTCTAGAAGCACGGGGTATTCTTCTGACCCAGGGCTAACGAAATTTCTTTTTTCTTTGCCAAAGAGCGATTTAAGATTCTTAGTGGGGATGATAACAGGTTACTCATGGACGTCGGTTCATGTCAAAAAAGCAGGAAAACTGGCCAGTGATGATTTAATATTCTGTGGTTTAACTAGGAACAAGGAGACTGTTGACTATATTTTGTGTATCTGTCTAGAGCCTATGTTCTCTGACCTAACTTTAAAACGTCCTCTTGTTCTAAAACCTATAAGAAATACCTGCGGTTGGCGACACAAGGCTGCTGGCATTTGCTAAAAAAGTGTGAACCACCCTGAATTTTATATCAATATATTTATTAAAATACTTTTCCTTTTTTCTTATCTGTTGACACTAAAACTCCAAAGGAACTTTGTTAGGTCTTCAAATCAGTCAGCATGGGCTTTTATAATCTAACCTGTCCGGTGCTCTAGGAAGCGTCAGGTCCCACATTAGCACATTACCAGTTCAAAATTACACCCTGTTTTATTTTTGGTCATATTAAGCATTAAAGCAGCACTAGAGGTTAAAAGTGTCATCGAGGTGGATTTCTTTGGATCTTCCATATGCAAAATCAAAATTACAAGCATTTTCTTAAATTTTTCAATCCTTTTTATTTCTTTATAAAATATACAAAACAATTAAGCTACAACTACATTTAAAATAATAAATTTAATTATTCTTTTAATTAAGTACATTTTGCTGGAATTTTTTTATTTGGTTTTAAAGATTCCTTATCACTTATTACCAACATTTACAAAACATTTTATGGTTCAAACAATTTTAATATTTTTTTTCTTAATTTCAGACCATGATATTTGTTTTAAGTTTCACCAACTTCAATTTAATTTCTTTTTTGTTCTTTGGCTTTGTTTGTGAATGCATTGCACTCTTTATCTTTCTTCATTATATGTATTTTGTAAAGCATTTATTTGACATAAAATATTAAATTATGGCATTTATCATCATCAGCCAATCAAAGTGCAATTCAATACCTTCGTTGTTTTGTACATTTCTTTTATATTTATTTACTTGTTTTAAATTTTTATTTCATTTAAGAAAAAAAATAAAGAAAAAGCCACCCGTTGATTTTTGATTATCTGTTAAGGCAACAATGTCGACTGATATAGCCAGTGTATGTGTTTCAACATTTGTTTGTTAAAAAGTTCTTTTTGAGACATGTCTAACTTGATTGTATTGTTAATTGGTATGGCAACCATCATTATAATTATGAAGTAAATATTTAAAAAATTGCAATTTTTTTAAATACAATTATTAGAGAAGGAAAAAATTAATAATGATGCAAAATATTATTCTTAATTGTTTAAGCTTGCAATTTAGCTTGAAATTCAGGCATTAAATAAAGACATATATGTATATCTGGAATGCTTTTTAAAAAATAATAAAATATTAAAAATAGCTTTGAAGTATTAACCTAGAAACTAAGGAAGTTTTTTTAAGTAAACCAAGTAAGGGTTTTTCTACCACAAACTTTGTTCGGAGTAATCAACCTAAAGATTTTGTAAAAAGATTGTCATACCCAGGTATATGCATCTTTTGTATATTTTTTTTTTTTTTTGTTAAAAAAATATTCCAAAACAACGTACATAGCACTTTGAACTAAATTTTTTCGAAAGAGCAAATGAAATTAGGAGTTTTAAGAAACTCTATTTGTAAAAATGTCTGTGCTTAATCAAAAGACTAAGAAAACAAGCGTTGTGAAGTGAAAAAAGATCAAACACAACAGGAGGGGGGAATCTTGGTATTTAAATTAAAAAAAAATAAATTTTTATTTATTTTTTTATTTAAACAAATTAAAGCATCTGATAATTGTTATTGTTAACTACCATTTCCGCTGTTTAACTTTTAGTGCTGTGTTTTGTTCTTAAAATTTGCTTCTTCATGTCGATATTCAGTGTAAATGGTATGTCCGCATTATGTTCTGATTTAATCTTATTTGTTTGATGTATTTTTAGCTGCGAAGATTAAAAAAATTATGCTAAAAGCAAGAATATATACATAAACAAAACAGACTTGGTTTTTAAACTAAAACTGTTATAATCCAAAAAAACAGGTGTAAATTGAAAAACAATCAATGCAATCGAACATGTAGCAAAAAAAAAATAATTTGAGAAAAAAGTTTTTTTTTGCAACACATTAACATTTTACTTTAGTTTAAATCATTTGGCTGAGAAAGGAAGGTGGAAATGAATAACGACAATAAAAGGCAACTTTACGTGTTAAAACTTGTTGCTGAGCATTGAAATATTTGCGTACAAGCAGTTGCAAATAGTTTCAGTAATTTAAAATGTGTTTCACCTTATTTAAAGTTCAACAGAAAATAAAGTTGTGTTTTTTAGTTAAAACACAAATTTTTAAAATTATTTTATTGTAACAGCATAGTAGCAACGTTTAGTTGGAATTTGAATTAAATTCGTTTAACTACCTCTTAGTTTAGTAGCAAAGAATTCATGTAGGTTTTGTGCTTTATACTGTGGCAACAGAAAAATATTTTTGGGTTCACGCCAGTAAGGTTAGGCATTTAAAACTAAGTATGTCTTAATCCAAAATACAAAAATTAGCTTAAGAATTGGTCGATTTAAAATAGATGTATAAGGCTTTTTGTTGAAGAAATTTTAAAATTTATTTTGCCCGAAACCTTAAATTTTTTCAATCTAAAAATTTTTTTTTTATTTTAATTTTTTTAGCACATTCTAGGAAGAGCTGCCTTTGGAAATGCACCCGATATAGTATTTTCCGGCTGTTGGACGGCAAGGAGAATTTAAAATCATAAAAATCCGTCAGAACAAGCATAAAGGAACTTTTCGTTAAGCTCGAGTATAAACTAGCTTTTAAGGACACAATTCACTATGCTCCATTCGCTGCCAGGTTTTAGTAATATTAGCTCAAGTTTGGTAAAGTTAAACAGACTAGTGCCAAGAATTGTACTTAAGCACTAAGTGTCTCTTTTAATATAAGATAATAAGAAATTATAAACTGGTGATCTTAACACGATCAATTTAAAGTTGTAAACTAAAGGGTGGCCTTCACTCAATTGTAGAATACAGAAATTCCGTTTCACCAACCCCAGCCTTTTGTTCTGTTCTTTTTGGGAAAAAACGCTGTCTAACAGCGATCTACTTTTACCCCTTTAAAGATTTTAAAATCATTCCAACCAGCCCATTGTCTTTTACTGGTAACAAACCCTTTCGATTTTAAACTTTTACTAGGGAACCAAAGTAAAGCACGAACATCCATTTCCCTTTCCATTTTCAAATGAACACTTTGTTTTCCTAATTTGTTCGTCATCTCATTTCTGTCAATACAGCTCTTTGGGCATAAAGTTCATCAATATATTTTCTACATTTGAACGCTTTGAGGGCATGAAAAATTTACGGAAATTACCGTCTGGCTATCACAAAACATATCCACTTGAACACTTTCAACTCGAAAGGAAACAGCAAGATCAATAATCCGTTTGGCTGTTAGAAGTCTCCCTGAAAGAAACTCAAAGACACCCGACTCCCTTCTCATTCTTGAACTTATTCCTTAAGCTTAAATATTTTCACTCAAATTGTCCACAAACTTGGGAAAAAGAAAGAATCTATTAAAGTGACTTGGAGTGTAAGCCGGTAAAGCTATTGCTAAATTTTTATCAATGAGCATTAAAATGATTGGAGATGACCCAAAAAAACACGGCTGATTGGAAGCTTTAAAAACTACTTAGTTCTATCTTAGAGGCTCATAAACATCTCTGGCAAAACAAACAGTTACATCTCTTTGATAGCTAGGATTTTGAAGTGGCCAGGACATATACTGTCCCTTCTTTTAAGTGCATTTCAATTTATTTCTTTAATATTAATTTAAATTTATTTCCTTTCTTTCACGTTTTGCTAATTTTAGGGATTAGGCAATAAAGTTTATCATCTAAGTGGAAGCGGCCTACAATTTTTGGACCCTTTTCTAAGTAATTTAAATTAATTTTAAGAAATTTTTTTGTAAGAACGAACTTTGGACTCCAAGGGCAGGCTATGGAGATGTGGTGCTTGTTTTATCCCTGTTTGTAACCAAATCTTACAAACAAAGAAAAATTTTATGAATATCGCTGTATTTGTATTTAAAGCAATTTATTTAATATAATTAAACTAAAGTTCACGTTGTTTTTTTAACACATTTCAAAACTCAATTCTTGCACTGTATTCGTATTTGTATATCTTTTTTCTTTGCTTTATATAACACACCCTAAATAACGGCATTTTGGCACGCTACCAACATTAAAATGTAACCTATAACAGACAACTTTATTATATATATTTATATGCCTAGAAGAGAAATGTTAACAATTTAAGCAAATTTACGAGAACTAACTTAAGCTAAGGAATTTTAGATAAAAAAAAACATTTAATGCATTTGCACTTGGCACAAGTTTTTTAACACTCATTAAGTTTGTTTTACAAAAATTGTGGTATTTTAAAGTTTAAGCAGGAAAGAAAGCCCGCTTAATAGACACGCCTTTAGCACGAGTTTAAACTGTATTGTTTTTTAGCTGAGTTTTTATTGTAATATTAAAAGTATTTCTTGCTTAATATTTCTTAAAATCATTTTAAGAACTTCAAAGACTCTAGCTTGTATTGAAAGATAAGGTGTTTGTAACAGAAGTTCCCAAATTGAAAATCTTTATAAATCTTCAAAGCAAACAAATTGTTTTAAATTCTTGTAGATCATCTAAAGTTATAACCATATTCCTTAGAAACTTGGTTATAAATTTGTTGGTTGAAAAAGTAAAGAAAGATGTGTTGCAAATTAAGAAAGTTTTGCTGCTGGGTTTAATATAAAAAATTTTAAATGTTTAATCTTGTCTTAACAGAATTCAAAGATTTAGCCCTGATTTGAGGCTTGTCTGTGTTCCCATCATTCTTAACGATTAAAATAACGACTCTGGGACCAAATTGTCGCATTCGATTCGAACGAAATTTAAAAATGCTTATTAGAATTCCTATACTCAAACCATTGACAACTCGATCCATCGAATGAAATTTTGATTCGAATCGAATGCGACGATTTGGCCCCTGGTCTCTTAGTTTACCTGGAAGTATGCCTTGCTCCCAAACTGTAAAAAGAGGTCAGTAATTATCCCGTTTTGGGATGAAGATACCACGCATCAGGTAACAAAGGGAACTAAATATTAACTGTAACCCAAAGGTTTATCAAAGCTCATTTAACCTATGCCTTGAAATAAATAAAACAAAATTACATTTACAGAGCAAATGGCAACAGATATTAAATTTAAAAAGTAAGAGTGATAGTTAAGCAATAAATTAAAATGTTTCAACATTTTCTTTGTAAAGCCGACTGCATACAAATATATATTGAAAATGTGCATAACATTTTACAAATCGATTTACAGTTTCTGACAACAAAAATATTTATTACATATATTTATTTTGCTTTTAATATGGAAAAAAGTTTCTTATATTGTTCCCACCTCATGGTCCTTGATAATTAGTGTGAGATTTTTGTAGAGAAACGAGAAACTATCCCCTCTTTTTGCTACACAGAGGGAAAAACCCGTTCTAAAAACACCGAAATCGACACCATCCGTTCTCAAAAGTAAGCTAAGCACGTTTGTTCTCTAATTGACAACGGATGGTGTCAATTTTTTGGAAACCCGGGGTTCTTTTTTCGACAACAGCCGTTCTTTTTTTGGCAACGCTTTGTTCTTATTTTGGCAACAGCCGTTCTAATTTTAACCACTCTTTGTTCTTACTTACTTTAAAATAATAACCCATTGGAGACCAATAAATTTAAAAACGAATATTGTTAATTTTTTTTATTGAAAAAAATATTTTAAAGTTATAAGCAAATTATTATTAATGTATACGTACATAAGAACCTATAATATTTACGCCTGTTAATTCCTCCACAAGATAAATAGCAGTATGGTTAAACCAGATGAATACTACTTGGTTATTACTGCATTGATTTGTCTCTCAGAGTTATTTATACAGGTCAACCGCAAAACTAAGCTTACGAGCGAATCAACTATTGCTACTCTTTTATTTTGTTTGCCACTTTCGTTTTCAATTCTTGCTGGTGAAGGCAAAACAGCAGCACGCTGTATATAAAATCTTGTGAATCTATAGCATAAATAAAAATTTAGAGATGCAAAAGTAAATATTTAAAATATTATATTTATTACAATATGTAACATAAATATGTATGTATGTATGTATATTAGTATTTACCTGTACTTGTAGACAATGCAATTTTTGAAAGTATTTCCTTACTCGGCACGGAGCCCTAAATGTGGCACTGCTTCTTTTAGATCGTCTATTTTTATAAAGGGCAAGCTTTAAACAGTGACATTAGCAGCTATGATTTTAATTAAACTTACCTTTTAGAACACTAAGCATACATTCCATTCGGATGTTCTGAAGAAACTTCCTTATTGTCATTTTCAAATATCGACTAAAGGTTCACTATTAAGCACTTTTACATTTGGGTTTTCTTGATATACATAAGTATACAATTTTTTATCAATTCTTATTATATTTATTAAAATTATATATACGCAATTTTTCTCGTTTTCCCTTTTTTTAATTGAATTTGCAAGTACAAACAATGAAATTGTAAAAATACTAAATATTTTTTTAATAAATTTGACAAGTCTGTTGTTTTTTTAAATTCTTCGTTCTTTATTTGACAACGAGCACTCTTAATTTAATAACAGGGCGTTCACAAATTAACAACGTTTGGTATTTTTAAAATTTTCCATCTTTTTTTGACAACGCTTGGTTTTATATTTGTAAACGCATGTTCTCGAAAAACAGAGAACAATCCGTTCCCAATTTGACATCAGCCGTGCATGATTTTAGAACTCTTTTTTCCCTCTGTGTACCTTAATAACTACAGAAATGGTTGTAAATAGGTAGTCCAGAGGCCAAATTGTCACTTTAGATTCGAACCGAAATTTAGTGAACATGTATTAAGGACATAGTAGTGGGAAAAGAGATTAACAGAAGTGCCGCCTGGCTGTTGACAAAAATCCCAATATGTCTGATAGTATTTTTGTCTTTGCGGACGAATATTTCTTCTTGAAACACACTGCATCCATCAGGCAAATATTAAACTAAAGTTGTGTTGAGATCCTCTGAAAAGACATTGAATTAAACATCAAGAAAAAAATTCACAAGATCACCACCAACCACCCGCTTTTGGAAGAAACCAGAACCCCTCCTATCCATAGCACATACATATATGGCGTCCAATAGACATTTGTTAAGGGTTTTAAGTGATACCTGCCATGTTGGGAATAACTCACGGTGCTCTCAACACTTGATGGAAACAACGCGTCCACCAGCGCCCCCCGAATGACTCACTCTACCACCGAGGTACCGATTCTCTGCCTCTACTCTGTGTAGCCATAACAGACCCCTTGGGGAGTAGATGGGTTATCTAAACCCAAATTGTGTTTCTAGTTTTGATCTGAATTCTTCATAATCAAAACAGATCCGCGCCGACAAGATTCCTCTCCGCACTCCTGTGAAACAGCACCCAACCTTAAGCAAAAGAGATTATGATTATCATGTCGCACCCAATGAATGCAACACTCAGCTCTGTTTGAGGGTTATTTTTCTCATCTAGACAGATAAATTACTCCACTATCATCAATGCTTCATAATCTTCTCACCGCCAGTCAGGACCGAGTCACGTACAGGCTTTAACATGCCAATGCCGGCCTTTTCATTATTTGCTACTACTTTGACGGGATCTTATTTTAGATCCTAGGATCCCCAGCCGTAGCCATTTTCCCTATTCACCTACTTCCAAACACACTTACATCTTTCCAGCTATTAGCCTACTTCAACAGTTGCTCATGTGCCTGGGTAGACCCGCCAAAACTATAAACTCTATCTTGAGAGCCTTAAGTTCACATAAGACCGCTTATGCGATCACTCTGGGGCCCGTACAGGATGAACCCCAGCATATCAACTTTCGATCTCATTTGCCCCGCTTGGGGATAACCACAGCCACCACGTGAACTCATGAAGGAGACCTCACCATTAATCAGTTCATGCAAGCACATTGGGCCAACTGATTCTTAATTTAGCACAAAATGCTTAAGACAGTTACATGGGCACATATTCTCGGTCTCTAACAACCTAACGCCTTAGGCCTCACTATATCACATATCTAGAAGTCGTACCAAATACTAACAAATTGAACGCAGAGTAGTAAAATATTAACATATTCTTGTAATGCAAATCAAAGGATGCAATTGCTTTAAGAAATTAAACAAATTCAAGGTCTCAGTGGCTTAGTGGCTTGATCAAAATTTAAGCCTTCCCAGGTAAATTATGAAGCCAACATCCTGTGCCTCAGCTTCTTTTATATTTGCTTTAAAGCTTGCATAAGATTGCATTAAAAATCTTTAAAATTTAAAAAAAAATGTTTGCGAACCTCTGTTTTTACACCACGCACATTCTTTGGTATGACTGTAAAAGTTCTTAGAAAAGTATTTATTGTTAAAACAAAAGAGGCAGAAATTAATTTAAAGCACACGTCATTATTAACATCCCTGAATATTGATCAGTTACATTCATTTAGGTTTGTTTAAGTAACAGCAAAAACAGAATTTATAAATTTATGCAAGTGATCGTTAGTTTGGCAAACTAATAAAGGAAATCGATAACGTTTCTTGCTACTTTTTTTTTAATTTTTATTCTTTTCTTTTAAAACATTTCTTTAAAATCTACCATACATACTAATTTAGCAAAAAATATCGGCCTATTACAAGTATTTTAAGCTGTTTGTTGCCATTTGGGTCTTAACCGCCACCAGCACCATCTGCACGTTTAAATAATAAAAGTATTTTAGCACTTGTTGCTAAATACAATGAATTTTTCGCTTGTTTTTCTTTGTTTTTTTATTATTATTATTTTTTAATAAAAAGGGTGTAGATGTGTAGTTTTAAATGCTTCGGTCAATTTATAAGTACTTTACTGCCTTTATGCACTTTAAAGTTAAAGTTTGTCTCTTTGATGTACTTTACCTAATAAATAAGCAGCAAGAGCAATAAAAAATGGTCAATGGGCTCGGTTAAAGGTGATAAAAAAAATAAAAAAATTTACTTGACGTTTGAGGAAAGAAATGCTAACACGTTTTTTCAGTTTTAAATTGACTATGATTCATAGATTTCATGTAAAAATATCAATTAAAAAGGTGGCATGCATATTGATTATCAATATTGCATTTATTCCCAATAATCGTAATAGAAGAAAAGCAAAACGCTTATTATTAATTGGCCGTTTAAAATATTTTAAGCCTTAAATTGGCTCTTGATTAGCCCACGGTCAGCTTAAAAGATATATTTTTGTCTCCCTAAAAATCAAAAATTTTTTCAGTTTTTATATTCAAAACAGCCCATCATGATCCACTTTAATCTCAAAAAATTCCTTTTTAGATTGCAAAAGAAATCAGAACTCGTGTGTTAATAAAATAAAAAAAAATTATTAAATGTTTCTCTTATTTAAACCATAAGCATTTTCGTAATTAAATTAAACTTTCAATCAAATAACTAAAAAATTAACCCAAAATTTTTAAACTAAAAATTTTTATTTCAACAAAATACCTGACTTTTTAAGATAAAACAATTCAATGTTTTTTATTTAAAATTTTATGAATTAAAACTCAATCACGTTTAATTTTTTCCGGGACAAAATATCATTTCTCTTCTTTGGAAATAATTCACCCATATTTAATTGAAAAAAAAAAAACTTAAATAAAGATGCTTTTTTATATTAAAAGCGAAGTTAAGGAAAGGAATGCAAAATAAAACCAAAATATTAAAATAAAAATTTTTGCATGCTTTAGTTTCTGTCTTCTGATTTTCTGGCACAAAAACGTGCCAACGTGCTGTTATGATGCTTCAATAGTGCTCTTCTTCTACTTGTGCTAAGTAAATGTCAATTCAATGAGTGCTTTTATTGTTAACAAAAACAACAGCAGATTGTAATAAAAATAAATAAATAAAAAATAACTTGCATAAATGGTAAATGCATCATCAGTTTAGTCACTGCATAATTAAGGTACAAGATAATGTGTTCACCCTACACCATAACATATGGAGAAAGTATTGTTTGCTTTTGTAGAAATTTAAACGGAGTAAAAATATTAATTTTTTTTACCAAACTGAAGTTTAGGAAACTTTTAAATCGTTTTTTTGGTCAAAGTTGTTTGTTTCAATCATCTAAAAATCTGTTAACACTAAGAAATAAAATTTTAGTACTAAACCAAATGAGTAAACGTGGAATTAATTTGGCATTTGCCTGCCAAAATAAGCAAAAACACTCTTTGAGTCTTTACACGTTATTTGTTTATTTCAAAACGTCCCGTGAGTTCAAGAATTATTTGAATTCTGAATATAACGGGCGCCTTTAACAACGTCTGTTTGTACTTATTTGATCCCACTGAAACGTAAAATATTAAGGTCAATGATAAAATCTTGTTACGGGATCAGCCAATAGATGAACCTCTTAGGTAATAGCCTTATTACCATAACCTTGAAACATGGCTCTTAACTTGTTTCCCTGAAATATGGGATCAATGGGACCAGTTGAACACCATCTTTTTTAAAATGATGGAGTTGGCTTTGAAGACTCTTAGTATGTCGGTTGCGGAGAACGGACAATGAATTAACCCTTTCAAACAAGACTTGTGCTGTTTACGAAGATATCCAAAGTCCCTTCTTTCGACCTAAGACACTGCACGGAGTCTTGCTGGCTCCATCGTATAGTGCGAAGCTTTTGGGAGTCATTCTGGACAGTAAAACTTTGAAGCCAAAGGTTAAGGCAAGAGTGGCAAAGGGCCAAACGGCCACATATATATGCAAACGTGCCATTGGCAAGACCTGAAGTCTCAGTCGCCGAAATATCAGTTGTCTCTATAAAACGGTGATAGAGCTGATTTTTTTTTGAATGAAGCTATGGTCAGGTGAAAGGGTATGAACTCTACCATAAATCATCTATGGTGGTCTTTATAACAGGCATAATAGGAACAACTCCAACTCAGTCAATGATTAAAAGAGGACCTCCTGGCGCAAAACACCGTAATGGGGCAAATGCTGTGGATGAATGGAGGCTCAGGACATGTGACCCTGCAAGTAATTTCGGGACTGTAGTTTTTTTCCCATTTAATTGAGTACTACATTCTTTTCTCCGCAACAAACTCCAAATTGTTATTTCAGAAGTAGGCGGGGATGGTATCATCTTTCTTGGACCTGCCAATCTATAGATACATAGGCATGGCTCTAATGGAAAAACTGGCATTGGCGGAGGCAGAGTCATTGCTAGGACAACAGTATGGATCTCAATATGAGTTCCAAATTAGTGTAATGTACTGCAGGTCCAACTGTCAGTGATGGGCAAAGCGGCGAATGGGCTACAGTACTTTAGGATATTTTGCAGGAATGTTGGAATCTTCATCAACAGCTGTACCGCCACTAGTCTTATTACTGCTATAAACACCACATCAAAAATAGTCCAGGAAAGCCGAGCATCTTTCAACTGTAAAACGATTCATTCTAACATTATTCTGGTATGGATAGGAAGACACGGGACAGGCCAATGTGTTGACGCAATAGTACGAGATTGGATAATCGACCCATCGGCCAATTCTGTGGCATACCGCTATTTTTCTTTATACTTCGAATTAGGAAATACGCCAGCAGAACGAGGCTAAATGTTCAATAGATCCCCTATTACTTAGAGAAGGAAAAATCCGAGGCGTTTCATCGGTCCATCTGTTTTTACCTTATAAGTGCTGTAACTAACATAAAACTTTTTTTTTATATAAATAAAATTATATTTTGTGTAGAGTACTATGTAGTCATCCTTGACTATAAGTAAAATTTGCTCATGATTTTACTATATTATGCAAATAAGTTTGTAAGTTTAAGTATATATGTGTGTATTTCTTTTGCATAAACACGAGGGCTTTTATATTTAGAGTAATGGATCATTGCCATCGTCAGATTTTTTTAAGTTTCTTAGCAGTACATTACTGTCTTATGACTTGTTTTTAAACTTGAGTGCATGAAACAAGTGCAAACTGGCAAAAAATTCACACTACAGTTAGGAGAAAATACAATACATTTGGGTAAATTTAAACAAAGTGGAACAGAAACAACTAAAAGTTTTATTTGAGACTTTTAATGAAACCTAATGAATAAGAAAATAAAACTGTGTTGTTCTTCCTTATGTCATTTAATATTTCTTTTGAAAATTTAACTTTTATAAAGCCTTTACAGGACCCCCAGGTATTTAAGCAGCATTTTATTTCGATTTTCTTAAACAAGCTTATGTTCTAAGGCAAGCTTTTTTGAAAAGTAGTTTTTTTGCTAAAAATTCCTTGGCCGCCTCAAGGACTTAACTTTCAGGCCTTATGATATCTTTTTCAGGCTAAAATTAACTGAAATAAATCAGTTGACTAAGCTTTCTATACCTTAAGGTTTTAATACTGATCTATAACTTTTTATTAATTTACTTTTTTTAAAGAGCACTTTTAGCACCATATTTTCAGTATAACGTTTAAATTTTGCCACAGAGAAAACTATTTGAGATTTCTTTTAAATCCTTTCTCCCACTGTGACTTCACTTACATGCATGCAATATTTTGGCACCTTTTATTCCGTTCAATCACGGGCTTAAAGTACAGCAGCACTCACTGGTGTCATAAAGTATGCAAGTAGTGCAACTGTTTTGCTGTCATGATGATATGCAGTTAATATGGGAATATATTTCTTCTTGTACTTACCTTGGCTGATCTTAAGCTTAGGAGTGTTTGCTTTATAAGCGACATTGACAGTGACATCGTGAAGCTTCTTGGTGGTGCATCTTTGTGTGCATAAATAAACTTAAGGAGTCTAGTTAAAGAGATAAAAAAAAATAAACTTAACATCTGTGTGCACAATCTTAAAAACGCTTTTGAAGCTGATGACAATGAATAAGCAGCACGAAAAAATAAAAAACGATTTCAACTTATTTCGAAAAATAAACGAAGAAGCATATGGTAACGTCAAGCCCTCGAAAGCTGCTGAAGTAGCTTTTTAATTGTCAAATGCATTAAATGTTTTGGTAAACAGGTTAAGTTAAATATATCTTCTAGATAAATATTGAATGTTTATAAAGAGAAATTGAAAAGAAAATATTACCATCTTTTATTCTAAGAATTTTTAAAATAAATTTTTAATAAATTGAACCCTTTTTTTCCAAAGATATACTCAAGGAAGTCGTCTCCCTTATTAATTAATGGTCAATTAAAAATTATTTTATTTTTCCCAGAAAAAAACAAAGCAACAAAAACAAGGTGTTCTTATTCTTTAAGCTGCATAAAACTAGATCTTTATGACTTTTAATATCTTAACAAAATGATTGTTATCTCTACGTTTTGTAGAACATTTTGTTATTGTTGTTATTTGGTAACAAATGACTTGTAAGTGGAATCTATATCACTTATCAAATGTTTATTTGTGTTTTCATCTTATGTCGTTGTGAAACCATTAAATTATGAGAATACAAGAATTAAGAAAAAAACATCTGTAAATCTACTTACATTCTATTGTTGTTGTTGTTTTTCATTTTAAATAAGGGCTTAAATCCAAAGAAAACTCTTTAACAGCACACTAACACACACAGCAGGTTAGAAAAGTAATTTAAAGGAATCTGTTTCCTTGTTAAGGCAAAATTATGCGTGTGATCATGAAAAATCTCTTAAGTCATGTTAAGCAAGATAAACATCATGTTGCTGGTCTTGTTAATAAAAAAAAATCTAGAAAAAATTTGTTAACTTTAGAAACTAGCCAAATGATCTTTTTGTCATTTAAAAGAGCATATTTTTGATATCATCTAGTTAAAAAGTAATAATAAATAAAATTAAATTAAAAAAATATTGTAGACATGAGGTAATTACCAGGCTAACCACACAAGACTCTTTGTGAGGTCTTCGAGAAACAAAATTATTATGTCTAAGTCTGACTTAATATAAAAAAACTCATAAATAATGAAAATGTTTATATAATTTGTAATAAAAAACAAGGATAATGAAAAAAATTTTAAACTAAAGCTGCTGAAAAATGTGTACATAAGTTAATTATTTTGATCAGCTGATCCTTTAGTCTGTTAATTGACATTTTCTTATGAAGCATAAATATTCTTAAAGTATTTGGTACTCAACAAGCTCTTAAAATTTTTCTCCGCAGTATAGTTTTATGCGCATAAGTAAGGTTACGAAAGGTGATGAAGAGAAGCACACCCTCAAGCCCACCAAACGGTTGGAGATCAAGAACTGAAGCTAGACTATCCCATTATTTCTTGGTATCCAAATGCTGACCAAAAAAATAAATCAACCATGTGATATCCTTTCTGAACTGCCTAGCCACCTAACTCTCATTATAAACCTAATAACTTTTTCTAGTTCAAGCCTAATTATTTCTAAGTTCTTCATAGAAAACTATATCCCTTAACTGATGTTGTCTAGTTGTGGTCCTTTTTTCCAAATATTCCCTAGCTTATGAACAATCTGGTGTCTGCTAGGCTTTATCCTTTTCAGATAGCCTTAGGTACACTACAGTCGATTTTTCTCCCCCCGTACGTTGGGTTGAAATGGATCGAAAGTGACGCTTAATCGAATTTCAAAATTAAGTTTTTGTAATAATATTTGGTATCAGATATAACTAGATCAAATTTTACATCACTATGTCAATTTTCCAGCATCTATCTTGCCAGCTGACTCCGTAGTGACGTGTCAAAGTACAAAATTTTTTGCAATTTTTTTAAAAAGCGAAAAAAGTAAAATTTTGCATTAAACGAGTCCGTAATTTCCAAATTTTGCGTAAACAAAGTGTTATTTAAAGAAAGTACCCTATAATTTCAGGTATTAACGTGTACAAAAATGATGTATTGTTTGCGAAAATATGTGTGAAAATATTTTTGAAGATTTTTTTAAAAAAGGTCCGAAATTGGCCTATTTTTGATGTTTCGTGAACTATTAATTTTAAGTTAGTTAAGGTTGGGTTTGAGTCTTATGTTTTATGTCCATGTCCATGTCCAGGTCCCCCCTGTAAAGCTTGTCATATTATTAACCCGTTTCCTAATGTTTCAGTGCTTATTGGCGTTCTCTCAGTCATATGTCAGCCCAAAGGCCTAGCCACCATGTAGAAGTTCGCCAAAAGTTAGCCACTGAGCTCACAAGGAAAAAGAAGTATTTTTCTCCACAAATGCCTTTCAGAAATTCTCTGCTAACCTAGGTTATTGACAATACCATTGAATTCAATATTTTTGGAACATGCTTTCTTAAAGGATCTTCTTAAAGGATCTTCTTAAAGGATCTTCTTCTAAAAAGATAATATTTCTACCTATAGCACACTACATCCAAGGCACCATCTGATATCATTGACATGGACACTTGCTCCGTTACCCACATTAATTTAAGGTCCGTCAGTAAATGCTTCACACCTTCCATACAGACTATCTTTTCTTTCTTACTAAGGGTAGTATCGTTTCCAACTGATCTTTGTGACCAGGTGAGACTCCAAGTATATAGATATTTAAAAGAAAATTCTATGCTGAAACCATAGCGCGTACCACTTGGATCCTGGTAGCCTGGTTAAGATACTCATGTTTAATGGGTTGGAGCATCTGAGTGGCGGCTTTAGTGGGGGAGTATTTGGTTCCAAATTTTCTAAAGGATCTAACGTTGGGCTGCTCTGAGGCACATTGACTTTGCTGCCCGCTGAAGATAGACCCAACCCAGGGACAGAGACAGGCCAGACAGAGACAAATATAAGAGACTTCTGCTTTTTAGAAAGAAGAATTTAAGGATCCTCATCGGTTTTCTTACTGGTCATTGTAGCCTCAGATACCAACTGCACGCCATCCGTTATATTATTTAGCGTTTTCGCTGTATAGAGCATGAGACATCAAAGCACGTACTTAGAATGCCCAAAACTCTTTGACAGAAGACTGCGCTTCCTGAGGGACAGTTTTGCTATACTGGTGAGCATCTAGAATTAATCACCACGTATGTTTTTAGACGTTATTCAGAGCCTGGGTTTTTAGGTGATTCAAATGGCTGTATTGGGTTACAAATTGTTAAAAGCGATGGTTTTGTTAAATTACGAAAATATAACACAAGTTCCAGTTAAAAAAAAATTATTTGCTTGAAACCCTGGAAGAGGGGATAAAAAACAATATTTAAAATATTTTTTTAACTAAATCGAGCTTGAAATCAATGGGTTTTTCTATTATTTTTCCTTTTTTTATTTTTATCCAATATCTTGCTTCAAAATTATGAGAATATTAAAAATAAGACGAAAATTAGAGTTTTAAATATTTTTCTGATTATTTCGTAGAGGATTAAAAATTTGGGCAAATGATTGATCGACATTTTGGGGCAAAAATCCCTTGTTACGTGCGAAAAATAATTTCAGCATAGAAGGACTATGAAGTTCCTACCAAATCAAATCTTCCTTAAAAATATTGTGAGTCCAAACGTTTACCGTACAGTTATTTATATGGCTGAAAGAAATATTTTCACTTGTGTTATTAAAAATTACAATATATATATGTATTTAAAATTTTGAAAAACTTTTTCAGTAAATATCTTGAGCAACAAACAAAATATTTTTCATTATTTCTACAATTAAGGTATTCACAAGGTGGTCATAAAGTCATATGTCTTAAAAAAATAAATCGAAAAAATACTACTGTTGTAAGCATCCGCTCATAATTAAGTGTGCTATTTTAAATTTGAATCAGCTGCTGGAGAAAACAGAAAAATAAGTAATTTCAAAAATGTTCAAAAAATTAGTGACTGCGACTTGTTAATTATATCAACGGCTTCCCTAAAGAGTTTGGGCCGCCCGGCTCAGGTTTCTACTGCTTATGACAAAACAATAAACACAGTTCAGAAAGCCTTATTATTATAGAACATTTTTCTTTTAAGCACAACAACAATTTTTTTAACTTTTGTAAAATATTAAAACTTTAAGACAATATGACTTGATAGTAAACCGCTTGAATACCCCCAAATATATATTTAATATTAAAAAAAAACTTTTTCAGGAAATATCTTGAGCAATAAAATATTTTTCAATATTTCTACAATAATTAAAAATAACGCATTAAAATTATAAAAAAATAAATTTTTAATATTAAGGCAGCCAGTGGCGTGCCCTAAAAAATGACAATATATAACAGAGACAATTATTATAATGTTTTCTTAATGTTTTTTCACGCAGACACAACTTGAACACGGTTTGCATACGTAACTACAATTTGGCTGCACTACTTCCCGTAAAGTGCATGACAATGAAAAGAAATCAAACTAAACCATAACAAAGCCTCAAAATGAATAAAAACAAAACCTCTGGAAACTAATTTTAACAAAAAAAAAAAACTGGCGTCACACAAAAAAAAATTATAAAGAAGGAGTTACATACGTAAAACTGAGAGACATTAAGTTAGACCTTTAAGAAATATTTTATTAAGGCCAATAAATATAAATTCTTAGTCCAGTCATTGATTCGGTCATTTAAATTCGAATAAAAAATTATAACAAACCATTTTTGTCATAAAATTATTTTAAATAAATTAATGAAACAGGTTGTTTAAAAATAAGAAGAGATGAAAATTTTTATAAATTTGTGGTTTAATGTGTTTAGCCAAAAATATAATATGAAAAACAAATGTTGTCACAACATCCGGTATGACTTGAATATTATTAAACATTTGAAAAGAAGGAAAATTGTCACATATGTGACTTAAAACAAAAACAAGAATAAAACAAAATAAGTATCACTTGAGGAATAGAAAGCAGGCAGCCAACGACTGTAGACAAAAAGCACAATAACATTTATTTCCAACAGCAAAAAGCAATAAAGTGATGGATTTTTTTATTAACAAATTGAACTGTATAAACAGAAATTAGTATTCTAAGTTACATTTAGTTGCTGCTTTTCTTATTCTGTAATATACGGCTTAGCATATGCTACTGTTTTTAAATTTATTTTGTTGGTCGTTACTCTTAACAGACAACAGCAAAAAGTTATTAGCATTTTGTTCAATAAGAAAAAAAAAGATTTTTATTTCTATTTTGCTTTTTTTCTTTTAATTTTTTTTTTTAATTTCATTCATAAATTTATTACTTACTTACTGTATGACATTAGGGTTTGTTTCTTAAGTCTTATGTTTTCTTGTTCCTAATATAAATTTGTCTATTACTTTGATATCAAACATCTATCAAGACAATAAAAAATAGTTTTAGAAATAGGAAATATCTAATGATTTATAACAAAAACCATGTTGCAACCTGTTGTCATGTCCATATGTTCATTTGATTTTATTGATTTCTGATCGTCTTGGTTTTCATAGGAAGTTGGAGAAATTATTAGGTTTTTTGTTAGACAAACTCAGGTATATAAGAAATGTAATAAAAGGGTCACCTTACTTCCTCAAAGCATGTGTTGGTTTTTTGGTTTTTTAGGACGAGGAAATGTTAATAAAAAAGCTAGCATAGAGCTAAATAAAAATTTTAGTTAATAACACAAATAAACAAAAGACTTTAGAAAGAAACTGCAAATCTACCAAGAAAAATTAAAAATTTATGGAAAATATATAGTATTATCTCAATATGAAAAGGCCTTAAATTGTTTTTCTAATCGAGGTTTTTTGCAAATTTTTATAGATTAGAAAATCGTTAATTTCTATGAAAGTTTATAAAACAAAAATAATAAAAAAGGCAAAGATCAATGATTTTTATGGAAAAAGTAACCAAAATAATTTTAAAAAATACTGAAGGTACTACAAATGATAACCTTCATTATTTTTTATAAATAGAAAATCAATCTCTAAAAACACTTTTTTGGTTATAATTAAAATATTTGAAGCCCAAAGTAAGTCATTTAGTTGTTACGTAAATGCAACACAATTTTTTACACTTGTTTATCTAATTTATAATAATATTTTTATTAAAAAAAATTTGATTTACCATTTAAAATGTTCAAGTACCCAAGGCAAATTTTGAAGATAAATAATTACTATCAGAGTCAATTACAGCACAAAACGTTTATTTCGGGGAAACATTTGAATGAGCTTATGTGAAAAAATGAATCGGTCATCACCAGACACAACAAGCTTTACGTCAATTCCGGAATTACGACCTGTACTTTGATTGCAAGGATACATAAACACCCAGATGGACGATGGATTAACATACGTAAATGGACCCACAAAGTAGTTCTGAGTCAACCAGTTTACTTGCAAGTGGGTTTTATACCATTATTTTTGGACATTACAAACATCTGCTCAAACGCGTAAACCACTTTTGCGTATTAGGTGTAAGTACAGGGTGTCTGGTGGCAGATTTATATTTTTAAACTTAAATAATAAACGTAATAGTTGACACAAAATTTTATTATGGCAATTGAACGATGGAATGGAAATGAGGATTTTTTTCTAAAGAGCATATCATCCAGATGTCTTCGGTCAAGTTTTGTTCTGTCTGCGCCACAATCTGCAGAAAATTTAGTTTATTTGAGTTGATTTCTCGACGAACACTTTTTTAACCCACAAAGGATTGGGGATTGTCATTGTAGACCCTCTTTTTGAGGTAGTCTTAAAAACACAAATCCTGGGAGTTTAACTGAGCGACATCGGTCGCCATGGGATATCCCTAAAGCGACTGATACGTTTTTGGGGAAAATTTTCCCGTAGCAAATTCATCAAATCTCTTGCTTTGTGTGCGGTCGCCCCATCCTGTTGAAACCACGTGTGAAAAGAGCATGATAGATGAGCTCTTAGAGTTGGAAAACAAAATTCGTTATCACGCGTCTGCAGTTTTCTCCATTGATGACCGTAGCCTGGCCTAGAGAATTTTCGAAAAAGATGGTCCATTTATCTCACTCGTAGACAAGGCACACCAAACAGCTACCCTGTTGCAATACAATGGTCTTTGATGTTTCAATAGAGGGCTGCAAGTTATTGAAGACCATTAACGGGAGTTTCACTCGTTGACGTGGCCATTTAGATGAAAATAAGGCTCGTCGCTCTAAAAAATGGGGTTGGTAATGCGAAAACGCTCCAACCAGGTTTCATAAAAATTTTTGCGTAAATCAAAGTCAATTTCTTTTGGTTCTTAAACGATTGGAATTTTAAAAGGATGGAACTTTAGATTTTCTTTAAAATTTCATGAAACATTGCCCTTGGAAATCCCAGTGAGGTTGCTCTTTTTCGTATTGAAAGTCGCGGAATTTTACGTAAACCGCTTTCAGCCAGTTTAATATTTTCTTAAGTCCTTGAAGATCGAATGGGCTCGGACCGTTCGATATTCACAGCCGCAGCAGTTCCGTGGAATATCTGCACCCACGAAAGAATTAAATTTATACTCGGTCTATCACGTATTTGCCGAATGCCGAACTTTGAACCAAATTTTCGACGATAAGTAACGTAAAAACCATTATTCTTAAAAAATTTGTTAAAATCGAACACGCGTTGCTCACTCGACCACTGCAGCACTGTGATAGACAATTACGCATGATGAATAATTCCAACGGCGCCTACTTTCCACCACACCAGACAGCCTGTATAAAAATTTTAAATATCATTTATTAATACTTAAGACAATTTTTAATTAAAATTTTAAACAATCTTCTGTAGAGTATAATTTAGTTATTCTCATACGATCATAATATTCTTCTTTAAAACGGCTGTACATCTTCCAAAAAAAATCTTATTTCTTGTTTTAACTGAGTCTACCTTGCCTTTTGTGTCATGATAAACAAAATCTTTGTCAAATTAGCATCATATGTCTTAATCTTGGTTTTGTGGCCCATTTTTACTAAAAAGCGAGTACTAAAATATTATTTAACTTTACGCAAAGGATCTTTAAGATTTCCTTTTTTTTTAAATAGATCTCCCACTGTGCGTTGCTAAATCAGGCCAAAATATTTCTTATAACAATTTTAAGATTCTTGTTTATGAAATGTTTAAAAACTAAAATACTTTACCATAAAGGCACTCTTGTGTATTTTTTTTGAATCAAAATACTAAATTCGTTTGCAAAAAAATAAAATTTATGATGTTAACAAATATTTTTGTGTCCTTTTTCACATTGTTTGCTTTCAGATGTAAATGGTAATCTACTTTCAGTTTTTGTAGCATAACGCTAGAGAGTTTTTGTTTAGCAGCGTCAACTGAAAAAAAAAACTAATTTAGTGGTGCCTTTTATTACATTTAAAGGTGGTTTTTTTAACAGTTTTTTTGTTTTGGAATTTCTAAAAAATTTGCTTTATTTTCGTTAAAAATAACAAAATATTTTATGATGAAAATATCAGTACAAGTGAGTGTGTATGTGTGTGCCAGGATAAGAGAAAGAGAGCGAGAAACACATGTAACCAATTTATTGTTTTTGATGAATTAGCTCGTTTTTTAAAAATTTTTTGTGTACTTAGCTTGGTTTTTCTTAGTCCAAGCTGATTGATTACCTTTTCTTGAATTATTTAACCGTTTTCAACTTTTTGGTAAAAAATAAGAATTTTATTTTGAATTTTTTTTTTGTTACCAACCTTGACTTTTAGCAAAGGGATTGTCACTTCTATTTTAGTTATAAATGCCTTAAATCCTAGAAATCGTGCTCTAAAAGCAATCCTTTGTTTTATATATTTAACTCATCGTATTCGTAGAAGTTATGAAATGTTACAAAATATTGTTTAAGGAAATAAAATATAATAAAAAATTCTTGGAAGGAAGCGGCAAAAAAAAAACCAAGGATTACTTATTTTTTATGATATTTTAAAATTTTTTATATTTTTTTTTCTTTATTCTAGAGTTCTTTATGTTTTCCCTAAAGTTTTTAGTCGGACTAATAGTTATATATACCCTGGTAAGCTAAACTAGGTCTGTGTAGAATATCAATCCCCTAGTTCCTCAAAAGAGCTGCGACAAACACAAAGATTTTTAAACCTAATCACTTTAAAGGTTTTAGTTGCAACAATTCATGTTTAAAAATAAAAAGATTAAAAAGGAACAAGATCTCTATAGAATTTTTTGAGGAATGGATCCTTGGTTAGACGATTAAGCTTATTTCTCCTCTTCTAGTAGATATCCAAAACAGGTTGGCTAATGCTTGGCAGGCACGAGAAATATTAAATATTTTGTGAAGATTAACTTATACTCTTCACTAAAATAAAAGTGTTTTGCAGTAATATTGAATCCATTTTGCTTTATATCTCCGAAACTCGTAACTAAACCAGTCCTGAAGTTCATGACCTTTCACCGAATCATTAAACTCCTCAAACTATAAGAGGTTATGGTTAAGACCGAAATAGTCATTAAATAAACATAATATAGAAATGCAGAAGTGAAGGAAGTTGGAGCATGCGTTTCAAAATCGAACAGTGGCATCAATAGGAAAACTTGTAAATACAATCAGCAAGTAAAAGGAAGAAACGTTTGCCCAAAGAGCAACCGAAAGAAAAGCTTCAAATAGAGATGTAGAGATTGTAGAAGTGATAAAGTGCACCACAAGAATATAAAATTTTTTTTAAATGTTTGACTTTACTTTTTGACATACTTAATTCAAACAGTTAGCACGCTTTTGAATTGAAAGCCTACGTACAATGCAAGTAAGTCAAGAAACCCTCGATTATTCAAAATGCATTTTCTGAAATTGAAGTTACTTTGAATGCACACATAAGCAGTTGCTTATATAGGTAGAAGCCATGCATGATGACTGCCAATTCATACTAATCAATACCCGTAGTTCTCAAAAAGTCAAGAATTTTGCGATAAATCAAAAATTTATCTCATCTTTTAATTTGGTCACGGTTTTGAGTACAAAAGAGTGGATATAAGGAAGGAAGGTCTGCACACCAAAGAAGATTTTTGATCAAAAGCAAGAAGTTTTAGGCTTGTTGTTTAGTTTAAAAAAAAACAATGCCAAGGAAATGGGCCCAGGTGGGTTGCAACTATTTTTGATATTACCCCTCAAGTCGGCGATTCTACCTTTTTACACATATTATTGTGTTGACATCATGTATGTAAGAAAAAGAGGGCCTCACTTTAACCAAATATTAAATGAAATAATCGACTGATAAAACTGTCCCAGAAGACACTTAAAATTAATTAAATAAAATAAATAATTAATTAAAAACAATTTAAAAATGGTGAAAACTAATTTGTTTGCTACTTAACGGGGGAAGAAATTCTTTGAAATTTTACAAATAAAAAAGTTTAAATGCATTTTTTAATAAAAGCAGGCAAAAAAGTTAATTTTAAATTTAAAAAATTAGGTTTAGCCAGTACCACGCAAAAAAAGACATGCAAAAGAAGTATTTGAAAGACATTTTTTGATTAAATACAAAGGATCCCTGGAAAATACGACTTCTTTTTGAACTAATTTCATTCATTTTTGTTGCTACTTAAAAACAGGGAGTTACGCCGTTTCTTACTAGATAATCGATATGCGTTTACCCAAAATAGACACTATTGAAAATATATCTAATAATTGAAAAATAAGTTACGACACGCTAACCAACCCCTTTGTCGAATATAGAATACACAACTCCAGACGTATAGATTTGCGCACTTAACCCCTAGTCTACTACATTACCTGACCAGGTAAAACTCTCTTTCTTTGACAACAAAATCACCATATCTGAATAGCACAAAATCACGCTAAAGCAGGCAGTTGGTGTGCTTAAGCGTCAATTGCTTTCAAATGCAAAATATTAAGCAAGTTTTGCGGTAAACAAGCCTTTGGGATGATTAAATTAAACATTTTAAAAACTTTTTTTAATAACACCATAATTAAGTTAAAATAAGAAATTAAATGTTTGATTGAATGAATGAACCATTTAAATTGACTTTAACGTTATTGAAGACCAACTCTACGTTCTAAATATTATTCCATATTTCAAAATTCGTTTTAACTTCTTTTAGACAAAAAAGTATATCTTGAAGTATATTTCTTGCCTTTCATCTCTCTCTGGTAGTTGTAAAATCAATTAATAACCTTTTAAAGTTATTTTCTCCAAAATGTCTAAAACTCTGAAAAAAGTGTTAATGATGTTGTTGTTTTTGTTTTTGTTAATGACAATGGTATTGTTGCATTTAAACAATGCCCTTCCAAATAGCTGTGTTAATGTAACACTTTTTATGTTTTTGATATTGTTTGATAATTATGAAGTGATTGAAGGTCTTTAATATATTTCAAATTGTATGTGTAACAGCAAAAATAATTTTTTGTCTGTTTACACGTCTTAATGGCTTTTTAAAGCTTTGTTCACAAAAATAAACAAAAAAAAAATTTGTAACAAAGAACTGATGGCGCCATATGACATTACTTAATGTAATTTGAGCTTGATATAAGTTTTGACTTTTTTTTAATTTTTTATACGCTCGGTTATTTGTTTGTTTAATTTTTGTTCTGTTTCTTTTAATTCATAGAGCATTATAGACCAGATATTGGACAATTTCATTATCTAATGATTTAGTTTTTTTTTCCAAATGTTATGGTACGTACCAGCATAAAAGATATTATATTGTTAAGATCTTGGCGCCTGTTTTTATATACTCATTTGTTACACCATTTAATGTAATATTAGATTACTAATTTTTATTACAGTTTTGTGCGTGTTTATTTAGTTTTATATCACTTTATCTCAGTGGGTTTCTGTTACGATTTTTCATTTGTATTTTATTGGAAATAAATGAGCCTTCTAGGTGACCGATCAATAAAATATCTTTAAATTATATTCTCTACAAGTTTTTTTATTCAACTTGTGACTGTTAAGATTTTAATATTTGATTGGCAAACTAAATTCATTATAATAAGTTTTTAGAACAAGATTTAGATAGAAAAGTGATTGAACTCTATGTATTTAATGTCAAGTTTTAAGTATGGAAATAGGTTTTTGTACAATAAATGTTCTTTTTAATGGCTTTTGACTTTTCGTACACACAATATTTTTTCCAAAAAAAAATATATTAAATATAATGAAATAAAAAAACAAAAACAAAAAAAACCATCAAAAAAATTTATAACAAATAGGTAAGTAAAATAAAAAAATAAAATAAAATAAAATAAAATAAAATAAAATAAAATAAAATAAAATAAAATAAAATAAAATAAAATAAAATAAAATAAAATAAAATAAAATAAAATAAAATAAAATAAAATAAAATAAAATAAAATAAAAAAAAATAAAATAAATTAAAATAAAATAAAATAAAATAAAATAAAATAAAATAAAATAAAATAAAATAAAATAAAATAAAATAAAATAAAATAAAATAAAATAAAATAAAATAAAATAAAATAAAATAAAATAAAATAAAATAAAATAAAATAAAATAAAATAAAATAAAATAAAATAAAATAAAATAAAATAAAATAAAATAAAATAAAATAAAATAAAATAAAATAAAATAAAATAAAATAAAATAAAATAAAATAAAATAAAATAAAATAAAATAAAATAAAATAAAATAAAATAAAATAAAATAAAATAAAATAAAATAAAATAAAATAAAATAAAATAAAATAAAATAAAATAGTATAAAATAAAATAAAATAAAATAAAATAAAATAAAATAAAATAAAATAAAATAAAATAAAATAAAATAAAATAAAATAAAATAAAATAAAATAAAATAAAATAAAATAAAATAAAATAAAATAAAATAAAATAAAATAAAATAAAATAAAATAAAATAAAATAAAATAAAATAAAATAAAATAAAATAAAATAAAATAAAATAAAATAAAATAAAATAAAATAAAATAAAATAAAATAAAATAAAATAAAATAAAATAAAATAAAATAAAAAATTTTAATTAAATTTTAATCTTTTACACGCCAAATAATGTTAAATGTTCCCTAAGCGTCTCTTCCGTAGCTAGTTTTTAATAATAAATTTTATATTTTCAGACTTCGAACGTAATAACATTTATTTGCACATAGAAACTCAAAGTCACGTTAATGAGTTTATATGAGCACTTTTAGACAAATTAATTTTTAAACCAACAATAATTTATATACGTGACAGGGTTTTTCATTTGTTAAATTTTTATCTTACATGGTTTCTGTATGTGTTAGGCAATTCAAGTTTTTTTCGCTGATTAACGCTTTCTTTTCGATTCATTGCCTTTTAAATAGTCTTAAGTTCTAAGTAAGTTAAGACACCCATGCTCAAGCGCGAATCTGTGTTAGATAATGGCGCAAGTTTAAGAAACGAAACTATTACCAATTATAAAGAAATTCGTAATTTAGGAATTACAAAATAATGAGGGAACAAGACCACAAATTAACACAAAAGGTGCGTAAAAAAGAAAAGACAGCAGTAAGAAAAACTTTATTTTTTTATGTATTTTTAACTCGCTTAGGCATATTTTTTGGCTTAATTATCTTATATTTTGACTGCAAATAATATTTTTAGTGTCAAGTATTTATGTTCGCTTATGAATATGACCCTTAAAATATATTCCAAGGAAATTTTTATAAATTTTTCATATTTGTTTTTAATTTAGGATTATGATTTTATATATTTTTTTATAACTTATATAACATTATTCATACTAAACTAAATTTCTTATGAAAACAAAATGAAAGTTCCATATCTGAAAATGACTAAGCAAACAGTAACTTTGTAATTTAATAAAATTTTAAAACATTCCATAATTTTTTTTTTTGACCCAAAAATTTTCTAATCAAAACTCATTTATATTGAAGCCAAAGAAAAACATAAAGCGGCATAAAATAACATAAAATTGTTTTTATGTTCAAATAAATATTTATTTGATATTAAAATTTTTTTAGCTACAAAATTATCTAAGCCAAAAGCTTGCTATGACGGGGTGTCATTTGGCATTTTTATAAGCCCTTTAAAAAATCCTAAACTGACCACCCAATAGCAACTGATATACCTTAACATATCTGTATCTTTTGAATTCATAAATTTTCTGCTCTTTATTTGGTTTCATCGATCAAAAAATCATTGCTATCATCATCATTATAATGTCGTTGCTGTTGACAACAACATGCATCAACACTAATAATGACAACAACAATTTGTTTAAACAAAGCTATAAACGCTATTTGTAAATACATAACGACAGCATGACTCAAAATTAAAAAAAAAAAAACAATATATCGCTTTACAAATCAATATAACCACAATATAAAACAACAATAACAAAGTTTTCAAAACAATAAAATAGGTATTAAATTTGTAAACAATTTTGTTTGTGTTTGTATAAACGTATATACACACACATGCAAATATATGTGTTTAAGCAATAAAGTATGAAGTTATATAAAACCACAAATATTTTAGTAATTTTCAGTTTTATGTGTTAGAAGATAAATTGGTATTGGTGCTCAATTTTATATTTTAAATATACCAAAACGCACAACAACAAAAGTGTAGCCAAAAAATATGCGCCATATTGTTTAAACAAACAGTGGGCTGTAGAATATTAAACTGTGGTAAAAAATCATTTATACGAGAGTAAGATATAACTTACTGTCTATTTTTTCTCAAATGCAAAGAAGGACTTTGTTTCAAAGAAGCAAAATTAAAGACTTCATATAACAGATTTTTTAATCTTTTCAAAAAATTGTAATGCAATGAAAAATTTAAGAATATAACCTTGTTTTTTTTAACACAGATTTTCATAATTACACCTTATAAATTTCATTAAAATCTTTTTATAAGTTTATGCTTTATATATAATTTTTTCCTACTTACATAATCAAGTTCTTAGCTTAAGTCTTTTGTATTTCCAATGGTATTTAATAATTTGTAATACCTTTCATAAAAATAACATATAAACATGGAAAGATTTTATTTAAAATCAACACTTTATTATATTGCTGTAATAATTTTACATTTTTTTTTATTAAAAATTTATTTCGTTTCAACTTCAATAAAAAATATGTTTTTTTTTGAGCGTATTAACAATTAATTTTTTTACACAAAAACTGCTCTTACTCCACGTGAGCAGTTAATGGTTAATTGGTCTTCTATTTGACGATCAAATATTTGTCGGTTTTTATTTTTTTACAAAGAAAGAAGCGGGTTTCTAAAATCAAGAATTTTGTTCTTGAATTTATCCCAAATCTTTCTTGAAATTTTTAAGTACGATCTGTACTTACATTTTCTTAAATCAAGCCTATTTGGATTGCTTCAACAAATCAAGCAGATAAAAGCTTGTTGTTTTAAAATATAATTTTACATTTGATGGCCTAGAGGTAACGGGCTTGTGCTGCAGTGCAGAAAGTCCCTGGTTCGAATCTCAGCTTCGGTAAGTATAAATAATGAGATTTTTAAATTATAAATTTCGGCTATCTATAATATACAAATAAAATATAAAATTTTTCTTCTCTTAATAAAGTTTCATAAGTCAAAAAAATGACATTTCATTTTCGAAATAATCTGTTTACGGCTTAAATCAATCTTTCTTTGAACTACATAAAGAAAGGTTTCAAACTTAAATCAATACTTTCTTGGCTTAATTGTGGCTAAAAGTAAGAAATTCGTACTTGAAAAATTGTACTTGTAGTAAGAAATTTCGTACTTGATTTAAGAAAAACCATACTCACCGTACTTTTGACACCGCTTGACTTAAGTAAAGTTTACTTAGTTTATTATTTGTGTGTAAAAGCCTAAAGGGATTCACTGGCAAGTTTAGCTTTAGTTTGGTGAATAGATCTTAATTCCATACTTCATTTAAAACCTAGATGAGTTGACAAAAAGCTCAGAACATTATTTTTCTTTCTCATTGGTTTTTCTCAATACCTCTAATAACCCGGGGGTAGTTTGATGGCATTTTTTATCGTCTAGGGTTAAGTTAGAAATTGGAAATACAGTTCTTGTCAAATTGGATCAAAGTCAGCTTGATTTTGAAAATTTTTTGAAAAAAATTTACACATTTGGTGCAAAGTAGCTATCGGACTCTAAAATTCTAGTTTAAAGATCCTTTTAAATCATATTATTTAGCTCTACTTAAAATTTTTGCATATTAATAGAAAATATTTAAGTCTTTATAGAGCATTGGAATTGTTAAAATCATTTGCTATGTTCGGCAGCTTAAAAAGTATTTTGATGGTCATTTCAATTAAACCAAGAGCTTTCTTAGCATTTGAAATATCTAAATTCTATGACACATTTAGGAACTGGTATACAATTGGTAATACACCCATACTTTAATCAACATAACTACGTATGTGGTTCAGCCTTAAAAAGTTATATTTATTTGTATTTTCTCCAAACTAAGATATGTGTCGCATTATAGGACACCATATTTTTATGAAAACTGTGTACTTGAAGTAAGTCCAAAAATGTTAATTTAAAGATGCCATAAATTATATTTAAGTTTTTAGATAATATGGTAACCTATGCTTATTTAAAATAACGGTATTATAAACGTTTTATTTGAAAAATATATATCTACCAAATCAGATAATTTTTACAAAAATTTTTTTTGTTGGCTTTTTAAGCATTTGTTTGTCAAGTCGGTGAGCTTAATGTGTAAAAATATTAATTTTTAGGTCACATTTTTGTACGTAACTTTTGTTTTATTACATTTTGGTAGCAGCTATTAATTTTATTACTTTTAGTTATTAATTTTAAAAACAATTAATATTCAAACAATGGCTTAAGCTTAAATTTGGTAATTACAAGTATTAAGTTTCAAATTTTTACGATGTATTTAAAATAGTTTATTTAGAAATGCATTTATTATAGTAAACTTTTATGTTTAACAACCAAGAAGCTTAAGGCAACAAAACTATGAAAGAAAGAATTAATTATTATTCATTTTAGTTATATAAAAGTTTTAATTTGTTAAAAAAATTAGAAAAATTATTTTTCCTTTTTTTGTGCCACTTAAAGTATTAAGCATTTCAGTGAATTTATAAATGTCAACCATGTTTTTTTTTTTGTTTTAATAATTAAAATTTTAACACAAGCCCATTTTTGAGACTTATTTAAATTGAAGCAAAAATAACAAAATCAATAAGTAAAAAATACTGCCTAAGCAAACACGTGCTATTTTAAATAATAAACTTAAAATTAACACATATACAAGTCATTCGTGTTGTTGGCTGGAATTTTAATCGCTTAATTATCAGCATTCAAGCAAACAGAAACAAAAGCAAAAAGCAACAAAATAACAACAAATTAACTGACCAACAACAGAACCAGCACTTATTCCAACACAGCATAGGGGAGTTTTTGCTTGTGTATTTGAATACACACATACGTATAGGTGTAATACAATTTAATTTGTAGCTTTTTGATTTGTTATTTAGCTAAAAGCCTGCTTTTAAACCTGATCAGTGCGCAAACTAGTGTATGTTTCTATGTATTTGTAAAAACACTGAATTGATATTTGTGTGCGACCTGTCAGTGTTTTAGTTTTTTTTCTATTATTTTAATTTAACACAACGAATAGTTTAGTAGTTTTTTTCTGTTGCTTGCTTTTTTTACTTTATATTTTTTTTATGGCAGACATTTTACGGTCGTCATCCGTCTATATACTGACATATATAATAAACATATTAATACATAATATAATTTGAATATATTCATGGTATCGTATTTATCTCCAAATTTCTAGTGTTTTTGTGAAGATACATACGTTTTTATATTTAACCCGGCGTAAAGGGGGTAGATTTTAGGATTTGGGGTTGGATCATAACAACCCCCTTATTTAGCTCGAGGTATTTGACGTATTTTGTTATATTCATGAAACATTGTATAAGGTTAAGATTTAACCTAACTTTATAATATAAATAAAACATGATCTTATTAAGAAATAACATATTTGTTTTGTTTTTAAACAAAAAAAAAATCGTAATAAAAAGTTTACGAAAAAGCTTTCTCTAGCTTAAATCTAATAAACTAATCCAATGACACATAAGTGTCATGCAGGGATGGGTCATATTTAACTTTTTGAGTTTTAAGTACGTGTAGCTCAAAGTTCAATCGTTGCACGGCTGATTTGAATTTAGGAACATTCAGAGAGATTCAAAATCTCCAGCTACTGAAAAGAGCATAGAGAAGAGAAATTCAGTTTTAGTTCCACAAGCAATTTAAAAAGTGTAATTTTAATCTATCCTTTCCAATGCTGGGTTAAAGGTATAAGCGTTTTAGCCCTTACACTATTATTTTGAAAAACAATACTTGTCAATGAAAAAAGTCGCTTGAAATGACGCTGGGTCACCCGTGAGGGGGTTCATTGCTCATTAGTGTCTGTTTAATGTTTTGTGTGTGTTGTCTTTGCTGGTGTTACATTGTGTGGCCAGAGTGTCGCTCGTGAGGGCGGCTGTTCAATGTTTGTATTTTTGCCTTTTTGTGTGTTGTTGTTTGTTGTTCCTGGGGTGACCAGTCCCGGACTTTTGAGTCAAAACTGGAAGTAGTTTCAGCTACGAGGGGTTACCAGTCCCTGAACTATTTGGAGTTCAACTGGAAGTAGCCTTGGCTTGACCATGGCTGACCAGAAGCTTGTCATTCTAAATCTGGTACCACGGGTGTCAGAAGCCCCTAGAACCTCTGTTCTAGCCTGACAATGGTTGAGGCCCCTTCGGAAGCAACGTGGTGGTGGTGGTTTAAACCCAAATCGCGGGGAGAGCTTCTGCTCGATGTGGAGTTGCATTGCAACCGGGTGCCGTAACCCATAGAACGGTAGGAGTTTTAGATGGGCTCCGCTCCTCACCAAGGGGGAAGGCATACCCAAATGTATGTCTTCGAATTGGTACCCGTGGGTGACAATTTACCATGTTGGCAAAATATCATCCATGGGGGCGTTGGTGGACGCATTGTTTTTACCTTGTGTTAGAAGCACTGTGGGATTGGGCTAACGCGGCAGGTATCCACATGAATCTTCGACACTCTGTCAATGAAAAAAATTTTTTTTTATAAGTGGTTTATAGTTAGGTTCAAGACCACTGTAGATAATCCAAAAAAAGGTAGGCCAATAGAACCGCAGAAATATTTTTAGGCCACACAGAATTTCCCATACAAATACTAAATTAAATAAAATCGAAAAGAGGAATACAAATTAAACAAACTCCAGATTAGTTCTTAGCTTCCCTAGTGGTGTTCCAAAGTTTTCTTAATATCAAAACGGCTCTTTAGAACTAAAAATACTGCATTCTTTATTTGAGCGATACTTTAATAAAATAAAATAAAATAAAATTAAATAAAATATAAAAAAAAAAACAAAATAATATAAAATAAAATATAATAAAATAAAAAAAAACAAAAAAAAAATAAAATAAAATAAAATAAAAGAAAAGAAAATAAAATAAAATAAAATAAAATAAAAAAAAATAAAATAAATTAAAATAAAATAAAATAAAATAAAATAAAATAAAATAAAATAAAATAAAATAAAATAAAATAAAATAAAATAAAATAAAATAAAATAAAATAAAATAAAATAAAATAAAATAAAATAAAATAAAATAAAATAAAATAAAATAAAATAAAATAAAATAAAATAAAATAAAATAAAATAAAATAAAATAAAATAAAATAAAATAAAATAAAATAAAATAAAATAAAATAAAATAAAATAAAATAAAATAAAATAAAATAAAATAAAATAAAATAAAATAAAATAAAATAAAATAAAATAAAATAGTATAAAATAAAATAAAATAAAATAAAATAAAATAAAATAAAATAAAATAAAATAAAATAAAATAAAATAAAATAAAATAAAATAAAATAAAATAAAATAAAATAAAATAAAATAAAATAAAATAAAATAAAATCAAATAAAATAAAATAAAATAAAATAAAATAAAATAAAATAAAATAAAATAAAATAAAATAAAATAAAATAAAATAAAATAAAATAAAATAAAATAAAATAAAATAAAATAAAATAAAGTAAAATAAAATAAAATAAAATAAAATAAAATAAAATAAAATAAAATAAAATAAAATAAAATAAAATAAAATAAAATAAAATAAAATAAAATAAAATAAAATAAAATAAAATAAAATAAAATAAAATAAAATAAAATAAAATAAAATAAAATAAAATAAAATAAAATAAAATAAAATAAAATAAAATAAAATAGTATAAAATAAAATAAAATAAAATAAAATAAAATAAAATAAAATAAAATAAAATAAAATAAAATAAAAAATTTTAATTAAATTTTAATCTTTTACACGCCAAATAATGTTAAATGTTCCCTAAGCGTCTCTTCCGTAGCTAGTTTTTAATAATAAATTTTATATTTTCAGACTTCGAACGTAATAACATTTATTTGCACATAGAAACTCAAAGTCACGTTAATGAGTTTATATGAGCACTTTTAGACAAATTAATTTTTAAACCAACAATAATTTATATACGTGACAGGGTTTTTCATTTGTTAAATTTTTATCTTACATGGTTTCTGTATGTGTTAGGCAATTCAAGTTTTTTTCGCTGATTAACGCTTTCTTTTCGATTCATTGCCTTTTAAATAGTCTTAAGTTCTAAGTAAGTTAAGACACCCATGCTCAAGCGCGAATCTGTGTTAGATAATGGCGCAAGTTTAAGAAACGAAACTATTACCAATTATAAAGAAATTCGTAATTTAGGAATTACAAAATAATGAGGGAACAAGACCACAAATTAACACAAAAGGTGCGTAAAAAAGAAAAGACAGCAGTAAGAAAAACTTTATTTTTTTATGTATTTTTAACTCGCTTAGGCATATTTTTTGGCTTAATTATCTTATATTTTGACTGCAAATAATATTTTTAGTGTCAAGTATTTATGTTCGCTTATGAATATGACCCTTAAAATATATTCCAAGGAAATTTTTATAAATTTTTCATATTTGTTTTTAATTTAGGATTATGATTTTATATATTTTTTTATAACTTATATAACATTATTCATACTAAACTAAATTTCTTATGAAAACAAAATGAAAGTTCCATATCTGAAAATGACTAAGCAAACAGTAACTTTGTAATTTAATAAAATTTTAAAACATTCCATAATTTTTTTTTTTGACCCAAAAATTTTCTAATCAAAACTCATTTATATTGAAGCCAAAGAAAAACATAAAGCGGCATAAAATAACATAAAATTGTTTTTATGTTCAAATAAATATTTATTTGATATTAAAATTTTTTTAGCTACAAAATTATCTAAGCCAAAAGCTTGCTATGACGGGGTGTCATTTGGCATTTTTATAAGCCCTTTAAAAAATCCTAAACTGACCACCCAATAGCAACTGATATACCTTAACATATCTGTATCTTTTGAATTCATAAATTTTCTGCTCTTTATTTGGTTTCATCGATCAAAAAATCATTGCTATCATCATCATTATAATGTCGTTGCTGTTGACAACAACATGCATCAACACTAATAATGACAACAACAATTTGTTTAAACAAAGCTATAAACGCTATTTGTAAATACATAACGACAGCATGACTCAAAATTAAAAAAAAAAAAACAATATATCGCTTTACAAATCAATATAACCACAATATAAAACAACAATAACAAAGTTTTCAAAACAATAAAATAGGTATTAAATTTGTAAACAATTTTGTTTGTGTTTGTATAAACGTATATACACACACATGCAAATATATGTGTTTAAGCAATAAAGTATGAAGTTATATAAAACCACAAATATTTTAGTAATTTTCAGTTTTATGTGTTAGAAGATAAATTGGTATTGGTGCTCAATTTTATATTTTAAATATACCAAAACGCACAACAACAAAAGTGTAGCCAAAAAATATGCGCCATATTGTTTAAACAAACAGTGGGCTGTAGAATATTAAACTGTGGTAAAAAATCATTTATACGAGAGTAAGATATAACTTACTGTCTATTTTTTCTCAAATGCAAAGAAGGACTTTGTTTCAAAGAAGCAAAATTAAAGACTTCATATAACAGATTTTTTAATCTTTTCAAAAAATTGTAATGCAATGAAAAATTTAAGAATATAACCTTGTTTTTTTTAACACAGATTTTCATAATTACACCTTATAAATTTCATTAAAATCTTTTTATAAGTTTATGCTTTATATATAATTTTTTCCTACTTACATAATCAAGTTCTTAGCTTAAGTCTTTTGTATTTCCAATGGTATTTAATAATTTGTAATACCTTTCATAAAAATAACATATAAACATGGAAAGATTTTATTTAAAATCAACACTTTATTATATTGCTGTAATAATTTTACATTTTTTTTTATTAAAAATTTATTTCGTTTCAACTTCAATAAAAAATATGTTTTTTTTTGAGCGTATTAACAATTAATTTTTTTACACAAAAACTGCTCTTACTCCACGTGAGCAGTTAATGGTTAATTGGTCTTCTATTTGACGATCAAATATTTGTCGGTTTTTATTTTTTTACAAAGAAAGAAGCGGGTTTCTAAAATCAAGAATTTTGTTCTTGAATTTATCCCAAATCTTTCTTGAAATTTTTAAGTACGATCTGTACTTACATTTTCTTAAATCAAGCCTATTTGGATTGCTTCAACAAATCAAGCAGATAAAAGCTTGTTGTTTTAAAATATAATTTTACATTTGATGGCCTAGAGGTAACGGGCTTGTGCTGCAGTGCAGAAAGTCCCTGGTTCGAATCTCAGCTTCGGTAAGTATAAATAATGAGATTTTTAAATTATAAATTTCGGCTATCTATAATATACAAATAAAATATAAAATTTTTCTTCTCTTAATAAAGTTTCATAAGTCAAAAAAATGACATTTCATTTTCGAAATAATCTGTTTACGGCTTAAATCAATCTTTCTTTGAACTACATAAAGAAAGGTTTCAAACTTAAATCAATACTTTCTTGGCTTAATTGTGGCTAAAAGTAAGAAATTCGTACTTGAAAAATTGTACTTGTAGTAAGAAATTTCGTACTTGATTTAAGAAAAACCATACTCACCGTACTTTTGACACCGCTTGACTTAAGTAAAGTTTACTTAGTTTATTATTTGTGTGTAAAAGCCTAAAGGGATTCACTGGCAAGTTTAGCTTTAGTTTGGTGAATAGATCTTAATTCCATACTTCATTTAAAACCTAGATGAGTTGACAAAAAGCTCAGAACATTATTTTTCTTTCTCATTGGTTTTTCTCAATACCTCTAATAACCCGGGGGTAGTTTGATGGCATTTTTTATCGTCTAGGGTTAAGTTAGAAATTGGAAATACAGTTCTTGTCAAATTGGATCAAAGTCAGCTTGATTTTGAAAATTTTTTGAAAAAAATTTACACATTTGGTGCAAAGTAGCTATCGGACTCTAAAATTCTAGTTTAAAGATCCTTTTAAATCATATTATTTAGCTCTACTTAAAATTTTTGCATATTAATAGAAAATATTTAAGTCTTTATAGAGCATTGGAATTGTTAAAATCATTTGCTATGTTCGGCAGCTTAAAAAGTATTTTGATGGTCATTTCAATTAAACCAAGAGCTTTCTTAGCATTTGAAATATCTAAATTCTATGACACATTTAGGAACTGGTATACAATTGGTAATACACCCATACTTTAATCAACATAACTACGTATGTGGTTCAGCCTTAAAAAGTTATATTTATTTGTATTTTCTCCAAACTAAGATATGTGTCGCATTATAGGACACCATATTTTTATGAAAACTGTGTACTTGAAGTAAGTCCAAAAATGTTAATTTAAAGATGCCATAAATTATATTTAAGTTTTTAGATAATATGGTAACCTATGCTTATTTAAAATAACGGTATTATAAACGTTTTATTTGAAAAATATATATCTACCAAATCAGATAATTTTTACAAAAATTTTTTTTGTTGGCTTTTTAAGCATTTGTTTGTCAAGTCGGTGAGCTTAATGTGTAAAAATATTAATTTTTAGGTCACATTTTTGTACGTAACTTTTGTTTTATTACATTTTGGTAGCAGCTATTAATTTTATTACTTTTAGTTATTAATTTTAAAAACAATTAATATTCAAACAATGGCTTAAGCTTAAATTTGGTAATTACAAGTATTAAGTTTCAAATTTTTACGATGTATTTAAAATAGTTTATTTAGAAATGCATTTATTATAGTAAACTTTTATGTTTAACAACCAAGAAGCTTAAGGCAACAAAACTATGAAAGAAAGAATTAATTATTATTCATTTTAGTTATATAAAAGTTTTAATTTGTTAAAAAAATTAGAAAAATTATTTTTCCTTTTTTTGTGCCACTTAAAGTATTAAGCATTTCAGTGAATTTATAAATGTCAACCATGTTTTTTTTTTTGTTTTAATAATTAAAATTTTAACACAAGCCCATTTTTGAGACTTATTTAAATTGAAGCAAAAATAACAAAATCAATAAGTAAAAAATACTGCCTAAGCAAACACGTGCTATTTTAAATAATAAACTTAAAATTAACACATATACAAGTCATTCGTGTTGTTGGCTGGAATTTTAATCGCTTAATTATCAGCATTCAAGCAAACAGAAACAAAAGCAAAAAGCAACAAAATAACAACAAATTAACTGACCAACAACAGAACCAGCACTTATTCCAACACAGCATAGGGGAGTTTTTGCTTGTGTATTTGAATACACACATACGTATAGGTGTAATACAATTTAATTTGTAGCTTTTTGATTTGTTATTTAGCTAAAAGCCTGCTTTTAAACCTGATCAGTGCGCAAACTAGTGTATGTTTCTATGTATTTGTAAAAACACTGAATTGATATTTGTGTGCGACCTGTCAGTGTTTTAGTTTTTTTTCTATTATTTTAATTTAACACAACGAATAGTTTAGTAGTTTTTTTCTGTTGCTTGCTTTTTTTACTTTATATTTTTTTTATGGCAGACATTTTACGGTCGTCATCCGTCTATATACTGACATATATAATAAACATATTAATACATAATATAATTTGAATATATTCATGGTATCGTATTTATCTCCAAATTTCTAGTGTTTTTGTGAAGATACATACGTTTTTATATTTAACCCGGCGTAAAGGGGGTAGATTTTAGGATTTGGGTTGGATCATAACAACCCCCTTATTTAGCTCGAGGTATTTGACGTATTTTGTTATATTCATGAAACATTGTATAAGGTTAAGATTTAACCTAACTTTATAATATAAATAAAACATGATCTTATTAAGAAATAACATATTTGTTTTGTTTTTAAACAAAAAAAAAATCGTAATAAAAAGTTTACGAAAAAGCTTTCTCTAGCTTAAATCTAATAAACTAATCCAATGACACATAAGTGTCATGCAGGGATGGGTCATATTTAACTTTTTGAGTTTTAAGTACGTGTAGCTCAAAGTTCAATCGTTGCACGGCTGATTTGAATTTAGAAACATTCAGAGAGATTCAAAATCTCCAGCTACTGAAAAGAGCATAGAGAAGAGAAATTCAGTTTTAGTTCCACAAGCAATTTAAAAAGTGTAATTTTAATCTATCCTTTCCAATGCTGGGTTAAAGGTATAAGCGTTTTAGCCCTTACACTATTATTTTGAAAAACAATACTTGTCAATGAAAAAAGTCGCTTGAAATGACGCTGGGTCACCCGTGAGGGGGTTCATTGCTCATTAGTGTCTGTTTAATGTTTTGTGTGTGTTGTCTTTGCTGGTGTTACATTGTGTGGCCAGAGTGTCGCTCGTGAGGGCGGCTGTTCAATGTTTGTATTTTTGCCTTTTTGTGTGTTGTTGTTTGTTGTTCCTGGGGTGACCAGTCCCGGACTTTTGAGTCAAAACTGGAAGTAGTTTCAGCTACGAGGGGTTACCAGTCCCTGAACTATTTGGAGTTCAACTGGAAGTAGCCTTGGCTTGACCATGGCTGACCAGAAGCTTGTCATTCTAAATCTGGTACCACGGGTGTCAGAAGCCCCTAGAACCTCTGTTCTAGCCTGACAATGGTTGAGGCCCCTTCGGAAGCAACGTGGTGGTGGTGGTTTAAACCCAAATCGCGGGGAGAGCTTCTGCTCGATGTGGAGTTGCATTGCAACCGGGTGCCGTAACCCATAGAACGGTAGGAGTTTTAGATGGGCTCCGCTCCTCACCAAGGGGGAAGGCATACCCAAATGTATGTCTTCGAATTGGTACCCGTGGGTGACAATTTACCATGTTGGCAAAATATCATCCATGGGGGCGTTGGTGGACGCATTGTTTTTACCTTGTGTTAGAAGCACTGTGGGATTGGGCTAACGCGGCAGGTATCCACATGAATCTTCGACACTCTGTCAATGAAAAAAATTTTTTTTTATAAGTGGTTTATAGTTAGGTTCAAGACCACTGTAGATAATCCAAAAAAAGGTAGGCCAATAGAACCGCAGAAATATTTTTAGGCCACACAGAATTTCCCATACAAATACTAAATTAAATAAAATCGAAAAGAGGAATACAAATTAAACAAACTCCAGATTAGTTCTTAGCTTCCCTAGTGGTGTTCCAAAGTTTTCTTAATATCAAAACGGCTCTTTAGAACTAAAAATACTGCATTCTTTATTTGAGCGATACTTTAATGTAATAAAATTCAATCATCTGGCCATCATCTTCCGTCACTTTCAAATAAAATGGCTTTATTACCATTACTGTTGGAGAAAAGTTGTATTTGGGTAACTAGATATGAAACAGTCAAAATGTTAGAAACATTTCTTGCCCTTACAAAAAATCTATTCATTTACCTCCAAGAAACAATCTGCTTTAAACCGGCATCGTGCATATTGAGCTTTCAAGCCAATGGTGCCCTTTTTTATGAAAAAAAAGCAAAAAAATATATTGCTCTTATTAGACTTAAAAATTGAAATGATGTGTTCGATACCTTAGAGTTACAAGATTTAAAAGACATCATACAAATGGGCATAAGTTTTTAAAATTTTTTTTCCATCCGTAAGCACAAGGCAAGAACAAATGGATTCTTTAGCTCTCCTGCAAAGATTCTAAGCCCTTATAACTATTATTCGTGACTAATTTAAGCTAATTAAGAAGCTTTGTGCGATACCTGAATTATATAAGAATATCTAAAAAAATATCTAATTTTTTAGTCTCTACTTAAGAATTCAGAGTAACACAGTACATTAAAACAACCCAAGCAGGCCTTTTTAGCAAACAATGTCAGAAAATAATTTTTATTTTAACAAATATTTTTGGTGGCAACACTAATCTTATAAGTGTAAATTTTGATAAAATTTCTGTAATGTAACATTTTAACTGAATTTTGCAACTTAAATATTTTTAAATAAAAATCAATAGCAAGTGTTTGCTGAAAATCAAAAGACTTAAGAAACGAGCACCTACTGTTTTGCTAAGAACTTTAGACATAAATTTAATTGGCCGTTCTGCTTTATAAGAGTTTGCTATAAATTATTTTTTTACGAATGGTTTTGAAAAATTTCCAAAATTAAAAAACACATAAATTTGTATTTTTAAAATAGTTTATATTTTTTTATATTTTTTTTATATAATTTTTAATTCATTGGTATTATTTCAATTTATTAAATACATATATATGTAAATACAATAAATAAAAAAATATACTTATTGCAGTGAAAGCTGAAATGTTTGTAAAATTTGATTGATTGAGCTTAAAATAAAAGCTTACAAACTAAACAAAAAAGCAAGAGCCTAAAAAATAAAAACTATTTACAAAATTTACATTAAAAGAAGGAAAGACATTTTCATAAGTATAGAAAAGTAGTTGAAATAAAATTTAATTTAAAATAAAACTAAAATAATTACACTTAATTGCCTAATATTTGGAATTTCAATAAATATTTGTCTTATATACAGACACTTTGATGCTTAAGCATGACTATTGATTTTTGAGTTTATAAAATATTTAAAGAATTTACTAAAAATATTTGAAAATAATATGCATTGACTATTAAGGAATGTATGGTTTTTGTAATAATTTGCTTCAACTTTTCTTAAGTTTTTCTCTGTTTTTTTTAATAGAAAGCGGTGGTTTTGGTTTTTAGAGCGCTGGAAATCCACTTTGATTTTAAACACAAACAATTCCTCGCTGCGCATGATGAGAAGTAAAGGCGCTGTAGTTATTTTCGGCCAATTTTTGCCTTTTTGTAGCCTCAGAGTCTAAAGAGTTATCAGAATTAGAATTTTCCAAATGGTAGAACTTGCGCCGCAAATTTTGTTGTCTCTCCTCTTCCAAAGAGCTCTCACTTAACATATCACTATCACTGTTAATAGAACTTCTAGAGGTTTTCATGCTCAAATCTATGGGACAATCTTGATTCATTGGTTCTTCGCAGCTAGAGGGCCCACTGCTAGTTTCGTTGCTTATTGAGCACACGGAAACAGGTGAAAGAGACTGCATTTTGGCTGCAAAGGAGGGTTCAGGGCTGGTTTGTTGTACGGGAGAAGCTCTTACTGCAACAGGAGATACTATTTGATTGTGGGAAGAGACTGGCGAAATAGAATGCTGGGAATATAGAGATTTTCGTTCTTGTTCATCATCGTCACCAGAAACACACAGCTCAGGTGATTCCCTATCGGCAGCTGGTGGTCCTTGTGTGGAATTTTGAGATAAGGTTCGTTTGCCTTCATCATGTGTTAGCGAGTGCACAGAGTGATTGCTGGGTGAGAAACGTGACTGAGATTCTCCGGAGCCAGCAGAGTCAACTGAATGTCTGTTTTTGTACATTTCTGAGCGGTAGCCAACATCAGCAGGGGGATGATAACCAGGAAATAGTAAGTGAGGTGGCATTTGAAAGGCCGAAGTTGGTGAACCAGCTGCCATAGTTGGCAAAGTATTTATCATGCTAAAAAAAGGTAAAGCGGCGGCTGACATAAAAGGAGATGCAGTCATTTCGGGTAAATATGATGGATAGCCCAAGTGATGAGCACTGGCTAAATGTGAAGATCTTTGTGAAAACTGTTGTTGAGCAGCTACGGCTGCAGCCATGTCCCCAAAAGCTGAGATACCATTAGGATTTGTTGGTAGGCTGCCATTAGATCCCGCCTTAGAGGCAGCTTCTACGGCTTGTTGTTGTTGCTCTTGCAGCAGACAGTGTATCTTGAACCAATTGGAGCGCCGTCCATAACGTGAGCCTCCCTTTGACATGCCTACCGTATAGCATTTTCGCAAACGACACGCTTTGCAGGTGGTGCGATTTTTTTTATCGATTATGCATTTGCCATTGTTTTTGCACTCACTGATGGAGGAGAGATTATTGTAAGATCGTCCAAAGAATGACTAAAAAAATTAAGTAAAGGAAATTCGTTTTATTTTTTAATTTAAAAGGCAAAGTTAAGCTTAAAGTTAAGCCTTATTTAATAAATAATTTTTTAAAAAAAAAATTGGAATGTTAAATAAAATTTATTTTTTAAGTCGTGCAAATTTAAGCTTTGTGTTTAAAGTTCGGTGTTTTTGTAAATGATTTTTTTTTCAATAAAAAAATTAATATGTAAATCTCTTTTTTAAAATCAAGCTTCTAAGCTTTATAACACCTATTATTTTATCGTTTACCAAAAATTTATATTTACCTTGCAGCCTTCACAAGTAAAAGCACCAAAATGAAAACCAGCAGCAGGTTCACCACAGACTTTACACGTTTGATTCATCTAAAATAAATTAAAATAATTATTAAAAAATTTTATATACAAATTTTTTTTGTACAAAACGCACCACATCATAAACCATTTTTTAGTAATAAAAAACTCTTTTATATTTAATCAGGAAGTTTAACCGCTTTATTTGTTATGTTTACTCGCAGACATATAAAAAGCAAGTGTGAGATAGGGCCTTTTAGATCTAATCTATATACGACAGGCATGTACATACTTACTTATGTAGGTATGTAGCTGCAAAAATTGATTTTTTCTAAGTATACTACGACCTTTTAGGCAGGATAAACAACTAAGACTGCCAGCATTATGCAAGAAATGTAAGTATTTTTTATGACCTTAGAAGCAGGTAAACAATTTGGCTGCATTCAAAAAAATATGTATCGAAAAAAAATGTAAGACCTTGAGTATTGTCTTTAGAAGTCATAAAGGTAAGTAAAAAAACGAAAAACATTTGTGCAATTTTTTACAATTCCTAAAACTCCTATAATTAGGCTCAAATTTTTTTTATGAAGCGTTTTTTCTTCGCTGCTTATTCAAAGAATTACGTTTTGTTATACCTATTTAGTTTATTACTGGTTTTGCTTAAAACCCGTCGGAAGTTACTTACCTTTTAGGGTTTGTATCAAAAAGTTAAATCCGTTTTTTTAGTATTCCAATAAAAAAAAATTTTTTTTTAATTGGCTTTCTGATGCTCACAGAAATCTTGTTCACAGAGATCTTATTTTATATAATTTTTTAAAAATTTTCAACACCTTTCGATAAGTTTTTTTAAATAAAAAATTTATAAAAATTTTTATAAAAACTTTTTGTTCCACTTATTTTTAAGTTTAGTTTTTCCAATTGTTTTCTTAGTTTTTAGTTTTCAATTACACTTTTGTTTTTGGTACTTTTTTGTTGAATGAAAATAATCGTTTTTTATTAAACTTTTTATTAAAATCGAGTTTTTATATTAATAAAATGATTTATGCTAACTGTGTTTTCTTATTCATTGCTAGTGATACACAAAATATTTTAAAATTATTACTGAAGTTTAAATACCAAACAATACAAGCAACCACAAACAGTAAACAAAACTGTTAAAATTATAACTCTAAGCAATATAGCTCTTTTCAATAACTGGTTAACACGTTATCTCTTTTACTTACATATGAATCAGCCTTAACTGTCTCTGTCTTACCCATTCGCATGCACCCTTACTACTTACCCTAGTGATCTTGTTTTCAATAGATTAGCAGGCAACTCTTGCCCTGTTAACCCTAACTATTGGTTGCCAGAGAGCAAAAACGGAAAATAATCTCTTACAATCTGCTTTAAAGAAATCAATACTTACTATTAATTTAACATTAACTGTTAAAAGATAACAGCTTCTTAACACTGTCTGCAAACTTAAAAAAAAGAGTAAAATATTTTAAAGAGAAAACTAAAACGTTAACATAAATTTAACTGTTTTCTTAAATATTTTAAACATAATTTTTAACATACTTTTCCTTAACAGATAACTTCTCAGTTATATACTTTGTTTGACAATTAAATTTAAACGGGTTTAATATTAATTACTTTACTTGATTTTGTTCATAGAATAATGTAAGTCATTTTGAATAACTCCTCCCTCTTTTATAAAAAAAAGAAGACACAAGCTTGATTTTTAATTAAAAATTTTTCTGGTTTACTTAGTGTTTTTTGTTTAAATATTTATTGATTTCTTGATTAAACAAAATATTTAATGGCTGCTTAGGCGAATGCCTATTAGACAATTTTTTTCACGTTACAAAAGTTTTAATTAGTTAAAATACACTAATATAATAATTTGATTATCTCAAATATTTCTTTATAGAAGTACGAACCTAATTTAGGGTTCTATTTTGTAAAATATTCTCATCCCTTCCGGAAGGTATGATTGAAAGAGTGGACGGAAAATTTAAATTTAAACGGGGTACTGTGAACTCGGCCGCGTCACCAAGTTTCTATTAACTTCTCACCCGCGATCCTTTTCCTTTGCTAGGAGCGCACAATAAGCCGATTACTGGCTCAGATTTATATTCTGTGAAACATAACATAACCTAACCTAACGTAACCTTACCTAACGTAACCTAACCTAACCTAACCTAACCTAACCTAACCTAACCTAACCTAACCTAACCTAACCTAACCTAACCTAACCTAACCTAACCTAACCTAACCTAACCTAACCTAACCTAACCTAACCTAACCTAACCTAACCTAACCTAACCTAACCTAACCTAAATCGTAGATGGTGTGTTTTAAGTAATGATGTTATAGGTGCTGTTGAAAAGGCAAAGGCCGAGCCAGCAATTTCCAATGGATTTTGAATAAAACGCAAATGCAAATAAAACACTTAATTTATTATGCAAATGTATTTATATTAAAATTCCTTGAAGAAACACAATAATTCATTAGGAAATAATATTTAGTTAATAATAATAAGTACATACTTTTTGGTTTGAAAATTACTGGAATACAAAGTATAAAATTCTAAAGTTCAAGAAGTGCTACGTCACCTCGCAAAGATTAACAGAAAATGGCGAAGGCGCCAGAACTTAACTTGGTAATTACAAGCTTCGTTAAAAAAAAATGAAACAATTATTAATTATGTTGCCATGTTTTTAAATGACAATTTGTACTAAATTAGTGTTGTCAATTTTTTATATAATAAAAAAATCATGGCGATTTTGGGAGTTGTGCTAACAGGTGCCTTTAGCAAATTTGTAATATGGGCTGAGCATTTTTTTCCCTGCTGCGTCATCTGTATTTTTAGTTGGTACAAATATTGAAGAGAACGAAATTCTTGAAGAATTTGGCACGAAAACTTGGTTCGATTTCTACGGGACAGAACACTATTTTTTTGTTAACAGCAGCGTCAACCTACCCTGATTTTTTAAAATGGTGTAAAAACCACTTTATACCATCTGATCCTACTAATATTTTTAATACTCATATCCAACCGAAAATTTTATATGTGCACTCCCAAGGCAGAACAGAGGGAGAAAGGCCATTGGCTTAGCTACCAATTTTTTTTAGGGGCAAAAACTTAAAGTGAATGAGCTAAAAAATTGTTTTTAGAGTTTTTTTCAATTTCTTTAGGGGGAGGGGATAAACTGTGGGGATATAAATGCACCCCCCTAGATTAGTCTTTCTACGCCAATGGAGAAGGAACTTAATTGTGACATTTGCACACTTAATTATATCGATTAACGTGAGTACAGTCATAACGTGAAATGTGTTTTATTATTCTATCGAAACTATGATGAAAGTTGCTACTAAAATATTAGGCAAATGGTTTCTGAAATCCGGGGCTTTGCAGATGATATGCCTGTTTCAAAAATAGTACACCCGTATTTTTAATGTAAATATTTTTTTTAATATGATCCATAATATTCAAAATGCGTTCTTTTCACTGCATCACATACAAGAACTAAAAACAAACATGGAACTTGACTCCTTTAAAAAAAAATATAAGTTCCATATTAACTTTCTCATTGATTACCACTTAGTTAGTTTAACATCTGATGTTAGTAAGGACCTCTTAACAAACACATACCTGAACACAAATAAAGGCAAACATTTAGCTTGTGGTTACAATGTTTACGATTCATTATTGCCGAACAAGGTTCAACTAAATTTATCCCATTTTTGAATGGTTGTTTTAACATTTAGTGCACATTTTTGTTTGCGCCACTCTGCTTTCACTAAATTTAGCACAAGGTTTAGTCATAAACGATTAAAATGAATTTAGTCAATAGGACAATATTTATGTGTAAACAGGTAGTTAATAAAAAAGTGTTATTTTAGCTGTAGAGGACCAGTTTGTTGTTAAACATTTTTTAACTCTTTGCGGTTTAAAAGAATTCCAAAAAATTATAAGTTACCAACTTCTGGCCAACTTATTGGTATCAAATGATTATAAGCAAATAAAAAGCCGTATCAAAATTGTTCGAGAAATTGTTTAAAAACTATCTGGCTCCAATCTGACTGCATTCTCTATTACTAATTTGACTTGAACAGCAACAATAAAGTACCAGCGAGCGAATCCATAAGTTAGTATAGATTATAAAAAAATCGTATGAGTAGAAGAAATAGTGCTCTGGGCTTTTCATGGATGTCTCTCAAGCTTTCCATAAAGTATGACATGAAGGCCTGGTAACCAGATTAAAATTAAACTTGCCTTTTGAAAAAGTACAAGACCAACGTAGATTTCATAATCAAAGAGGAAGGATCTCTTTAGTTGTTCTCAAACAATTGGGGTTGGCGTAACTCAAGGAAGCCAACCAACAGTTTTACACACACGCCAACTGATAATACCGCTTTTCTCAGTATTCATAAATACCCTAAAGAGGCCTCAAACCAACTGCAACATCAAGTAGCCCAAATAGAAATATTGGAAACAAAAATAAGCCAACAAAGATATAGCCGCATGACTTTTGCTTTACGCAGATAAATGTGATCTTCGTACCTTATGAATAATCAAATGGCGCCTTAATGTTTTGAGGCGGCATACCTTGGCATTAACCTCATATAAGAGGCATGCAAAGTTGACACAAATAACACTCGAATGAGCCTTAACTCATTGGCTTATTTGTTAAAGGTCTGTGCCTAGTCTAGATTGTAAACATTCGCTTTACAAGTCAGTTTTAAAACCAATTTGGTGCTACGGGATACAATTATGAAGGATTGCCTCCACCTTCGACATAGAAAGATTAACCGACGCACATGGGGGCAGTTTGCCAATCTAGCCAGACATTAAGCTAGAATGGAAATTTAAGAAATGTTAAAATTTAAATGCGCAGCTCGAAAGATAACAAAATTCTGTATCGAATAGTGAATTTTTAAATCTTTTGCTTGCAATTTGTCGTTTTGAGGCACTGTCAAAGTCAGGAAAGTTAAGTAAATATGCCTGAAATTTATTAACTTTTGATGGTTTTAAGAGGTTTACAATATATTTTTTGTAGCTTAACAAAAAAAGATTTTACATTGATTTTTTTTCTTTGCGAAATATTATATAAGCAGCTACCTTATTTAAATTTTTTTATTTTTTATTTTAAGTTTTATTTTAAAAAAATTCCTTCGAAATTAAAAAAAGAAGTTTTTTTGTTTACTTTTTGATTAAAAAAAATTAAATTAAAAGGTTTTTGAAAGTGATGGCACTTATTATCCTTAAAATCTTTTTCATCACAATAAAACCTGAAATCTATACTTTTAGATGATAAAAGAAAACGTTGCGCGTTTTTGCGCCATTTTTTTTGACGAATTTTTGAAAATTTCACTTTTATCTGTTTTTTCTCATCTTGTGTGTTTACATATGAGTAAGAAACTTTTTTGTGGGTCATAAAACGTTTTGATAATTAATTGTTATACCCTTCACATAGTGATAAGGGTATATATCAGTTTGTCATTCCGTTTGTAATTTCTTTATTATCCATTTGCGACCCCATTAGGTATATATATTCTGGATCCTTATAGATAGGGAAGTTGAAATAACCATGTCCGTCTGTCCGTCTGTCTGTCTGTCTGTCTGTCTGTCTGTCTGTCTGTCTGTCTGTCTGTCTGTTTGTCTGTCTGTCTGTCTGTCTGTCTGTCTGTCTGTCTGCCTGTCTGTCTGTCCGTCTGTTGAAATCAAGTTTTCGGAGTCAAATAAAAAGATACAGATCAGTTAATGGTGTCAAACTGTTAGAAATATCCCGTTGACAATCGTTTTTTAAAATCAGCAAAATCAGCTCACTATTGACCGAGATATAAGCGAAAACTCAAAACAACCAATTTTTTTTAGGACAACATCCGTAAATATAGTCATTATTGCCACAAAACTTGGCACGGATACTGTTAAAATAGGCACCTAAATAATGGAAATTTTTTTTTTAGATGGAATCAGGGAAAGTGGTAGTTTTCCTACAATTGCACAAATTTGGCGAAATATTTTATACGCTATATCTCGGAAAGTATAACAGCTATCGACTTCAAATGTTCTACAGAAGTAATTGTACAATAAGACCTACATTTAAAAAAAATTTTTTGGGTGGAGGCAAAAAAAGGGGTAGCTCCCATGCAAATTTACAATTTTTATTAAATTTTCGATACTCTATATCTCGGAAACTGTAGCAGCTATCGACATCAAATGTTCTGCAAAAAGGAATTGGACAACAAAACCTACACTTTAAAGAAAAAATTTTTTGTTTGGGGGCAGAGAAAGGGATAGCTCCCATACAAATTAACAATTTTTATGAAATTTTTGATTCGCTACATCAGGGAAACTATAACAACTATGGACTTTGAATATTCTACAAAAAGTAATAATCAAATAATTCATACATTTTGGAAAAAAAGTTGGAGAGGAACAGGGGGATTAAAACATCCCATAAAAATTAACAACTTTTAAAACTCTCGAGCTTAAACCTTCTTCATCTATTTCTATTATTCATACGAACATTAAAATTTTGTAAAGTTTTCTATGGACTTTTAAGCTTGCAAAAGGTATTTTTGTTATATTTTTTGCAGTACAAAACTACTCGGGTATGTAAAAAGACCAATGTGAAGGGTATATAAGATTCGGCCCAGCCGAATATAGCGCTCTTACTTGTTTTTTATTTAAATTATTCCAGGTAAATTAAAATTAATTTTTAACAGGTTAAATTGGGTTTTACACTGACATTGCATGTATAAAAAGGAATGTGAGAGGCAGTAGTTTTGTGCCCCTACCCATAAAAGCCTAAAAATTTTACTTCTATAGTATTTGGGCGTAAGTTTTTCATTATTTTTATTTTATACATTATTTTTGCAAACTTTACTTTATGCCGCCGCCCACGAAAGGGCAGAGGACGACACTGTTCAAGTGTAGATTTTTTTAGCTTTTTCTTACGTTTTAAGTTGCATTTGCATATCAATAGTATTAAAAACTTAAAAAAAAATTTTATTTTGCAGAGGTAGTTTTAGTTCTTCTAAGAGGAACTTTTTCCCCCTTGGTTCGAATTCAATCCTTAGATGCCTATGACTACCAATCTAGGAGCACTCAGTAATTTTTAAAAAGCTTTATTGTAAAAAAACAAAAAGTAATGTCCGGCTAGAATGGCAAAATACCCCTATCTGCGACGTCGACACAAAATCCTGAGAATAATAACTAGTGCTCTTTGTTATATTATAATCCACAAAATCTATAGGGATCTAGAGGTTCCATCTGTTAAAAGCAAAATCGTAAACTATGTGGACAAGTATTTTAATAAACTGGAAACATATCCAAATCCGCTCGGTTAAAACATCTTACAACATAGTAGAAATACTTGTTAAAACAGAAGGAGAACTGCTTCCCTAAGACGAAACCATTTGAAATTAATTAGCTTTAATTTGAGAACATAAAGTTGTCAGATTTAAATGTCTATTATTAGTTCAGCGAAGTAAAAATTAAAAAAAAATCATATAAAAAAGTAATGTATGTTGCTGTAATACTGTGAACTGCAAATGATACCCTACGTTAGGGTACTTTTTTACATATTTAACCTTGTACATTCCTTTGTCGCCATTTGAGTTTAGTTATAAATTTTTGACGAAATTGATTTTATTTTGAAACCTTTTTTTATGATTTCTGTTAACTTGTCCTATTAAACGAATGCTTGTCCTTTTAAATTTTTTTTTTTTTCATTAAAATCAATAAAAAAATAATGAAACAAAAGCCTTACTTTTTTAAAATTTCTTTAAAACGAAGGGCATAAACTAAAAATTTCTTGACTTTAAGCCACAATAATCGTAAAAAAATACCAAAATCAAAAGTCAAAAATTGCAAAAATTTTTTAAAAAATATAATATTCGTAAAAAACTTAAAACATATTCGTAAAAAAATGTGTTTAATGTTTAAAAAACATCAAGGTTAAATTAAAAAAAAACAACTACACTCACACACATTTAAGGGAAGAAAGAAAATATTGTTAACCTTGAGAAACATTTTTTTACCTTTTCATTAGTAGGGCTGGTATGCTTTATGTCGACTGGCAAATTACTCTTTTTCTTTGGAATATATTTTGTGAATATTATACAACCTTTTCGCGCACAACATGGAAAGTCGCAGAAATTGGCCTTTATTTCGACAACAACTATTGTTGCAATGCAATAATGCATTGTTTGCAAACGATGAAAATACTCTATTATTCTTGTTTTTTTATTATTTTTTCCTAGTTTACGGGTTAGAAGTCAAGACCTATATATATATATATATACTTACATAGGTTTATCTTTTATGTTACATGCACACGCACACTGTGAACCAAGAGTTACAAAATTAAAAAATTACTTTTATGACTCGGACTATGACATTGATGACTTGTCATAAAACCCTCAATCGTCAATATGCCGAACGAACAACACACTCTTTAAAATAGTATTTTCGCTTTACTTTAGTTGCCATAAAGAAATTAGCGGCTACCTAACAATGTGATTTATTATCTAATCCCTGAATGATCCCAACCTTTGCCATAGACAATTCCGGGATAATTATAATGCTACCTGTATGTAAACATTTCTCGATCTCTTTCTAACATATTTGCTTGGGCTGCCATATCTCTGTTTAACCAATAACTCTTTATGACCGGCTTAAGTTTTCTTTTTTTTTTTTTTTGCAAATGGTTTATTAGTCTTCTTTGTATTGCCTTTTCTTTTAATGTGCAAAAAACTTAATCCTGGTATTTCACAGGAATTTAAGTTCATGCAAAAAGGAACAAAAGGTTTGTTGTGTTCTGCTTATACGCCTCTTTTGTAAATATTAAATTTTTTCTAAATATTTTGGGTAATTAAATTTATTATATTTTTGGAATTTCTAAAAATTTGTTCTTTTGCTCATAAAATAACTAAAACAATTTAAATTGAAGTTGTTAAAATATGTTCAAAAGAGTGTCTCAGTATGTGTGCGTGTGTGTAAGTGTGTAATCAATTAGCGTTTTTTCTGAATTAGCCCGTTTATTTTAAGAACATTTGCTTAATCTGTTAAAACAGAATTATAAAATTTAATTTCTACAATTTTACTTTATTTAATATTTTTTTTATTATACATTTAATAGTTTTGCAGATATCTTTTTTCTTTAAACGAAAATGATTTTCATATGAAGTCTTTTGTGTCTTATTTTTGGGCTATTTATTTGCAGGGTACACACACCATCATCTATATTGTTTGCAAAAAAAATTTTTTAAAATTCTAGAAACCGTGTTGTAAAGTCAATCCTTTGTAGTTCTTTTAACCCAATAGTTTCTTAGAAATTATGAAACATTACAAAATATTATCAAGGGTCTACTCTGACTTAGAATTTTCCACGAAAACGTTAAAAAATTTAGTTGTTTTCTTTGTTTAATATACAAAATGCCAAAATGTTTTTTGACTTTTTTACCAAAGCAGATATTTTTCAAAAAATAATAGAACAAAAAACTCAATTTTTTGTGTGTGTTCTTTTTTGGTTGTAAATATATTTTAGGTTTTTTAAAATTTTATTTTTTCCTAAATGTTTTTGTTTACCCTGAATTTTTAACCGGCATTTCAGCTTAAATAAAAATGCAGGAAAATATTGCTCGACCTTCTACAATTACCTTGTTTTTCTCTAAAATCAATTTGAAATGCAGGCTGCACTTTTAAAGTGTGTTTCATATCAAACTTTAAAACCCAAACAAAACTTCCCTTTCTTTAAAAATTAATATTTTTTTGTCTTTGAATTTGTTTATTTATAATTTTTATTTATTTGTGTTATTTAATTTAATTATATATTATGCTTAGTTAACATTTAAATATACATTACAAGTTTCAACGGCGACTCAAACCTTGGGACATTTGATTGCTCTCTCCACTTAGTCAAAAATGCATTCTATTTTTTAAAGTGTTTAATTCAACTCCAGCATCTGAAGCTAAAGTGGGATTTGAATAAGAAAAGGCAAAAAAAGATATCAGTAAAATAAAAGTTTTTTTTTTTAAATGTGTAATTAAAATTATTGTTGTCATTTACGTTTCAAAAATAATTAAAGTTTTAATTGAGACAATTAAATGTTTAATTAAAAATATAAAAGTTCTTTATTAATGTTTTAATTGAAAAAGGTTTGCGAAGAATTGTTTCTGTGTTATGTGTCTTTTTATATCTTGTCAGTTTTTAAAGATAAGTAATGTCCTTTATTAAAATTTAATAATTTATTAAAATGCTTTCCTCTTTTTTAAACTATTTTTCGTAGTTTTCAGCATTAAAGAAGCTCTACATGCCTATTATATCTGACTCTCTTTGAATTCCGATATTTGGAAATAAAAGCGATACGTGATCTGCGTTTGCGCAGTTGCTTAATATAACCAAAGATGATGGTCCAAGGCCCATCTTCAAGTAAACAGATCGGCTCCGAAGCACTTGCTTAATCGACTTAAGCATCTCCATCCGACTGGGTCTCCATGTATTGTTTTAAGCAAAGAACAGCTCGCACTTTAAAAGATATTTTAATGCAACTTGGCAAAGATTAGCTTTAGTACAAATTTCTTTTAATAACCAGATGGGCCTTAACTGTTTCAGGCGAAATACCTTGACATTCAACTGGATCGTCCCCTCACATAAAAGTCACATAAAGATCCAAAGGTCACACAAATGCAAATAAAAGCAGAACAAATAAATTGCTTAGCTGGTAGTGACTCTGTGCTTTTTCTCGATTGTTAAATTTTTCTTTACAATTCGATTATGAAATAACTTTTTATTTTGATATACAATTATTAAGGTACTTTCCACAGAAGTAAATATTCTTAAATCACAAAAATAGTTAAAACAAGTAAAAGCGCTATATTCGGCTGTGCCGAATCTTATATACCCTTCACATTAACCTTTCGAAATCCCAAACTTTTTTTATTTTTATTAATTTTTTTACTTAACAAATATTTCTAATTTTTAAATAGGGGTCGGTGTCATTATTTAACGCTCCATGGGTGACAGGGAAGTTGTACGGGTTTTTATCCTTATTTTTACAAATTTTGTATGGCAACCCACTTAGAGGGTGGAGATAGAGGGTAAGTATATTCTAGGAATATGTTTGGGAGAAGAATCTAATAGGGGTCGGTCGTACACGTTATTGCTCTAAGGCAAACTCTGAAGAAGTTGTGGGCATTTTCATATCATTTTTGTAAGTTTTGTATGGCAACCCCCTTAGGGCGTGGAGATGAGGGTAAGTATATTCTAGGAATATGTTTGGGAGGGCAAAGTAATAGGGGTCGGTCGTACACTTTATTGCTCTAATGCCAACTCTGAGGAAGTTGTGGACACTTTTACATCATTTTTGTAAATTTTGTATGGCAACCGCCTTAGGACGTGGAGATAGGGGGGAAATATATTCTAGGAATATGTTTAGGAGGGCAAACTAATGGGGGTCGGTCGTACACTTTATTTCTCTAAGGCCAACTCTGGAAAAGTTGTGGGCATTTTCATATCATTTTTGTAAATTTTGTATGGCAACCCACAAAAATGTTTGGATAGATAAAATAATTCGTGTCGGTCTTACATTTTACCTTTGTAGGAAAACCGTGGAAGCCGTAGGAGCGATTTTAAAAATGTTTAAATTAAGCTTTGTATGACAACCCTGTTTGTTATATGTATGAACACTAATACCAAAAAACTTTTCCTTTTGGGTGTGTTTCAATAATATCAACATGACTGATTCTGTTTTTTTCTTTTTTTGTTGTTTTTTTATTATTGCATGCATAAATATGTTCTTTGTTTTTGTTGTAGACTAAAAAAAACGAGGTAGTCTTGGTTTTTTGCTTATAACTCGGTCATTTATCAGGCGATTTTGCTGAATTTCAATACCGATTTTCTCGCGACTATCTCTTACAGTTTGATACCGCATACGGGTCTACGCGACATCGGGAGGCTTCAGAAAGTTGATTTCAACCATAACATGGACAGACAGACAGATGGATATTGCTAAATCGGCTTTCCTATCTATAAGGATCCAGAATATATATACTTCATGGGGTCCCAAATGGATAATAAAGAAATTACAAACAGAATGACAAACTGATATATACCCTTATCACTTATGTGAAGGGTATAAAAATGCATGACAATGTCATTACCATTTCAAAGTACTTCCTTAAGGAACGTATTATCTGCTATAAGTTCTCAACAAGTATCCATATATCTCCTTGAGTCTCTATAACATTAGCTGCTAGGACACTTTTTACCATGAAGTCAATAGAAGTCGGCGATTGCTATTTATGATTTATCATTATCGCATTTCCCATCGGGTAATACTGAGTATAATTCACGTATATTTTGTTGAAAAAAAAGCTCGCATTAAATTTCTATTGCATTCACATTACAAATTCTTGCGTATTTGTATTATATACAAAAGTTGTTTAAATCTTCCTTTTTTTTAATGCCCAATATAAGTTTCAAAATAAATCTTTATTAATTTTTTTTATTTAATTCTAAAAAAATATTTTTTATGACTCAATCTACCAATTTATTTTTGTTAGACTATTTGTCGATATTCTTAAAATATATCTTATAATACTAAATTACGCATTTAAATAAATTTTTAATTAACATATTTTTTAGGTTTTATTTTCTACTTTGCTGCCAATCAAACAACACATTTTAAATTTTTTTTTTAATCCCAACCTATCAATTAATATATTTGTGTGTTATAATTTAAGCATTAGACAGCATAAAATAAAACAAGTATCTAATGGATGTAATATACTTGATACAATAAATATCTTAAATTTAATTTATAGTTTCTAATATCGAAAGCTTCCGCATTGATGATCATAAATCTTGGACAAATAAAAAATAAATCAAAAGCATTTTGTTGTTTCAAACAAATTAGCTAAAAAACACATTTTTAACCCTTTTTAGTATATTGGACTGATATGGTCAAGTTGTAAGCTTAACCTCTTGAAATTCCTTGAACTAATCAGTTTGAGTTAATTAGTTCAGCAGTAATTTGGATTTAATGTTTTCTTCATAAAAAAAGCATATAAATTTGCTATTCCTTCAAAGTCTGGGTAAAGTGTTTAAGAGTTTTTGTTTTATAATCCAACGCATTATCAAGCAAACTGCTTAACTTTTTTCGTGGGTAACGGCCTTCTATTCCAAAATACTGAATCCAGATAGTATATGGGGAAACCTAAGACTAATACTTAATCCATTTGTTATTTTAGGAAAACCCGCTGACCAATTTTGGGTGCTAAATTCTCAATATTTGAGGTTCCTTTTTAGAAGTTAAAAATTTTTTTTTAATGCATTCTAGCCGATCATTTGGAACTTTTAATTCAAACAAACAGGTTAAATTCCTGTGGTTTATGATTTGGAAACCCTGCTTTTTTATGCTGTCATAAAGATGATTTAAATAAAAATATATGTTTTAACTTATTATAACAAAATTTTAAATAACTTAATATTAAATGTTTTCATATTCTTTAGTCTCTTAATTAATCATCCATAGAAAACCTAATATCAACATGAATAAATTATAGGAAATTTTAAACAAACTTAAAAAACACATCAATTACTTAACAAAATATAAGAAGTCAACCTGATCATAAGGCTAATAAAGATAGCTAAGAGAAATAATAAAATGCTTAAAATTTAGTAAAATAATCAATAAACAAATTATATTAGAAATATTAAAAACTTTTAAGAAAAAGATTTTTTTAGAATTAGAAATCTCATTTTAACAGCGCTGTGTTAGTACTCATATCTTAGCTTTAACTTAATTATAAAAACACAATTTACTTAAAATCTCCAAACTTTTAACATAATTATGACATTAAGAGTTTTTATTAAAAATAAATATTAATTTTTAATTTTGGTTGTTTTTTTACGAAAACCAGCTTCCAAGTAGCGACACAAACCTGATTTATGACACAGAGAGATGACGAACGAAATAATAAAAATTATTGAAAACATGTTATAAATAAAATGCAAATTTGGCAACAACCAAAATATTTTTTTTATTAATAAATTTTTTAAGAAATAAAAACAAGTTTTTTTTCTAATAAATCTTAAAGCAAAATTGATGAAGGTATTTAAAGCAGATGATATACGAGGTTTCTATATTTTATATTCTTTTTATTATTTAATTTTTTATTTAGCATATTAAATTTGTTGTCTTATAATGGAAGGAATTTTTAATTAGTTTAGATCAGTAATGGGCAAACTCTTAATTATTAATTTTTCGTAAATTTCTAAAATAAATACTATAAGCATAAACAGGTGACTTTAGCGAAAAACTGTACAAAGCCAGTTTATACTAATTTACACCAACAAAAATAATTTTCAAAATTTTTTTTTAACTCTGCATAAAGCACACACGTAGTTTTTTGCTATTTCGCACATATAATGTAAAACAAAAATAATTTTAAAATTTCCTTAAAGTGTTTTAGGCTTATTGGTTCCATTTTATTGTGATAAGGTTTTTAGAAATAATAATTGTTCAAAATACGTTCAAATAAAAAAATTTTTAAATTATTATTTTTTGTTTGCCCATCACTGTTTAAGGGTGCTGACAAAACATTTAATTTATTGTGGCATCAGATAACGTTTTATTACGCAAACAAGATTGATTTTAAGCAAATTTTTAAACAAAAACGATTTCAAATTATGTGTAGATTTTGATAACAGGAAATATTTGGATTAAGAAAAATTTATTGAAAATATTGTCTTAAAACTATAGAACTAAATTTTTTAATATATTTTATCAATAAATAATCTTCATCTTTATGAACTAACACTAAGCATTCTTATCTAAAAAACAAGAGCGCTATATTCTATATACCCTTCACATTGGCCTTTTGAAAGTTGTAGGGGTTTTTATCCTAATTTTTTCAAACTTTGTATGGCAACCCCCTTAGGGCGCGGAGATAAGGGGTTAGTATGTGCTAGAAATATGTTTGGGAGAAGAAACTCTAAGGCCAACTCTGAAGATTTGTGGGCGTTTTCATATCATTTTTGTAATTTTTGTATGGCAACCCCCTAAGGGCGTGGAGATAGGGGGTAAGTATATTCTAGGAATATGTTTGGGAGGGCAAACTAATTGGTGTCGGTCGTACACTTTATTGCTCTAAGGCCGACTCTAAAGAAGTTGTAGGCATTTTTTACATCATTTTTGTAAATTTTGTATCGCAACCCCCTTTTGGGCGTGGAGATATTCTAGGAATATGTTTGGGAGGGGAAACTAATGGGTTCGGTCCTACACTTAATTGCACTAAGGCCGACTCTGAAGAAGTTATGGGCATTTTCATATTACATTTGTAAATTTTGTATGGCAACCCCCTTTGGGCATAGAGATAGGGGGTTAGTATATTCAAGGTAAATGTTTGGGTGAAGAAACTAAAGGGAGTCGGTCGTATACTTTATTGCTCTAAGGCGGACTTTGAAGAAGTTGTGAACATTTTCATATAATTTTTGTAAATTTTGTATGGCAACCCCCTAAGGGCGTGACGAAAGGGGGTAAGTATGTTGTAGGAATATGTTTGGGAGAAGAAACTAATGGGGGTCGGTCCTACACTTAATTGCACTAAGGACGACTCTGAAGAAGTTGTGGGCATTTTCATATCACATTTGTAAATTTTGTATGGCAACCCCCTTTGGGCATGGAGATAGGGGGTTAGTATGTTCTAGGTAAATGTTTGGGTGAAGAAACTATAGAGAGTTGTGGGCATTTTTACATCATTTTTGTAAATTTTGTATGAGGTCTGTGATACATTTTTTTTTCTCTAGGGGCGACTCTGGCGAAGTTGTAGCGGTTTTTACCTTATTTTTTATAAATTCTTATGGCAAACATGTCAGGGGCTGGAGATAGAGAGTAAGCATGTTTCACAAAAATGTTTGGATGGATAAAATAATTCGGGTCGGTATCACATTTTACCTTTGTAAGAGAACCCTGGAAGCCGTAGGAGCGATTTTAAAAATGTTTAAATTAAGCTTTGTATGGCAACCCTGTTATATGTATTAATACTGATACTAATAAAATTTTCGTTTTGGGTGTGGTTCAATAATATCAACATGACTGATTCTGTTTTTTTATTATTACATGCAAAAGCATGTTCTTTGTTGTTGTTGTAGACTAAAAAAAGGAGGTAGGCTTGGTTTTTTGCTTATATCTCGGTCATTAATCGATTTTGCCGATTTTGCTGAATTTCAATACCGATTTTCTCGCAACTATCTCTGACAGTGTGTTACCACTTACGGGTCTATGTCATATCGGGGGGCTTCAGAAAGTTGATTTCAACCATAGCTCGGACAGACGGACATCGCTAAATCGGCTTCCCTATCTAAAAGGATCCAGAATATATATACTTTGTGGGGTCCCAAATGAATAATAAAGAAATTACGAACGGAATGATAAACCAATATATACCCTTATCACATATGTGAAGGTTATAAAAATTTAAAAAATTATCTATGGAGTTATAGATTTAAAAAATTAAAGCAGAATACTTCGTTGGTTGAGTAGATGAAGCATATTTCTTGCAACCATAAGCCCTCAGGTTCCAGTCGCTGTTGAAACTGGTAATGTTAACTAAACTTAGTTCTATTTGTAAATCAAATATATAAATAATTAATGAAATAAATATTAATACAACATATACATATGTAGTAAAATTAAATAGTTTAAAATAAAAAAAAAGTTTTTTTTAATTGATAATAATTTGATTATTTCTTTTAAAATATATTAATTAAGAAATTGATTTACAAGTTTGCTGCATTTTAATTAAATTTCTTAATTGAGTCTTAAATAGAAACATATTTTTGAAATTTACAAATTTTTAAATTGATTTTTTCAATATGTTTTTAGGCTGATAATCAATAAAAATTTAATTGAGATCACAAATTTCTTAACTTAAATCAACTTTGCATTTTTTCTGCGTTGGCAAACAAGTACAACCATAAAATAATTTTTTTATATAAAAAATTAATTATTTTTTATTAAAAATAGCATAAAAAGTTTTTAATGTGAAAAGTTTTGTGAGGTGGATTTCCTTTCTTATAAATTAAGAAAAAAATTTAGATATATTTTTCTGTGTATAACTAAATCGAAATACTCATACTGAAATTTAATTAATTAAAATGCAAATATTTATTTAAAAGTACAATTGTTTACTGAAATAATTTTACTGCAAAATTTTCTTTAAAAATATTAAACTAATAAAAACATAAATCATATTTGAAAAAAAATATCTTTATAAAACATTTAGGAAACTGCAATTAAATATTGAAATCAGTTTGCATTATTGTTATTTTTAAAACCTAAAAATATTAAAGGAAATATAAAAAAATATTTGAAATTAAATCATAAATCATATTTATATAAAAATTAATAAAATAAATTTGCATAAATTCAAAAAGCAAAACTGAAATGTTTATAAAAATTTCTTTAAAAAATTATTGCAAAACAATAGAGATACAAATTGTAAATAAAATTTAACCCTTAAATCAAAGGTTAAAGGGTTGGCTTATTGCTAAAACCAAAAAAACTAACCAACAATGGCAAAAATAATGCAGCATGACCACATAAATAATAATTATGAAATTAATAGCTCAATTAACATAACACTAGATGGTTTGGTTTTAAAAACTATTCCAACAAATAAAATCATACTTCGAAATCTATAAAGAAGAGCTAAGAAATTTGTTAATAACTCAGCTTCATGCAAAGTTATTATTGTTTCTGTAAGATTTTGATTTTTTTAAATCCTTTCAGACATTTGTTTGAGGGGAATATCCCTGGCCGTTAAGAAAACAAATAAAAATTCCCCATGACTTAGGAATGTTTGAAACATAAATTTTAGTATTGAGATTAGTTTAAATATCTAAAACAAAAAATAAACAAAATAAAAACCTGATCCCTTACGGTGTAGTAAGCAAAAATCTAAAAGTAACAGCTTAAAGACAAACCACAAAAAGCTTAGAAGCATATGTAAATCGAAGTCATCTGTTAAAGATTTGTTTGATGGAAAACCCATCCAACGAGAGAAGCGGACAACAAACTAAAATAACAAATCTTGTGTTGTGGTGTGAAATTTTTGCTGACTTGTCATGATTAAATACCAAATTTTCCAAAAATCTTTAATCTTATTTATATAATTTTATTTCTTTCTCAAAATTTTTTAAAATTTTGTTTGATTTTTTTTCTGACTTTGTTTGTCTGTCCTTAGTTGATCTTAATTAAATCTTTAGTGTATTTTAAAATTTTCCGGATATGTCTCATTTAATCTCTTGTTTTGAATTTCCTAAATTGCACAAGTTTTCACATGTGTAGTCACAACAAAACCGCTTAATACGTTTTAATCCTTGACTAAGGCTTTAGCACACACCATCTCTTACTTTATCTCTCTCTCTCTTTCTCTCTCAGGCACTTGCTGTTGGCACTTTGGCGAGTTTTAAGTTAAGACTACAAAATGCAATTCATGTGATGTATTAAAGTGTCTGTAATAACCACTGATAACGGAATAACATTTTCACATGTTCTATGATTAGAAAAAACCAAAAATCGTATATAAAAGCAAATAAAATCTTCTTAAGAAAAATATTGGAAATTACGGAATTTATCTTATAGAGGTGCTTAATGGGAAAATCACAAGAACTAGTAACAATTATGGCAAAAAATAAATTTAAACGAAAAACCCAGAACTTGTGACAAATATGGTTTTTATTTTTGGCTTTTAAATCTCAACAACGAGAACATAATCTGGAAAACATGTTATGTTAGGACGTTTTTGAGGTCAATTTTTATTTTGAATTTTTGATATTTCCAAAAGCTGATTATATGTTTATTTAAAACATAAGTTAATCCTAGCGAATGGATGGTATAATCTGGCTCTCATTTCATGGCAAATTATTTAACCTTTATAAATGCAATTGAAAATGTGTTTTAATTTTAAATTTTGTTTATCAGTATAAAAGAAAATATTTTTAATGAAAAAGGAAATCGTAGTTCTATAGTCTAAGCTGTCAGAATCTTTATGCAGCATTTTTAAGTTTTAAATAAATACTAAAATAAAATACAGGGTGTCGGGGGGCAAATTTATGTTTTTTAAGACGATAAGTAATAAACGGTGCGGTGGGAGGGGGGTGCCGTTGAAATTATGGATGGTGCGGATTTGTCAATCACGAAGTCGCAGCATCGCGCCTTTGTTGTGGATAAAATTTTAAGACTCATGATTCTTATGTAATTTCGGGCAACTGCTCTGGCTACGAATAGTCCACGACCAGGGCCCAGTCGATCTTCAATGACTCTCTTAAACTTTGAACACGTTGAAAGCAGTTTACGTTAAAATTCGCGGCTTTTAATACGGAAAAGAGCAGCCTTGCTGAGACTTTCAAGAGTGATTACATATAAAATTTTAAAAAAGGGTTTGAAGTTCCATTATTTTAAAAATCAAATTATTCAAAAACTAAAAGGAAGGGACAGAAAGTGACTTTCTGTAAAACGATGTTGGAGCGTTTTCGCACTATAAGCCATACTTTTTGGATCGACGCGGCTCAGTTTCATTTAATCGGCCAGGCCAGCAAGCAAAACTGACGCTATTTGTCTCCAAAAGCCCGCAACCCCCAATTGAAACATCGAAAACTATTGCCTTGCCACAGGGTAACTGCTTGGTGTGCAAATCACGCATGAGATATTTAGACCATTTGCTCGAGAGCTCTGGAGGCCAGGCGACCAATGTCAGTAGTCCAAATTGTCGACGAATGATTGTAGAATTCTGTTTGCCTAACCTGCGAGCTCATTCATTGTACTCTTCACATACTTTGTTTAAACGGGACGGGGCGACTGCACATACAGTCAGAGCTTTGATGAATTTATTTCGGGAAAATTTCTCCCAAAAACTAAAGTTTTTTAGGGGGATCTCTAAGGAGAGGGGTTTTAATGATAATCCTTAATCTCTTGTGGATTAAAAACAAACTATATGTCTAAAAAATTAGCTCGAGCGTTCCTAATTTATTGCAGCGTGTGGCTCAGAGCACACCTGGATGACATACTTTTCAAAAAATAAAATCCGCATCACGATTCCATCGTTAAATTCTCTTAGTTATTGTCAATTATTACGTTTTTTATTTAAGTTTGAAAATATAAATCTGCCACCAGACACCCTGTACTAATTGCATTACAAAGTTAAAATTGTTGTAATAATTATACAAACTTAATTCAGTGCTCTCTATGACTAATGAGGAAAATTTATAGTGTCCAAAGAACCGGCCACCTTGGTAGGTATTGCTAAACCATGTTCATAAAAATCTTTAATAAAGCAAATATCATGTGTAATTAAGATAATCCTGTTATTATTAGGATCAAGTTCAAATTCCACTTAAATCTTATATTTTCGCAAATAACAAAATTATATTTTAATTTTTTTTATTTTTTAACTCTATTGAAGTCAGAAAGAACTTTTATATTGAAAAAGCTAGTTTTTTTGCCAATAATAGCTAAGTAGAATGCACTTGCGAGGTAGTATTAAATTAAGCCCATACGTTCCTTTTTTCAAAATTAGGTAATATTCGAGTTAGTCATAGGACAAAATGATTATTCCGGAAGGGCTTTGTATGGGGGCTACATCAAAAAACTGACCAATCATCACCGAAAATAACAGGCTTGAGCCAGTGCCAAAACTCTTTAAAATTTTTTCTAAAACTGCGACCTATACTTTAATTAAGAAAATACATGGACCGGCTGGACATCGGATGGATGGCCATGCCTTAATTATTTCAGGAAGTGATTCTAATTCGATCGGTTTATTTGAAGGCGGGCCTCAGACTATAATTTTGGGCGTTATATACATCTGTGTAAATGCATATTAACCCTGCCATGTATGTGATGGGGGTATAAAAACAAAGTTTTTTTTACCGATAGTAGCCGCGTGGAAATAATTTTCTTATGAAATGCCTGGTGTGCAACAGTCTGTTTCGAAGATACTTGACCTCGTACAGGAACTGAAAAAAATTACTCTTCGTAAGCATTGGAGTATCTATCTAACCGTGTCTATTTACACGAGTATCGTCATAATGTAGGATGTGTTTTATCGAAACTGAAATGGAATGTGCTCTGCAGAAATCAGAGCACAGCCTAGTTGGGTGCTGAAACAAGATAAAGGATACTGAAACAGGATAAAGGATATGCCTATTTTCAGACGACTGGCCATTAAATCTCCCCATGTATTTTAAGAAAAATTTGTAACTTAGTTGTACAATTTGTATGTGGAAGATATCTTTAGTTTCGAAAAATTATCATAAAGTGTTCAACTACTTTACTCTTTCCCGCAACCTTTTTTCTAACAGCGCTGTGTAAGGGGTTGGCATAAATTTCTTCAACCTATGAAGTCCTTCTCCCGAAAATTACATTTAACTACGTTAACTGTAATAAGATAATGGAATAGAACTAATTCAAATTTTATTAATTGACCTATAATGGATCTTTTATTCCATTAGTTGGTAATTATGTTAACTTCACAATTTAAATCAATAATATTTGTCCTACAAATAAAAATTTCTGAAATAACGAGTTGTAAAAGAATTATTTTAAGATATTTAATTTTTTTCACAGTAGTTAAAAAAAAAATTTAAGGGGTTTTGTTGCAAGTATTTTATTTGTAAACACCGTTTAGCGCTTTAAATGTTTTGATTTTTTTTCTATACATGGTTTCATTAATCTGTTTTGAAAAAACTTTGTTTTCATATGATTTTAAGGCAGTACCTTAGATAAATTGTAACAAATAAAATGCTATTTAAAATTCTGAATAAGGATTTTGTATTTCCCACACCAGATAGTATCATCTGAACTAATTTAATAAAACGCTCAGCAGCGATATTTTTTTGAATTTACATATATTTTTATTTCTTCTTCAGCTTTTAACTTCCACTGATTTTTATATATCATTAAATAAACAAGTCCGTTACACCTTATGTTTTACAATTAAAAATTAAAATGCTTAGATGTTTAGGGGCGTTTTTTCTTTTAAATAGTTTTCATCATTCAATGATCTCTTTTATATTGCTTTAATAAATACCTTGTTCCTTCTTTGTACTGTTGGCTTCCAGAATTTTATATTTGACACCTACAATTTGCTTTTGATTTTGACCGCTGCTAACATATTTACATTTGTAATTACCTAATTATCCACACCTTTGATACCATTTCGGCTCTGGGCGGCTTTCCTCAAACCCTTGTCGGCTTGTAAATTCTTTATGTTAAAGAAACACCAAATTAAAAAGGTGACAATTTCATAAAACCTTAAACGAGAATAATTAGAAATTAACATAGAAATTATCCCATGAGAACATTAAAGTCTTAGATGGCATTTTGGACTTCTAACTATTCTTTATAAATATTAAGGAAAAAACGCATAAATTTTAAGGTTAACGGAAGACTGGCGTCCAAGCAACAATAAAGCTTTTTTACAAGATTAAAAACAAGCGACGACAAAACAAAAATCGAACAAACAACCAAGTTAACAAGATCATTAACAATGAAGTCACTAAAGACTTGTCGAGAACATTAAAAAACTAACTGTTAGAATTGAAATAAAAGGAATTTACGTGCTTAAAATGTTTTCAAACTAATTACAAGAGTAACAAATTTTTTTTAAAATGCACAAAATACACGAAGCAACATTAAAGAAAAACACTTGTTTCACCCAAATAAACTTATGCATTCATTCAGAAAAATATTTAAATTTTAGTTTAGTGACTTGAATTAATTTTTTTGTTGTATATATTTTTGAAGCTTAAGGTTTTTGGCTTTTGTATTTAACATTTGTTTCAAAATATCTATTGGTGAGAAATTTTCAATTAATAAACAATTAATTTGGACTAAGTATAAAGGGCGCCAGCCAGATGTCTGAATGCATTATTTTATTCTTTAATTTATAACTATAATGTGTTGCGCATTTTAATGCTCTCAAATCTCATTAATTTCCCTCCTTAAAGCGATAAAATTGTATGTATGTGATATTGTAATTTTAGTTTATGTTTAAAAATTTTTGTTTTTATAAGACAAAAATTCTGAGATCTCTTATGTTAAATATTTAAAATAAAGTCCTTCCATTGAAATAATAGAAATATTGGCAATAAAACTCAGATATACGCAAAAATCTAAAGTAACCCGGTTATTTTAGAACCGAATTTATACAGCACTCATCGCCAAACAGGCCAAACGCGTAAAGGGAGAAAATTTAAAATTTGGGCTGCGGGTACTCTTTCCGATGTACAGTTTTACTAAGACCGAATTGAAATATTAAAATGAGTCACATAAGGGGAAATCGATATATTTATATATCCTAAATCAAAAAATTGATGTCATGCTGATTTCTGAGATGTATATGACATCCAGAAGTAATTTCAAAATTAGAGCCTATTCTTTTTACGATTCAAAGGATCACAGAGATAGATCATGTGGTGGCTCGGCTATAATAATCAAATCCAGAATCAAACATCAATGGATGGGTGGTCTCTCCGAATGTTATATGCAAGCAACAAACATTTTCGTTGATGAATTTTTCCATGGCTTAGTTATTTCGTCAGTGTATTGTCCACCCAGGTTCTTCATAGCAAAGGATCAGTTCAACAGTTCTTACAAATCTTTGGGTCCCCGCTTCATAGCTGCTGGAGACTATAACGCTAAGCACACATACTGGGGATCCCGCCTAATTAGTCACAGAGGTCGTGTCTTGTATGATACCGTGTCGGAAATGGGACTTAACGTTATTTCATCTGGACAACCGACATATTGGCCAACTGATCACAATAAAATTGCAGACGTTATCGATTTTGGCGTAACAAAAGGTATATCCCCGGAACTTACCGAAACTTAAGCCTCGTTGGGATTATCTTCAGACCAGTTTCCCACTATAATCACTATTTTTAGTCCTCATCATATACCAACTAGTGATATTTTTTCATTTAAAAGAGTTAATTGGTTAAAATACAAAAATTTGTCAGCACCCACTGCTCCGAAAACTAACCACTAAAACCTCCCGAAGACATCGAAGATTGTCTGAGTAGCCTAAATGAAAACATAAAAAAAGCCGTTGATCATGCTTGTTCTTACTATCGTCAGACAAAATACAACAAAATTTTTTCAGCCGATGTGCAACAGCTTTTATCTGAAAAAAGAAGAGCCCGAAGGGAATGGCAAAAGCACAGATCACCCCAACTTAAAACCAAGTTGAAGGAATGTACAAACCAATTGAAAAATTTACTAGAGGTTCACCGGTTGGCATCTCTTAAGGAACACCTCGAAGGTCTAGACTCGACTCCTCAGACGAATTATTCACTATGGCGATTAGCGAAATATCTTAAAAGACCCGTTATCGAAAAACCACCACTACGTAATCTGAAAGGATCCTGGGGAAGAAGTGATGAAGAAAAATGTGATCTGCTCGCAAGTCATTTAACAAATGTCTTCACTCCAAATACATGCACTGACATGAGTAATTTGCCGCCTGTTGTTGCTAGATGTCCTATGGAAATACGTTTTCAGCTGTCCGATGTCGTAGAGGCTATCAACAATTTAAATGCTAAAAAAGCTCCTGGCATTGATGAAATCAGCAACAAAATGCTTTTAGAGCTGCAAAAAAAAAATCTTTTTATTTTTAACGCCATATTACGGCTCGAACATTTTCCGCCAGTATGGAAAGTTGCCTAAGCCAGGAAAATATCCTTCGAAGGTGGAGTCTTACAGGCCTTTAAGTCTGTTGCCAACTATGTCCAAATTGTTTGAGAAATTGCTTAAAAACAAGCTGACTCCGATCCTGAATGAAAACAACTGCTTTCCAGATCACTAATGTGGATTTAGAAATCAACATAGTACCATCGAACAAACCCACAGATTGGTACAGGTTAGAGGAAAAGCCTTTGAGGAAACACTTCCACTGGAAACACATCCAAATCCGCTCGCTCTAAAAATTTTGCAACATAATGGACACACTCGTCTGAAAAGGAGGGATACTATTGCACTAAGATGAAACTACCGATTTAATTAATTTTATTATGAGAACTTAAATTTTAGTCTGGCACTGGCTGGTCTAATAAAAAATAAATAGTTTTAAATTTGAATGTTATTGTTAGTTAACCAAAGGCAAAGATTCAATAATAAAAATATAAAAAAAAAATATCGAAAAATATAAAGTTAACGTTTCTAGGGATAGAAAAAAGGTATAAATTGTATATCGAGGCTTTAAGTAACTTTTGTACCCCTTTACCCAAAAAAGATAGAAACATATTTCAAATTGCATACGGCAAGTCTCAAAAATTTCTGAATACACACACAATTTTGAGACATAGAGCAAAGAGCGGAACATTTTTTTGGTCCTTTTTTTATAGTTTTTAAGCAGAGAATTATAAAGGAAAGGGCTGCTGACGCTGGGTTAGCTCAAAAGACAGCTACACAGAAAGAAAACTCGCGTTCTAAAATCAAGAATTTTATTCTTGAATTTACTTACATTTTCTTCAATCAAGCCTATTTGGATTGCTTCAACAAATCAAGCAGAAAAACGCTTGTTGTTTCAGTATATTATTTTACATTTGAAAACAAAGTGTCTTGTTGGCCTAGAGGTAATACGCTTGTGCTGCAGTGCAGAAAGTCCCTGGTTCGAATCTCAGCTTCGGTAAGTATAAAAATTGAAATTTTTAAATTGTGAATTTTAAGTATCTATAAAATAAAAATAAAGTATAAAATTCTTCTTCTTTAATAAAGCTCCATAAGTCAAAGAAATCACATTTCATTTCTGAATTAATCCAGTTTACGGCTTAAATCAATCTTTTTTGGCTTAAATCAAGTACGGTTCCGAACTTAAATCAATCCTTTTTTGGCTTAATTGTGGCTAAAAGTAAGAAATTCGTACTTGAAAAATTTTACTTGGTGTAAGAAATTTCGTACTTGATTTAAGAAAAACCGTACTCACCGTACTTTTGACACCGCTATGGCTTGATTTAAGTAAAGTTTTCTTAGATAATTTTTTGTGTGTACATATTTGAGAAAAGAATTATTAGTATTATTATTAATCGAAAAAGATAAAGTAAACAAAGTGATTCTGTTTGGGCTCTGAATTGAATTAAATGATCAAAAAGTACTTTTTTTTGGTACTTTTTTTCATATTTTAGGATCAAGTCTGCTTAGTGGACAAAAGGTACTTTTTATTACTTTTTAAAATATTTTAGAACTATAATTCTAGGAGACGGACCCATATTTTGACCCATATTGAAGCCAAACGTCAAATAAATGTACAAAAAATTCTTTTACACAATTTTTGTTAGTTTTTGTTTTTTGTATAATTTATGACAGCAAACCTAGCGTAATGAAATCAAGGACTATTGACTCAGATAAAGCCTAAACATTATCTAAGAGGATAAAAGGAAATTTTTCAAAATTTTTTGGTATTAACATCTACTGTGCTAATGACCAACTTTTCTTTAGAAGGCAGCGCCGGCTTTTTGGCGACTATTTCATACTGTAACCTCACTGTAACGCTAGAAAATGCAGAGGGTTTCGAAAATCTGAAGGGAAGTTTTTAAGAATTTTCGAATTTTACCATTATTTGTAGCAATACCTTCAAGTATATATACGTACGTTGTTAACTCCGCAGAATATTTATTTTGCAACTTTTTTTTATATATAAGTACACACAAAAAATTATCTGAGAAAAATTTACTTAAATCAAGCCATAGCGGTGTCAAAAGTACGGTGAGTACGGTTTTTCTTAAATCAAGTACGAAATTTCTTACTTCAGTTAAAATTTTTCAAGTACGAATTTCTTACTTTTAGCCACAATTAAGCCAAAAAAGGATTGATTTAAAAGTTCGGAACCGTACTTGATGTAAGCCAAACACAGATTGATTAAAGTCGTAAACGGGATTAATTCGAAAATGAAATTTATTTTTTTTTGACTTATGGAGCTTTATTAAATAAAGAGGAAGAATTTTATATTTTATTTTTATTTTATAGATTCGAGTCGTCAATGCTTTTAATATAGGAATTCTAATAAGAATTTTTAAATTTCGATTCGAATCGAATGCGACGATTTGGCCCCTGAATTCACATATTATTTAGTTCACGCTTTGTCTGACTATTTTACAAACTTGTCCTATTCTGTGCATCATTTTTGTAAATTTTGCCTATTTTTCATATCAATTTTACATTAGTATTACAAAAGTGCTTAACAAATATTTCATTATCAATTTGGTTAAATTCGGAAAATATTTTAGTATTTGTGTGTATTTGTGTGAGTAATTGGTGAATTTAAAAAGTGCAACTTTTTTTATTAATTGCTTATAACCGCTATTGGTTTTGGTACATCTTCAGTAGCTGCTACTTCTGCTAGTAAAAACTTGTGTCCATCTGCTTGCGATATGCGTTGGTTGTTCATATCGTTTTCTTTAATTATTTATTTATATTTAATTAAAATATGATTTTAAATAGTTACTAAGACTAGTTTTTTTAATAAAAAAAATATAATTTAAAATTAAAATATTAAAAAGATTTTAAGAAATCCAATTAAATTGATATTTATACAAATAAATAATAATACAAATATGAAATGTTTTGTAATTTTCCGTTGCAAGAGGTAAATGAATTCTGAAAAAATTTGAAATTTTTGCTTAAAATTAAGTAAGCGCCTGTCATTTAACATTTGCATTTCAAAATTTAGTGCTGATGTATTTTAAACAAAAAATGAATTTTTATGTGTGCTGATTAGTGGCAGTAAAAAATAAAAAAAAAATTGTTAAAAATTCATAAATTCATACGTTTAAATTACAGTTTTTTAAAAAACGATGATTGGTAGATCAATTTGGCTTTTTCATTATAAAAAAACTTAAGTTTGCCTTAAAAGCCTAAAAGATTGGTGAGAAAGAACAGCATTCGATAACTAGCAAAATTCGTTTTGTTATAGTACCCCCACCAAAACTGTGGAATTAGGAATGTAAGGACGACACTTCTCTGAAGACACATGTAAGATATTTTTGTAGCACTTGCGAATTTGATACATACATAACTTAAGGGTAACTTAACCTTTTAGAGTCGTCACTGTTCTCACACAGTTATCGCCGAGAAGTTAAAGGTTTCTTTCAGGGTGAAACACATTGGGGATATTCTAGACGAGATTATAAACTGAAAAGGGATTTTAGAGGAAAGAGTCAAAAAAGGACTTAATAATTCATATGTCTGCAACAACTAAGCGGGTATTAGCTGGATACTAAGGCATGTTGCTACATATTTGTTATAAGTGTCAGTAGTCTACCCTATTACCAGTTATTAACGTCTGATTTGGCGAGAGGCTATCTCAGAAGGTTGCCAACGTAGGGCGATTAATAAAGTTTAAAGAAGTCCTTTAGTTTGTATAAGAAGAAGTTTGGGGGTGCCTCAAGCTGCCCTATATTGGATACTAAGCTCTCTGCTTTTGAATATTTTTATTGAGTGCTATGGTACCAAGAATGCTTTGGGACTCAGCAAATAAAAAACCGGGCACGACAATGATTAATATGGGAAAGATCATACCGCTAAGGAACATTGTGAGAGGAGATCTTGGGCCGAACCGCCATATGCGGTTCGAATCGAGATTGAAACATTCTAATGAGATTTTCTATTTCAAAAGTATTATATGCATTTTCGATCGATCAAGTAAAATTTCGATCAAAATCGAATGCGACGATTTGGCCCCTTAATAACTGTCACCTTACTTGACCTCTACAGTGCTATGGTACCAAGAATGCTTTGGGACTCAGCGAATAAAAAACCGGGCGCGACAATGATTAATATGGGAAAGATCAAACCGCTAAGGAACATTGAGAGAGGAGATCTTGGGCCGAACCGCCATATGCGGTTCGAATCGAGATTGAAACATTCTAATGAGATTTTCTATTTCAAAAGTATTATATGCATTTTCGATCGATCAAGTAAAATTTCGATCAAAATCGAATGCGTGATTTGGCCCCTTAATAACTGTCACCTTACTTGACCTCTACAATGTGACGAAGATACTCATCCTTAAAAAAATTATATGAGGCAGCAGCTACATTTTACTTGAGAAAGTGCTTGTCAGTATTTTACTGATGGGTCAAAGATGAGGACTGGTACTGCATTAAAAATTTCCAGCAATTCTCTTTTAAAATCGCAGGCTCACTCATACTCAGCGATCAATGCAGTGTATTCAAGGGTGGTATTTTTGCGTAAATTCAGGCCAGAAATATTTTTGGTCAAAGAACTCATCTGCACAAAAGGTTCACAACCATATATGCAGACAGTCAAAATGCTCTAAAAGCACTGGGTTCCAACTCAGTAAAGTCAAAGGTAGTGTATAACTGCAGATTGGGGTTTTAAGAACGCAAAAACGTCACGTTGTGCTTGAATCCAGAAGACTTAAAACTAAGGGTCATTACACCGGTTCGTTCGCAGCCTTACATTCTCTTTAAACAGATTGAAGGATAGTTCAGGGATGGCGCAAGCAGAAACTGTGCTAGTGCAGAAGCGCCAAAGTCCAATCAGTTGTTTGGGATTTTAAGACCTAAATGAAAATCCACAACCATCTTGATGCGAATAGCATATAGTTCATCTTTTACTATGCCTGCGAATCTTAGAATGCATCATTGCATAACACTTGTGCTATCCGGGTATTCATCAATGGCTACCTACCAAGAACTCTGAAAATATTTTGGCAAACTAGAATTTCCCATTTTCATCCTTTCGAAAAAACCAATCAAAGTTCAGTCCTCACAAAGATTCTTAGCTGTAAATATTGGTGGCTTGGTCCGTAGATCTTATGAGGACAAAAGATAGCTTTTGTAGAATAAAAGGTGTGGAACGCTTGTGGTGGCGTCGAAAATCTGCTGATGCCAGCTAGAGTCACAAATTAGTTTAAGTGACCAAAGCTAGAAAGAACTTAAGCAACTTGCTTTAAAAAGGGTCAAATAATAAGAGTTCGTTGTAGTCGCTTGTTTTTTTTTTGTCTTGATCTTTGGGAAATTTTTTCAGTTTTTATTATTGGGAGACTGTAACAAGAACTTCTGAACTTTGTCCACATCCCTAAAATAATTAGCATTTTCCGTAAAATCAACAACCCAATTGAGATCTTCTTCATATTCTAGTTGGTAAATTCTCCTTGTAAAACCGATTCCAATCAGAATTTAATCAACACATAGTTCTAGGCCATCTATGTGTCAAGTTCAAACAAGCACTTAATTTTTTTTACCGGGTTTCGGTATCTGCTAATAAAACATCCTTAAAATAAATTTTTATGGTCATTATTAAAAGTCAATCACAAAATGTGATCCAGTTTACTAAAGCAAACAATAAAACAACCCTTAGCATTTGTAGTTATAAAAACCTTCCCTTAAACTGAAGGGATTTTTTTTTATATATACTAAGCTTGATTTCGATGGCAAGAAGAAGCCCTTTAAGGACTACAAAACATATAGTTAAGCCAACGATCGGTTTGTTATGTGTTTCTGTTAATAGAAAAATAATTTTTGGGAAAAAGTATACAAACATTCAGTGTTTCACTTCGACAGTGGCACAGAAAATTCTTAAAGGATTTTATGTAATCCCTGCATTTATAAGCTTCCTTAAATCTTCTTACTTACCCAATCCATTGAAGGTCAGCCAATTTATTGCTTTTCTTTCTAAATTCGGGTTTTCTAAGTCTTAGAATTTCCCAAGTCTTCCTAATACGGGTCGCTCGAGAGGATTTTTTTCATGCTGAAAAATTTTTTAATCGTGTTAAAGTGCATTGTGGTTAGATACTGCCTTTGTCTTAAACTCTGTATTTATTGTAAAAAGGTGTAATATTTCTTGCTTCAAATACTTACTTTTTATAGCTTTACTCGTCAGATTATTTATTCGTGTGTATGCGGTTCTTCTGAAAATCAAAGCATATTCTAAGTACTTTGTTTGGGCTTGAGAATTTTTTTTTTGATTTGTGGTGTTTAAGGCCTTTTAAGAATTTGACCATATGCTCACATACACATGCATCTAGTGCAATAACCTGTCCTAGGATTTACTTAAATCTCACTAATTTTTTTAAAATATTTACTTTTAAATGTTCAGCTTTTTTAAGTTTATTACCAAATCGAAAAAAAACTAAAACGTCATTTTAGCTTTTATTTAAGTATTTTTTTTTTCTTTTTGGTCTAAAATTCGATCTATCAAATGTGTTGCTTAAAAATTTTGCATTAAGGTTTGCTTTTATTGCTACACATAAGAGGCTTAAAAGCATTAAATCTATATGTTATTTGCCACTTATGAGCAGATTTTTACGGTTTTTTGCTTTTGCTAAAATTAAACTCTAAAATGATTTTAACCTTAATGTTACAGATACGATGTGTGTGGTCTGGGGCTCTTCAGGCAAAAACTTTAAACACTTAAATTTTTTCCCTGTGGCTTTAAAAATGCAAAGTTAATATTATGTAATCTGTTAAAATTTACAACCGCTTAACAGTTGACTTAATGAGCTGTAAAAATAATTTCAAATAAAAATGTTAATTGAAAAAAATGTTCAGTGTGTAAGTCTTCAACAAAGCAGAGTTTCTTAAAGAAAATTCCAGAAAACTCTTAAAAATTTTTAAGACAAAATTTTTTTATTAAAACAAAGGAAACCTAAGATTTGATTAAAAAGGGAAATTTTTTTCAATTTTTTCACTCGATATTCTTTCAATTAATTATTGACAAAAGGTCTTATTAGTAAAATAATATTTTACGATCATTCTTGCGTTTTTGGTACTGAAAAAAAAAATAATTTTTTCAATAATTAAAAATATTTTTTATCGGTTAGTTAGTGTCTAAAGCCTCTTATTACAAATGTAATTTTACGTTTCTATAAGAAACATAATTTAATTACAAATCTTCAGGAGCTAACTAAAATATTAAAAAAATTTCTTAAAAAAATCTTTTAACAGAAAAATCCTTGCATTTCTAAGCTTTACTTCATTGGATAAGCCGCAACTGGGGTTCAAGAATCAATTTTTATATTTCTGTAAAACATATTTTGCTAAACGGTTCAAAAGACCAGGCATCTATTGAATTTTTTTTTTGTAAATCCAAAAAGAGTGCACTGGACAATTTCCTTATTTGGGAGCCCCACTCCTTGTGTGATTTAATTGTTTCTGATAAAGAAAAAAAGCACCGATTTGCTCTCACCGCTTAAATTCTTTAACTTTATGAAAATATATATTAAAAAGTCAACTTCAAGCAGCTTGTTTTTTTTCTCCGCCACTGCTTTGCAATATAAAACTTGCCACCAACAAGAGAAAATCAAATCAAGTCACGATGTTATACTTCAGCATCATCATAATCATCGTTATCCTCAACTAGCACTTTCGAAAACTTCATCAAACTTATAAATTTTAATAAAAGTGTAATCATAATGTGAGCCTATAAACATAATCTGCAGGTGATTTTATATAAAATAATGCTACTAAATGTCAAACAAAATGATACGATTTTAAAACGTATGTGGAGATATAAGCTAAGTTGGGACACAAGCACATACATGTACTCTTATGAGTTAAATGAAAGTAGTTTTTTTGTATTGAAATACATGTTGCTGACTTAAAAAATACACTTTATAAATATTGAACGCATTTTTTTATTATCTACTCTTATTTGCTAAAGCAGAACCATAAAGTTACGTTAAAATTTTTTAGCACCAAACTTGTAAATGCTGCTTTAATTCCGTCAAGTTGCTTGAGAGCAAATGGAAAAATATGCAGCAAACAAATCTAGAAAGCAGACAGACAGCCAGACAAGAGACAGACATACAGACAGAGAGTCATTTAATTATTTAAGTTTAGATTTGTTTAGATCTAAATGGATGATTTGATTATTTTGATTATCTAAGATGATATTTCAAGTCGGCTTGAAATACAAAGTTTAGGTTATTGGAGGGCACTTTTTTCTAGAAATGACTTAGAGCTGCCAGATCTTTTGGGGAGAGTAGCAAAAATTTTATGAAAAAAAAATAAATATAGGTATATAAATGCTAAAAATTCTGGTGTTAAATTTAAAGGTACTTGTTGCATACTACATATAAAGTAAATACATTGTATTTACATTTAAAACATTAAGCAACTGTGAAGAATATGTGGGGAATAAAGGTAGTGTGGCTTTTACTGGAATAAAATTTTCTTATTAGTTAAACTCTTAATGTAATTTCCTCAATCGTAAACATAAGTTAAAAAAATAATGAAAAATCAGTCAGTCTTCTTTTTATAAAAAATTGGAAGAGCCAAAACGTTGGGGTTTTGCATTTTCAATAAAAAACAGTGACTTTTCACTGCAGTTGTTAAAATAGAATTGTGCCTTCTTTAGGTCTTGTAGCGCCTGGCATACATTTAGTTTACAAAAGTGTCAAAACAGGAGAGGGATTAAAACAGGCTTTAAATATATTATTTGATAATCAAAAGGTTTTATGTTCTTTGCAATCCTTAACTGTTCAAACTGTGCTTTCATCTTGCTTAGCTCAGGTTTCCAAGTTTTATAACACCCCTAGTCCTATCCTTTTCCTAGTCGAACCAGGGGATACTTGTCATTCTCCCAACTGTATCGTTGTTTCACAGCACCCTGTAGGTATTTGCTGGCTGCTCTTTGAAATTAGTCAATGTTGCAAAGTAAGTCTTCAGGTTCTTCATTGTTCCAGCTTTCGGACGTTCCTTAACCCTAATTGTCACAATCTTTTCACGTTAATTAGCGACCGTAACTGATCGGCAGGCGCTCATATAATGTGAAATTGCCCATATTTCTAGCCATAGTTTATTATCCTCTTGCATTTAAATACCATTCCAGATCTGTTGTTTCCGAAAGAATACGGTACATATGTTCAAATCTTTTCTACTTGTGCTTCTGTTGGGCCAGAAAAAGCATCTTCGTTTTTCTTTTCGCCCTCGAGCCATTTGTAAAGCAATAAAATGTCCAACCAGGATTATTGCACCAAAATTACATCCAGCGTACTTATGAAACACAGTTTCGTGTCCAAGAAAGTCATAGTTTTTTTTATTTTGCCAATAGTCCTGCCCTGCCCATATGGTAACGGCCTTGGTTGTCTCTTTGGTGCTAATTACGCTGAAACCTTCTCGTAAAACTTTCTTTAACTAAATTAGTAGGTTTCAATTTAAATAAGAAGTCTTTAAGCGCTGGAATTGTCCTACATTTAATGCCAGAGCTGCATAGTTCTACAAGTTCCTGTGTTCTTCCCAGATGCTGTGTCACAACCATGGGATTCGAACTCTTCACTATCCCAACGTTTTACTGTTTCCTAATCATAATGATCACATTTTTCAGTAGTTCATTGTCGATCAGAACTGATCAACAAGCACCCATATAATGCGGACTTAGCCATATTTTAAGTAATCATTAGTCAGTCATCACCTTGCCTTGCAACACCAACCTAGATCTGTTGTTCCCGAATATAATGAAGTATAAATATTGATACCCGTTGCAGTTGTGTTTGCCTTGAATCAGGAAAGGCACTCAGTAGTTGCTCAGTTTCAGTTTTTCCTGCGCCCTAGAGCTATCGGTAAAACAATTTCAGTATGGACTATCATATTACTGCACCAAAGGGGCAAATTACGGCATTCGATTCGAATCAAAATTTGAAAATTCTTGTTAGAATTCCTACATAAAAAGCATTGACAATTTGATCGATCGAGTAGAGTTTCGATTCAAATCGAATGCCGTAATTCGCCCTCAAGCTTAGTTTGTTAATTATCAATTTTAACAGTCTGGCCACCCTTTGGCTTTAAATGTAACGCAAGCATTGTCGTTATCAGAATGCAGAGGGGCCATGGAGCAAAAAAAAAAAAAATAAAAAAAACTGTGGGTGATAATGTCGCAGAATGATAATTACACGATTTAACAAGCTTTCAGCCTTATATTTTTAAATATTTTTTTATAAAATTAAAAGGCGAAACCACAAAAGAGGTCTAGTTTTATAAGTCCAAATAGTCTAATAAGGCTTTACTAAGCAAAATAATCATGACTCAACCTTCGATCTTATATGACTTCTCCTTGTGCAGGAATTATATCTATAAAAACAGTACTTTTTCCCTAAATAAGGGCTTACTTTCCCCTCAACTTAAAAAAGTGATGACGGTTCCACTCGCATTTCAGGTAACTATATTTAAATACGCATTGAATTTCGTTTAACTGATATGCAAAAATAAAAACAAACACAAGTGTTGGCTTAACATAAATGTGGAAATTATTTACAAGAATAAAAAATCACTTTCTGGTTTAATTTAAAGCTAAAATCCAATTTTTATTGACAATAACAGTGACAACAGAAAATGTAAATTAAAATAGAATGACCACACACAGACATATAAACTCTACAATATAAAGTAAAAGTAGCCTGGGAAAAGGTTAAAGATAAAATGAACAATTAGGGCTTAAATAAGTTTAAAGTTATTAAAACACCAAAATAAAAAAGTTATGAAAAGTCATGCAAAAGAAAGTGTTTTAGCAAATATTTTTATGTCTTTTTATGGAATGATATATTTATTAAAAATATAAATTTAAAAAACTCTAAACAATATGCATTTAAATCATAAAAATAAACTAAAGATTAAGCATTAACCTTATGAACTGAAATCAAAACAGGCGCCTTTTGTTTTATTTTAAAAATATTTGAGGTTTAAATAAACATTGTTTTACAAAACAATAAAGCAAGTGGTCAGATAGTTTTTTGGTAGTTTTAAAAATGTTTAAACAAAACCATTTAAAAATATATATTTTTGGCTACTCAAGCAGCAAAAGCTGCTGCACAAAGAAAAACTTTTTTTTATTAACAAATGCTCGAATTGTTTTTCATGGTTGTTGCTGCCTTTTTTCTTGCTGCAGCAATTTTTCATGTTTCGCCCAAATGAACTCAGCTTTAAGGTTTACAACTAACACTCAAATTTTAACAAGGATTTGTATAGACTTTGGAAAACTTGAGAAAAAATGTTATCGTTTTCTATTGTTTTTAAAATTTTTTGCTAAAAATCTATAAGATCAATATACTAAGAAAAAAATAAACTAAAAACACTATTAAAACAATTGTTAAAGTAAATAAAACTTGTGAAGAAAAAGTTATTTGTATACTTTGTTTCCATTAAAAAAATTTTAAGAGAAAAACATTGCAAACGGGGTGTTTTTTTAGTTGAAAAATCATATACTTCAGATCAATTTATTTCAGGTTAAAATAGAAAAATATTCCTGTCTTAAGAAAAAAATTTCTTGTAAATTTCTTTCAACATATGAACATAACTAAACATAACGACAGAGCGTCAATAGATTTCAACCTTAAAACCCATGAATATCCTTTGTCCCTATTTAAAAACCTCAATAAATATATTGAGAATTATATATAGTCAGGACGCGCTTAAGGCTCTAGAAGGACATTATGTCAGACTTAAACTCGTGGGCAACTGCAGACGTGCTATTAAGGCGATCATGGTGACACGCAAGGGTTAGACTTTGTTGGGTCCTGGGTCATTGTGAAGTTTACGCCAATGTAATGGCCGATAGACTGGCAAGAAATGGATAGGCCCGGGATATTGGACTTGGTTGTGACCCAGTGAGGTCACCACTGGGTTTCTATTATGGACTGATAGGGACTTGGATAATGGACAAGGTGGTTCAAACCTGGAGGGACAGGGCTAATTGCAGGATCTCTAGACTTTCATGGCTTAGGCTGGTCAGGATTGGCACTGACCTGCTGCTTAAGGAGAGCAGGGGGGCTCTGAGCTGCATTATAAGGACTCTCGCAGGCACAGCAATATATATATGACGATATATGACGAACAATTGAGACAGGAACTCTCCAGATTTCTTCAGGGTATGCGGGGATGAGGAGGAGATAGAGAAGGTAGAACATCCAGGGCAGTTGGGAGGGCGCTTCTAAGATGGACTTGGGAGCATAATAGGTATCATCAAGGGGATTGGGTAGCCAGGCAGATTGGGGACTTAGCGCCTAACACTACTGACTTCCTTGTTCTTTTTGCGGGCGGAACTCTTGCTCTCTTTTCCTTTTACCTATTCTTTTCTATAATATTTTTCTTTTTCTTCTCTTGACTCTTCTGAAGGGATTCACAATCAGCCTGAGGGCCTCCGAGTGGAGGTGATGGGTTGAACAACCACTAGCCACCACACTTCCCATTCTAACCAAACCAACCATATTGAGAATTATTATAAACAGGCCAAAACTCTTAAGAGTGCTTTTTAAAAACAGTTGAATAGCGAAAAGTTGTTTGTTTTAAAAAGAGCTTCTGAGTGCTTATGATTGTTTATAATAACTCTCAATAAGTTAACTGAGGTTTTTATATAAAAGCAAAGAATTTTAATGAGGTTGATCGACGATCTGGTGTAAGAACCAATAAAATGCATATAGACAAACTTAACCTACAACAAACACTTTAAGCAAAATAGGTAGAGTTAGGATCAAATCCTGAATACTATTTCAAATTGTTGTAAGCATGACGGATTTCAGTTAAAACATCTTTATATTCAACACCCTTTAATTCCAATCATTCACCTTTAAACCAGGTTAAAAACACTTGCTAAATGTTTAAGCTCATCTTGCATTTTTTTTTTTGTCTTAAAACTCATTGTTGTTAAAAGCACATTTTTGCAATACTTTAAATACTGTTGGTCCTATAAACATTTGTTTTATATCACTATCATTTCAAAGCTGCCTATGATCAATGTTGCCATGATAATAATGTTGATTTTAATAAAAGGGGTGTAACTTTAAAAATAAAAAAATTCCAAAAGAAACCAAATATATTTGATTTGCTTTTGTTTGCTGTTTAATAACAATCAAATATTGGAACAAGTTCGATCAAAAATAACGCCCTGAGGTTGTTTAGCTAAAAAGAAAACACTAAAAATTAAGCTCAAATTTGAAGCTAATGAAGGGGATAGAACCCTTAAAAAATCAAAGACATTCGATTAAAAATTTAATTTTAAAAATTATTTAGACAAAAATAAATCGAATTTTTTTATTGACAAATATTATTTAAACTTTGCTGTTTCCTAATGCTGCTGTTATATCTTAACTTCCATTAGGTATACTTCCCTTTCGTATGATTTTTTATCATTAAAACCCATTGCTCTAAATATATGTGGGTGTTGTTTCTCTCATTGAGATTCTTATGTTCTTGTTTTTTTTTTTGCTTTTTTAGCTGAAGAACAGTTGAACTTTTAACTTTGTTTTTAAGCTGCCTCATCTGTTTTTAGATTAGATTTAAATTCCAGCTCGCTTGTAGCAACAATTGCAGTTGTAACAAGTCTTAATATAACAGAGAGCATTAACGAACAAACAAAACCCTAAAATAGTTGAAAAGTGTTTTAATTTTATTTATTTTTTGTTCTGTTTATTAGAGTTTTTTTATATCAGACGAGCTAAGGTTTGAATAATATCAGTTACATAAATTGAGCTTTGACTCATTGTTGTTAAAAACACATTTTTGCATTCATCAAAATTTAGCTGTTAGTTAAGGCAACAGACTCTTTTCAACAATCTAAAAACCACATAAAGTTAAATGATTAAACATCCTTAAAACGTTTTAGATTTTACTCTCTGTATTGGTGTAGGGTACCACACATTCTATTATGCATTTTAACATGTTGTACTGGCAATTGTTTTGTTGTTTAATCTTGTTCTTTACAATGACCTTTAACTGTTATAAGTAAGGCACGATCATCATTCATTGCAGCATTGAAAACATTTTTGCTTTTATCTTCTTCTGTCTTCTTTTGTAATTGTTATTGCCACAGCCTCCCTTTTATTGATTTTGTGTATTTTTATGATAATAGTTTTAACTGTGCCCCAAAGATTTTGGCAATGCTGGGCCATAAGAATTATTTTATATATTTTTCTTGCAAAGAATTTTCTTATAAAAGGAAATCAAATTACACCAAGGAATTTGTCAAATAAGTTTTTAATGAATCTAAACCAATTTAGCTGTTAAATAATTGTTTTTTTTTTATTAATTTTTGTTAATAACTCCTACAATTATTTTAGGCGTTGATTTAATTTTTAAGTTGTTTCTTTCACCTTTAAAATTTAAAGTTTAATAACATTGTGTGTGGGTGTATCTAAATCGTGGGAAACTTTATCTTGAAAAATTGACCACATGCTCTCTTTAACAATCACACACATACCTGCACCTCATAGTTTAAGATAAATTTTCATTTATTAAAAGAGTAATGGAAAAAAATTTACTTTAATAAGAAATGAGACTTTTGTTGTTGTTTTTTTTCTTATATCTGGTTGCGGCTAGAATATGTTTCTTTCTTTTTAGCCTAAACCGTAACGCAATTTATAATATGAAAAAAAGAAAAATACAAACACACATGTAATTGACTGCGAACACATGTTTTTCTCCTATTCGCAATGAAAATCTTTAAAATATTGTAAAAAGCTCTAGTAGAGACACTGTGTTTCATTCTATTTGGATGCTGCACTCACACGCCTCCATCAGCGACCTGCTTTTATCTTTCTGTTTTGATTTCTGGTCAAAAGCTCCCTACAGCAAACTGAATAATAATATGAAGTACGCGAAAGGTATGACAATAAAAATTAAAAGTATAGTAGTGCTTTAAGTGGGGCAGTTATATGTTTTCGAGTTTTTGCTAAATAGATATCAAGGAGGATTTAGAAGTGGTTTAAAGGGGTTCTTGAACCCAGAAGATGTACCATGTTACACGGCACACAATCGGCCAGTGGATTCTTTGTTTGCCTGAGCAGTTGGAGAGCAGAAAAAATTATAATCGCTGCCTGACAATCATTAAATAGGTTAACCTTAGAGTTCTGAGGCTAAGATTGTAAAGCATGATCAGCGGCCAATTTGACTGTTAGAATCTCTATCTAAAATCAACTGAAGCGGTAAGGCAGGTTAAAGGGCTCTCTTAAACCCAATTCCCAATATAAAACTGCCGCTCTAACACACCCAACTCTCCCTATAATTTGGACCCGCCCGTAAAAAAAGCACATGTCCTGTAATCTGGGCAAAGGCTTGCCAACCAGACATATTCCATGATAGTTTCACCTGGCTTCACAATGAAGTTAAGTTTGAGATCATGTGGACACTGCTATATTCTGCGCTCCAAGTAATATTGCCATGACAATATGGCACTCGGGTTAATTGTTTCGATGACCCCAAACGACTCGCAACGATTCCTTGCAACACCCTATGCGTCCAGATTAATTAAATTCAAGTCAAAAATAACATCCGGCGGTGCCACAGAGGTGCTTTGTTAAGCACCAGTTATGCACGGTCACCCCAGGTACTTTTTTTATATAAATAATTACTCCATTTAGCAAAATGCAACACTTTTTTAAAATGAATGTTTTCAAAGCAAATAGTTTAATGCCGGGTGTAAGTCCAGGTATAGTTACCCTACGGGGAAGTGGACTGTCCAAGACTATTGACGTGAACGGCTCTTTAGTTCCTGCACTTAATATGAAGAGAACCTGTCACTTTTACATTGCGTTGTCATTGAAGAGAGCAATTGGTTCAGAACTAACACCTCAGAACGGGTTACAGGCCAATCCTATACAAGAAAATTTTGCATTAAATGCTTAAGATCCTGTTCAATATACTTTGCTTGTATATACGTGTGTGTGTGTATATATGTAAACTGATGTATGGCTATGTGTAGGGACCAGTATTTATATTTTTTCCCCTAACATCTTTAACACCTTTTAACCAGTTACTTGATGTGTTCCTTTTTAACTAATCACGGCCAATAACTTTTTTCTAATTCATGTTTTGTACCTGTAACAGGACGAGTACGCCGACCAATTGACACCGATTTCCCGCAGGGTCTATATCGCTACCCCGCTGAATGTGCCTGCCTACACTAAAGAATCAAATATTAAAATCTTGTTTAGCCATACGAAGCGGGTTTTCCACGTCAATTAACTTTTCAAAAAAGTTCATTGATATTTTTTATAAGTGCAAAAATATTTGTTGGTTTTGCTGTAGTGTTCACCTCATATTTGTCTTTACAGTCACTTTGTTTTAGGATTCTCCTTACCCAATCATAAATGATACCTTTTTGTAGATTTTTATATATATTTCTTGTGGTTTTAGTTGCTTAAATGTTGTGGCTATTTCTTGTGGTGGTGGTTTTTGTATTTTTTATGTACCAATGTAATATCCTCCGGCTAAGTTTAATATAAATTAAAAACCACACAAAGTAAAACTAAAGCAAAATGTTATTTAGAAAGACGCTAGTTGACTATTGTGGCAGCTAGTTGAACTTATGGTCACCTTCATTTAATTCGTTCACCTACGATTTTAGCAAAATCATTTTTATTTACTTACAGCCCCCTTTCTCTTTTGAAAAATATAAGATCATTTGATTGTAATGTAGTTTAAGATTAACATCAGTTTGATTTTCTTTTAGGAAAAAAATTAACATAACTGCAAAACTGTTTAAAAACTATCAAATCAATACTGTAAGCTAAAAGATGAACAAAAGAAAAAAAAAAGTTTAAAAACGAAAATCAACCTGACCATTATGATTGACCTTTTTTTTGGTGGTTTCTTCAGCTCTTTCTCTAAATGGTTTGTCCATAATAATTTGTTGTAAACTGTGCTGGAAATCTTGTATATCACCTTTAAACATTGGCCTCCAAAATCAATGAAAAAGAACAGATGAGAAAAATACAAAGTACACTTTGTTAACCAAACAATATCTGTTAAAATAAAACCGCCCATCGCCGCTGAAGATGCTTATTGTTATTTGTAAAGTCAATGAAAGCATTCACCTTTTATCTGTATTTAAATGTATTTTTTTTAGTGTTGGACATACCCACACAAATGTTAAAACAAAAGCAGTTACTGCCCAGAAAATATAATAAAAATCTTCCCAGGAAATTGTGAAAATATCTAAAACATTTTAAATATGGTCCAGTTAAATCATATGATTTTTTTTGTGTGGCAAAATAATCACGAATTTTGTAAATGTTTGATACAGGATGATACAAAGAGGTTAAGATGAGGTTTGGAAAGTAAAAAACTGTAAAACTTTGTAAGAATGGTGGTGTACATGCACATGGTTGTATGTGTTTAACAACTGATTTTAATGATCAAGTTTATAAAAGACTGTAAACTTTAAAATTTTTAACCAAAAATTAAGAGACTTTAAATCGTAACTACCCTGCGGGAAATTGGTGTCAATTGGTCGGCGTACCCGTCCTGTTACCGGTCCAAAACATGAATTGCACAAAAGCTGTTGGTCGTGATTGGTTAAAAATGCACACATCAAGTAACTGGTTCAAAGGTGTTAAAGAGGTTAGGGGAAAAATAGAAACACTGGTCCCTTCACATAAACATCTATCTGTTTATATAAACACACACACACGCCTAAATACAAACAAAGTATATTGAACAGGATCTTAAACAATTAATGCAAAATTTGCTTATATAGGATTGGCCTGTAACCCGTTCTTAGGTGTTAGTTTTGAACCAATTGCCCCCTCCAATGACAACGCAATGTAAAAGTGACAGGTTTTCTTCATATAAAGTGTTGGAACTAGAACCAGTCCTTACCCTAAAGGACCGGTCACGTCAATAGTTTTGGACAGGTTCACTTCCCCGTAGGGTATTTACAAATTTGAAATGAACAAAAGCACGAAAAAGGTAACATTGAAGAGACCACATATATGCATATGAGTTCTTAGGAAATCAATGCATTAAAACTACTAGTATTTGGAGGTCGATAAGTTATGGGATAGAAGAGGTGGGCCCCAGGGCAACCTTCCATCAGCACAAGTGTATAAGTCTACCTCCTCGTGGTATCAACCAGGTAACTTTTAGTTTACTGAAAGGCTAACAGACGTTGCTAAATTAAAAACAATCTGTCTTGGGCTAGAAGGAATCAGTGGTTATTAACTTACTGGCCTGGTTTGAGACAGGTGGTCCTTGTTGTCGCTGTGTCATATACATCGCCATTAAGTGGCACAGCAATACAGGGTTCTAAAGGTACCAATACCTTATCTGTATTAAATGGAAATTGTTAGGAATTGTACGGAAGTAGATTTCCGAGGTTGACCAGAGTCCTATCTGGTACCACGGGAATTAGTTGCCCCATGTGCTTACCAGTACATGAACTGATTAATGGTGAGGTCTCCTTCAGGAGTTCACGCAGGGGCTGTGGTTAGCTGCAAGCGGGGCAACTGAGAACGAAAGTTGATATGCTGGGGTCCGTCCTGTGTGGGCCCCAGAGTGTCTTATGTGAACTTAAGGCTCTCAAGATAGAGTTTCTAGTTTTTGCGGGTCTACCCAGGCACATGAGCAACTGTTGAAGTAGGCTAATAGCTAAAAAGATGCAAGTATATATGGAAGTAGGTGAATAGGGAAACTGGCTACGGCTGGGGACCCTAGGATCTAAAACAAGGTCCCGTCAGAGTAGTAACAAATAATGAAATGGCCGGCATTGGCATGTTGAAGCATGTGTGTCATTCGCTTCTGAGTGGCGGTGAGAAGATTATGAAGCATTGATGATGGTTGAATCATTGATTTATCTAGATGAGAAATATATACTTCAAACAGAGCTTGGTGTTGCATTTGTTGGGTGTGACTTAATAATCATAATCTTTCTTGCTTAAGGTTGGGTGCTGTTTCACAAGCGTTTGGAGATGTGTCTTGTCGGTGCGGCTCTGTTTTGATTATGAAAGGCGAGATCAAAACTAGAAACGCAATTTGGGTTAAGATAGCCCAACTCCTCACCAAGTGGTCTGTTATGGCTTACGCAGAGTCATGGCAGAGAATTGGTACCTGAATGGGCCATTCTGGAGGCGCTGGTGGACGCTTTGCTTTCACCAAATGATAACAGCATCGTGAGTTATTGCCCGCACGGCAGGTGTCACGTAAAACCCTTAACGACTATTATTTGGATTTTAATTTTTACAGTAGAAGTACATCCAGATTTAAGGTGCTGTGGGTGTGGTAACGCCCCTTTTCAAAGTGCAAACGAATCAATTTAGCCGTTTTAGCATAATTGTGTGGAAAATAGACAAATTAACTTTGATACACTTTAAAAAAACAATAATAAAACACAAGAAAATTTTAATTTTCACAATTCAGTTTTAGGTCCTGAATTGATTGGGTCATTAAAAATTTAATTTACTAAGGATTTAGAAACTTATTGTTAATTTATGAGTCACAGATTTCACTAAAAATAAAAAAAAATAGCTAAGTTCATAAACTGTGCATATATGTGCGAAAATTGTTTTTTTACATGTAATAAATAATATATTTTAAATTAATCATATTAATTTAAAATTTTCAAGGTTCTCTTTTAGAATCGTGTTTTTTAATTAGTATTATTTTTTTCTATTACTTTTTTAGTATTACTTAATTTTAGATAGTCAAACTCATAAAACAAAACAAAAATTATTCAAATTATTTGCCAATAGAAAAGTAATTAATATTAATCATACGCATCGTTGTACCCAAACTACAATAGGAAGTAAGGTTCGTGTTTAATAAATATTTTTTAAAGTAAAAAAAATATTAAAAAATATTATTTTAAAATTTGAAAAATTTTTATTAATTAAGGCCAATTCAGTTTTTTTCATCTTAGGTTTAAAAACCATTATTTTAATTTTTAAACAAAAGTTTTTGTAAAGTTAACATAAATAACAAACTCTCTGCTCATAAACAGACTATGTAGTTTACCTTTACTTGTAAAACAGTTTTTTGTTTTATACCTCAACCTACCTAAATTATCATGCTGTTAATGATGTATAAGTTGTTGAGCAGACATACATAGTTGCAGATTAGATTGGTGCTTAAAGAACAAATAACAGCAATAATGATGTTGTAGCATTAAATTTCAAAATATTATGATTTTCTTGCAGTTTAACATATTTGTTTTGCTTTAGTTTTTTAAACTAAAACGTTCATAGGAGTATGGTTTTCTCTAGTCTTTCTATATTAAACTCTAACATATGTGATTATAGACATTTATACATAAAAACTTAGCTGTTTCAGCCTTGGCATAAGTAGAATTTTTAGTGTCTGTTTTATGTCGGCATAAAATTTACTAATTTACAACCAACGTAGAGTTATTGCTGTGCAACGTCAATTTAAAAATGTGGCCAATATTTTGATATATTTTGCAGACTCATTACAGTATTACTTTTGCGTTTTGTATGTGAAAGTGTGTGTGTTTTAAGTTGTGTTTGTGTGTTGGTGTTACCTGTATCTGTGTACTAATACACTCGTTTTTTTCGAGATATTCTAGACTTTAATTTAAAATAGAATTTGAAATACAGAGTGTATACAAATGTAGATTTTATGGTATTGGTTTGAAAAATGAATTGTTTTTGCTGGCTAAAATAAGGGAAAGGGATTTATTTGTTTTTAGCTTTAGCGATAGTGTTGTAAGTATGAAATAGCTTGTAAATAGTTTTCAAAACCATTTTAATTTTTATTTCAGAGATAATTACCAGATAAAGCTGTCAATTTACTGATTGGGATAAATTGCAAATATTTGAACTTTTTGCTTTAGTTTAAGGGTAAGTATTATCTTGAAGGTAATAATTTTTTAAGTCTGTTATGAAACATTAGTTTCTAAAGCCAAAAGTGAAGTGCGTTTTCAAATGCCTTTATTTCTAACACTAGGTTTTGAGGTACCTTCCTTAAATCTATATTTTAATCAGAACCTTCTTCCGTGTAAGATGTCACCAAAATCCTCTTCAAATGACTTTCACATCTTCGCTGGTTTTTTTAATATATGGCAGCCACTGAATCGCTATAAATTAATACTCTTAGCCATACCAGTGTAGAAATATAGAAAATAAAGCCCTTGTTCCAAATGATGTTCGAAGATTTTACAAAAAATTTTCCTCTTAAACACTCTAAGTACTGCCTCGTCTGCTTTTGTAGTTATCCAAGCTTTAGAATTATATTACAGCACACAAAGTGTCAGTGACTTTTATTAAGGAGTTTTTGTTTGTGTTCTCCTCTTTATCTCTAAGCTCATGTTGTCTTTTTCGCTTATGACAGTATTGAGGTATACATATAAAAGTGCTGACTGTATCAAAGTTGTAAATTAAAATTTCACTGCCTAGATGCCTTCGTTAATTCCATCAACTTGGATTGACCTTTACTAACTGTTAGACTTACTTTGGTAAATTCTTTCCCGACTTTTATAGTTGCGACAGTTATTGCTCTTAACAATCGGAACATGATGACAAAATCGCAGTCGTATAATGTAGGTTACTTGAAAGGATTCTTAGCTCAGATATGACTTGAAATACTTATGAACATACGGGCATAACAAATATGACCCCACAGTAACCAAGTAGATGAATTGTGTTGACTAGTTTTTTTGGATATCAAACAGCAACAGTTATGAAAAATGTTTTCTTTGTCTATCTCTTTATCTACCTTTGCTGGAAGATGTGCTGAAAATATAGCCCTCAATTTTGGGTTCCATTTTTTAGTAAAAACTTTTAACTTCATTTTGATTCTTGGATATCTCGATCTATTAATACACAATCCTTTTTAATTCTTTCTTTTTCTTGCAAAAAAAAATTCTAGCCCTATATTTTTTTCCCGTAATCTCCTGTTGATAGTACGTGCTGCTACTAATTGCAGGTTTGCTTTATATTCCGTATTGTGTGCTTTAGTAACATTGCGTCACATTTTGGGTTCCTTGAGGTTAGTCTTGTGGTACGAGCTTTTTTGTTTCTTTACTTAACTAAGCAATATATTTCGATAGCACTGCAATATGTTAAAGGTAAAAACTGTTTTTTTTTTCAAGTAAGAGGTCAGTCAGGGGGGTTATGCCGCTTCTGTCAGTTTTGTCCACAGCTTTTCCACGTAAAACTTCAATGATGTACCTTAGGTAAAGAATCCCACAGGGTTTAATATCTGTACATTTAAAAGATGCTACAAAATACCGAACAGAAATATTTTATTTACCAACAACAATCAAAAAAAACATACTGAACTTTATTGGGATGCTGAGTATTGCAATTAGATGTGACTGTGTAAAGGACCTTTCCCTTCACCGCAGCACCTATGCCTTTGTTATATAAGGCGCAAGGAAATAATCTAAATTTTCTAATCGTTGTTGGAGAGCATTCGAAGCCTTAATTCTAGGAGTCGAAATAACTGCTAAGTTTATGGTTGTATTTTTCACAAAAATATTTAACTTGAATATGCTTACAAGTGTTCAGACTATGATCAAGGTAATCTACGCAAACGAAAGATGTTGGTCTACTGGAAAAACGACATGGGAAAATAAAAAAATGGTTAATAAATTGGGGTAGCATGGACATATTTGGCTGTGCAAAGAGAGACAGCCTTGGCACTTGCCACCTTAGTTCTATAAGAGAAATAAAGACTGTATTTGGAGGGTCATGGATACAAATAGTTGGATTTAAACTTTTTGGTTTAAATAATTATAAATTTTGTGGAAATATTTTGATGCGCTGGCAATGAGGTTTCTAATATTTCTGAGAGCAAATGACTGTGAACTTCTAGCAAAGCATGACAGTTATTTTTGGATGTCGGGAACCAAGTAAACACGCGAGTTTTTATTACTAAAAGGACTATTGGAGAAATTGTATGCACCTGTTTAGCACTGATACAACTCATTTCAAAGTCTAGGGCATAGATTTTTCTAATTACTTTTGGTGTGAGTGGGACATCTTTGAGCTCGTCACATTTAATAAGTTAATTTTACTCGGCCTAACACTGAGAACCCAATAGTCCAATTTAAACAAACTTTGAAATGGCAAACTTGTGGGGAAAACAAGTCAAGTTGTAATATACTCCAAAACTATTGAAATTTTAGAAAAATATTTACTTTCAAAAACAGTTTTATTAAATTTTAATTTAATTATGGCAAATCAATTATTAAAAGCTTTTTTGGAAAATGAGATTTAATTTTTCTTCCTGTATACCGTGTTAAAGTAAGATGAAACTTATTTCATTTTAAGTAACACAAAAAATGGTAAAACCTAAATTATACAGATATTAAAAAATTAACATCAATTGTTAATAAAGATATGAAGTTTTAACAAACATATATGAGGTTCAACAAAATAAAATCCCTGAGAACTTTTAAAAAACTAAACTAGCAACACTGGCTGTAAAAAAACTCAACATATTTAACATTGGCTTATTAGACAACAAAACATTAAACATGCTTTTTTAAAAAAATCTCCTAGAAATGTTACTTTTTTTTGATTTCCTTCTTAAAAAGATGCTGAGTTTTAGAAAATTATAAAAAAAGAAAAAGAACTCTGACTTTATCCTCATTATGTTTAAGTTCTTATGGCATATTCTACTTTCTTTAACTGGTAGAAAACCAGTGTGCGCCAACTCTTACATACAATCAATTAGTTGTTTTGCTTTTCTTTCAAATTTTTTTCTTTTAAATGCTCATAAAGTATATTTTAATTTTTTATTGAGTTTTAAACATAGTTATTACCATCTCTTCTTTAACAGCAATTAAAAGACATGTCATATAATTCTTGCGAATTTATAATAACTGCTGTTAGGTTTGAGCATTTGCTTGCTCTAATTTTGTTTTTAAAACAAAAGCAACATTTTAAATTGTCATTGAATTGTGCCGATCGATATGTCTTAAAATGGAAATCAAATATAAAAAAGGAATTTACTTCTAATCGTTTGACATTTTTAAGTTCATGTTGATTTATAGCAATTAATGTGTGGGAGATGTAAGCTAGAAACAGGGAAATCTAGGTGTAGTATAATATATCTTTAAAAAAGAATTAAAAAACAAATTAAAAATTTAATTGTTGTAATTACATGGTATGTTAGAGTTTGTTGGGGCTATTTAAAACGCGGTTGGCCGGCGGTTGGTGGTGGCGGTTAGAAAAAACAAAAAAATTATCTTTGACAACTTGCAATGTAATAAAAACTAATTTTTTTGCTATTAAGCTTTAATTGCTATTTTTAAAAAATTAAGATCCGCTTCAATTTTGAATGTTAAAAAGTTATACACAAAGCGGCTCATAATAAAATTAAAGTTCGTAGCTTAAGTCTTTTGTTATTATTGTCTAGGTTTTAAGTTAAACAGTATGGCCAGCAGTCAACCTAAAAATATAATTTGACTTATAGGATTTGTATTTCATACATATGGCATTAAATTTCTTTGAAAACGAATTTTCAATTATAATTGAATATCTCAAAGCGCTGTTCTATAATAAAATATTAATTCTTAATAAAGACAAAGATTTTGTATTATCTGCAAAAAGAAATTTAAATCCTGAAGGATAAAAACTTAAGTCAGTATTTTGCTTTTTGTTTGCACTTTGCAAATATATTAAAGAGATTATGTTTACAATCAAATAACTAACAACCGATTAAAAAGAGCTGGTTATAAAAATTTAGTATGGATCGAACCTAAACCTAAAGTAATAATAACAAGACTGTCTAAAAATGTTTATAGAAACAAACAAACTTCCTAATGTTGTTTATTTTTCACCTTTTTGGTTAACCTAGTTAAATATAACACTAGGCACCTGTACTGACTGATCTTAAAGCTGACTACTAATATAGCAAATGCTCAATTTATTGCTTTACTATCCTTACTGCATACCCTTGAAAACCCGATTTGATAAGTGACCTGGCTGCAGGCTTAAATAGTTGTTTATCACAATTATCTACTCATTATTTTACACTGTCTTCCAACCAATTTCTACCTAGTTTTTTGGCCCAGATCTCATCTCAGCAAACGGTTTCGGTCTTCTCAGGCTAACTTTCTCTAGGTTTTTTTCTTTAAAAGGCAGATTATTTTTCGAATATTATTGACTTTCCTCTTAAGTATTGGGGGGGGGGGGGGGTGCCCCGGTAGCTCACTGGTAAGTGCACGAGTCTACCAGTCTGGGGGTTGTGGGTTGGATTTCCACCAGAGACCCTGGTAAGTTTGCTTAATTTTCTGTTCTTTCTTTCTTATCATTCTCTTAATTTCTTTTTTCCTTCCATCTCAACCTATTCAATCTGCCTCTCCAGGTAACACAAAGGAACCAATTTAAGCGGAACCAAAAGTGAGCTGTATCATTCAACTTCATCGGCTGCCTGTTCTACTTAACCTAACCTAAACTAACCTAACCTAGGTATCTGAACTAAACTAGCTTCTATTTTTCTATATATAAAGTTGGTAGTCATTCTCCTATACAGAACACTGTGCTAAGTACATTACCCTCAGACATTGGTGTTTGTTGGTTGACATTTGTCTATCCATACATGTGTGTGCATTCATTTGACCTTAATGCGTCCTAGGCCAGAACAAATACTTCATGGTTTTGGAGCCTATAATTTTAGGACCTCGTTGTTGGCAGAAGTAGAAATTTAGCTTTGGGCGTTTTAAAAAGAAAACTGGCCCTATTCCTTAATCCGCCCTAACATCTTAGTAATTATAAGTCTTCAGGGATTGATCGCAGGGACCCATTCAAGCAAAGCAAATTATTTGCCCTAATTTTACTTGGTTTATTTAGAAAGATAGTGGTTCCCGATTGCCTACAAAATATATTAAAAGTAAGACTTAATTCGGTCTTCAGTCCATTCTGCCGTTGCCTGTAAGAGTTCTGTAATAATTTTTTTCTTGTTACTTCAAAAGTTTTTAATAGGCTGGTCCAAAGGTTGCTAAGTACCCTTAAAAAACTTTACTGTAGATTTTTTCCCCCAATATTTGCTTACTATACCAATAAAGCGTTGCTCAGAGTGAGACTATTGGATCAAGAGCACCTTTCCAGCTCTTAGTCCTTCTACATTCGGTTTTTGAATAGAGAGATTACAAAAAGTCTATTAAATTAAAAACTTGCATTTCCTATAAAATTTGTTTCAAAGAGTCGAAAAACTATTAAATTGTACCATCTTAAGCCAACGATAGTTTCTTTGCTTGTTTTCAGCAATAGAATGTAATTTCCATGAAAATCCCACGTTATGTTGTTTGGTTTGGGCCAGTTAATGAAACCCTTATTAAAAAAGATTTCAATTTTTATTAAAATTTAAAATAATAGATCAAGAAGCCTTTTTACTGAATTTTCATTTAACTTTATAATTAACGATCTTAGGATTCGCTTTTGCTGTGCTATGTTTGTCATTAACTGAACTGCTACTTGTTTCTTAAGTCTTTTGTTATTACTCTCATTTTACACGACAATTATTCTTCAGTTAATAATCACGCACAAAGTATTAAAAATTCTTTAATAAATACTTGACAACAGATTGATGGCAATAAAAGGATCACAATTAAATTTGAAATCAAAAACACCAACAGACAGATAATAATAATTGAACAGAAAAATTAAAAATAAAACAAAAAATCAGTTCGCAATACAAAATAAATATTTGCCATTAAACGTGAACATTTTACAAATTATGTTTAATTAAACATTTTTGCTGTATTAAATATGGCACAATATTTTGAATTCCATAAGAATGAATGATATTTTTGCCTTATTCTGCTTTAGCATCTTTTCAAATAAAAAAAATTCTCATTTAATTTGGCTTTGCTCTACGTTTATTATTTATCACATTGAAGGATACAAATGCATATGTATCAAAAATATAAATATTTTTTTTCCTTTAAAAACATTTTTGTTTATTTCTGTGCCGATGAGATGTTTGAAATAAAAAGTTAAAGCTTCAACAAAAAAAGATGTGATTGGTTTTGTTTTTTTTACGAATTTTCTTGTTAATTGCAAAAGAAAAAAATTGTTTATAAATTCTTTGTTCATGTTTATATGATTTGCCAACTCCAGTTAACCATATGTGGCATTATGACTTATAAAGGCAACAATTATGTTTTTGTGCTTTTTAATAAAGCAGTGAAACATTTAAAAATCATTGATTTGTTGTTGATTTTCACAGTAGCACGTAATTTGTAGAGGAGGGTTAAGTGGGAAGTTTTAGTAGTCCTTTTTAATAAGGATTTCAAAAATGGTGTTAGAAAACAAGAAGGTCTTGAAATCTTCATCATTTCTAAAAGCAAATTTAATTTTTATACTTCATTTGAAGCACGTTTAAATTTATTTGTAGTTTTTGCAGACCTAACATATATATATACGCAAATGCAGTAAGAGATCAAGTATTTTGGTACGCATTATATGTCAAGGATCAATGTACCACAAAATAAGTGTTCCACGTATGCTTACGCTTTGAGCTATTAGCGTTTTTCTACTTTTTTGCTACCGTACATAGTACAGACTTGGGGTAACCAGTCTCTGACAGTAGTCAAAATTGGAAGCCGCTTCGGCCACGAGGGGTTACCAGTCCCTGAACTGTTTGGAGTTCAACTGGAAGTAGCCTTGGCTTGACTTTGGCTACGAGACCTGACCAGAGGCTTGTCATTCCAAATCTGGTACCACGGGTGTCAGGAGCCTCTAGAACCTCGGTTTTAGCCTGGAAATAGTTGAGGCCCCTGTTGGGAGTAACGTGGTGGTTGTGGTTTGCACCCAAATCGCGGGGAGAGTTTCGGCTTGATGTGGAGTGTATTGCAACCGGGTGCCGAGACCCATAGATCGAAGGAGTTTTAGATGGGCTCCACTCCTCACCAAGGGAAAGGGTCATGCCCAAGTGCATGGCTCTGAATTGGTACCCATGGATTCCAGAAAAATAGCTCAACAGTCAGTCAATTTATTTTTTATTACAAACTTCAGTGACAAGTAGTACACAAAGCTTGCTGGAGTAGGGATATGTTGAATAAAACAATATTCCTGACATCAGGCCTAATTATCAGTACAAAAGTTTCTGGTCCAAATATTAGCCAGCACAAGAGGCGCTGTAAGCTCTCAGTGCCCTCTGAGCCTTGACAGCTTCTGCAAAATTATTTGAAAGGCAGTTTCAATTGTTGGCATGGGTGCCAAATCAAAAATGGCTTGAAGTTGCGGCCACGGTGTTCTTTGTCCTTTGTTTATCCAGATCAAAAAGAGACTTGGAACGTCTCGAATCCAGCCTTGGTTAGGTTATTTTATTGGCTCCTAATCTAAGCTTGTTGGACAATAATTCTGCCGGTGAAGTAATCCAAGCAAGCTTACAGGAATTGAGGGGCCTCGTGTTTTCTTACAAGTAACAGAGTGATGTTAGAATGCATAGCCATCCAGTTCAAGGATGCTCGGCCTTCACGGACTAGTTGTGATTTAGAAAATATGTCAGTAATTGATTTGATGGCAAAATAGCTGTCGGCTAAGATACCGATAATCCTGCCGAGTATTCTGTAGTACCGTAACCAGTAACCCGCTTTACATATCACCGACAATTAAGCCTGCAGCATACTGCATTTAGCCGAAAGTCTGAGTGAAATCCGGACTCCTGCTGTGCAATGAATATTCCTTCACCAAAACCAGTTTTCCCCTCAGATCTATTTGTATACTTCTTTAAATTGGCAGGTCTTCAGGAGATGATTTGGTCCTCCTCTTCCTCTGATATAACGAACGAGAATTTCCTGTGAAAAAAAAGCTCCGGTGTGCCCGCTTTTGGTTAACTAATACTTTTGTCTTGGAAGAAGCCCTTCTTTCAATCAGGCCATTAAAAACGAAAACATGCCACGTTCGCTTAGCTCTGGAAGGGTTTTTGAATCAAGCCATCACCATCCAAGACTACCAAATTGAATCCCAGCTACTGCGTTGCACTACAAAAACCTCCTACTCTAGTGAAGCTACAACTTAAATTCTTGGGACACCCGCAGTGCAAGAAATAAGGCTATGGTCAGTCGTTCTAGCCGAGGCTACTATCAGTTTAACTCTAGTCAATTCAAGGATTATCCATCTCAAAAACAAGACGCAGCAACAAAAATGCAGAGAAAAGCACAAAACAGCCGCCCTCATAAGCGATGTTTTGACCACATGGGGCAGCAAGGCCAATCACGGAAAAAGTACTAGTATGCAATGTGGAACCTCATGGACTGACACAAGATGGATAATAAATATCGTAAACTTAAGTGAAAAGTTTTCATATGAAAATATAAAATAACTAAGAGCAAGATACAAAAGAGAGATCCCTACTTTCTCACATCACTCATGACCTTCTTAGCACTAGACTGCCTTTGACCAATAATGAGCAGCTCCAATAATCACAACAGATCATTTATGTGTCTTTTAATATCTTTTGCAAAATTTATTAACCTATTTTAACAATATCGCTGGCAGTATGCAAATTTTTTTATACAGATTATTCCGTATTATAAAAATTTTGATCCCAACAAAGAGGTCTAAGTATCGGCCACAATTTCCGTTTGATAAATGCTTTATAATATCTGTAAAACTGTTTAACAAAAACTTTTCTTTGAAATTTTATAAATTTTCGGGTGAAGTTTAAATAACTTTGATGCCTTAAAATTTCGTTGAAGAAGTTCAACTAAATAAATTTTTTCACGTAATTCTCGATGCTTCTTTTCAAATATAAAGCCCTAAAGTTATATCACCTCCCTCGTATTCTGTTATATATATGATTTTACTCTCGTTCAAAGCACTTATGATAACAAGTGATGCTTTTTACGGTTTTAAAAATGGTTTCTTTTTAATGCCTAAATATGTGTGCGTGTAGGTTTGTATGTGTTTAACATATTTTTGTGTTTAATTGACCCTTTTTAAATTGGCTACACAGAGCTATAACAAGGCAAAATATAATTTCTCAGACTCTTTTCCTTTTTAATTAAGACATTTTAAAACCTGTTAAAATTATTGCGTTTTAAAAGATATTTAAAAAATAATTAACGGAAAAAATCTTATTAAAAGTTTTGTTTGCAGATCAGTTGCAGTTTTAAATTGTTTAATATCATCATTGTAAGCGGTATAACGTTTTCTGCAAGCTTAACAAAAACTTATATTAAAACCATAATTATATCATTAACAAATAATTTAATGACAATTTAAGAAAAATATTAAATATTAAACATTTTTATATATAATTTCTGCTTGAAAATTTTTTCCTTTATTATCGCTTATATTATATCTTTGCTTGTCTTTCGAAATTTTCCTTTTAAGTTAAGTATAAAATTTGTTTTGTCTCCTTTAACGGCCAATTTGATCATATTTTAGATTTTTGTGTTTTGATAGCGACAATAAGAACTGAATTGTTATCTCCAGAGAGCAATATTTTACAAATGTAATGAAATTATAAAAAAGAGAATTTATTAAAGAAATACTTTAAAAAAATATTAAATTCATAACATATTTTTATAACACTTTTGCAAATATTTTTGCAAAATATTTTTACATAAACCGCTTTGAAGAGAAGTTAAATTGAAAAAAAAAAAATAAATAAAAATTGTTTGGTAAGTGCAAAATTACTTGAAGCAAAAGCAATGGATAAAAATATTCTAAAAAGATGTTGTTTGAAGTAACAGAGGTATATGGGTGCCCCGGTAGATCAGTGGTAAATGCACGAGTCTGCCACTCTGGGGGTTGTAGGTTCGATTCTCACCAGAGACCCTGGTAAGTCTGCTTCATTCTACTGTTCTTTCTTTCTTATCCTTCTCTAAATTTCTTCTTTTCTTCCATTTCAACCTATTCTATCTGCCTCTCCAGGTAACACAAAGGGACCGAAATAAGCAGACCCAAGTGAACTGTATCCTTTCAATCAATGGCTGCCTGTTCTAACTAACCTAACCTAACAGAGTTATATAGTTTTTCGGCCAATAAAACAAAAACTATAGCTGCTTTTATTCAAGGAACAAGCTTCCATAATATTTTTTTTATAAATGAAAATTATATATAAAATCTTTTAAGCCTACAAATATCGTTATCTTACTAGGTTAGAGTATTTAATTCATATGATATTTTGTATTCGTTTTTATATAAATATATACAAGAAGAGATAAAGACTTAACAACAAAAAAATTTCCTCTGAAAATCAATTTTAATTCATTTTTTGGACTAGATGAGATGTAGCATAAATCACAATTTTTTCCATTATCATATAAAGAATTAAAAAATATTTTTTGGGAACTAGAACAGCGGGCAAATTACGGCATTCGAGTCGAATCGAAATTCTAATAGATCGAAAGAGTTTTCAATGCTTTTGATATGAGAATTCTTATAAAAAATTTTAAATTTCGATTCCAATCGAATGCCGTAATTTGCCCCCAGATATAAAAATGTCGAAAAAATAGTTTTTGCTACCAATTTTACACTACATAAATATTATTACAGAATTTTTTTTTAATTTTTTAATTGCGTCTTTCCTGGACAGTGGAGAAGTTAAAGCATAGAGAAAAATACCTGTGATCACTAACAAATTTCCCAAAAACTTATTTATTCGGTCAGTTTCATTAAAAATATTTTCAAATCTATTTTCTTAGACACTAAAAACAAAAAAAGGAAAAAATCTCGGAGACAACTAATATTAAAGACAATAATAATATTCGATTTTGATTCAACGAACTAAATATGAAAATTTTTTGGGTGTACCTTGAGACACATTTTGGTTGCATTTGCTAAAAGCTTTGATGGGGGTAAACACCGAAAAAGAACAAGAAATAACATTTTCTGCCCAAGAAGCTTCGTTCGCACAAATTTCGACTTAATCGATTCAAAAAAAACTTATGTTGTTAACAGAAAAATTTTCGATTACAACACAATATACAATTACATTAACAATATACGGAATGAAAATTTTTTTTTGTATATTCTACGAACTAAATTTAATTTTCTAGGAAGTAATCTTATAAATATAAAAAAAGTACGAACCTCTTTGAGTTTTTTAGTAAAATTGTAAAATCAAATGCAATTTTTTTGTAACTTGTAACGAACGGTTTAAACTCTATATTCATCGAAGGGCTGCTACATTTAATTCCAGCTTACATAGCTCGTCAGATAATGAGGAGATTTTTTTTCTTCGGATAAATATAAGAACCTGTTACAATAAAATTAAAACTGAGGTAGCCTTACACAATCCTAGTAGAGAAACGCCAAACGAAGATCAACTGTTATTGGCGGGGATTTCCCACAAACAGTCCTCTAGATCACCAACTGATATGGGGAAGTTTTTTTGAATTAAGGATTTTTAGGTGTTTGATGCAGATTCTTAGAGTAATTTCCCTTCCCATATGTGGATATATAAATTTTTGTTAACAGATTAACAGATCCTGCTGGTAATATGATTAAGTGTAATTCGCCGCTAACGAAACTCCTATAGAAGATAGATAGTCTTGCCAACAAAACAAGAATTGTGCGAAAATCTCCCAAGGAATTCTGCAAAAGAAATCACTAACACAATTACCAAAACCAAATTGTTATAATTTTTATATTTGCCTTTTTAAACACTAAATTCTTCTTTTTATAATATTAAAACTTATTATGTAGAAAATAAAAATTTATAATTGTTTTAATTTCAGCTACGTAAGTAGATTACAAAATTGAATTTTTCAATATATGAACATTAACCAAAAACAAACTTTTTTAAAAATTTAAACTTTTGAATCATAGGTTACTTTAAAATTTAAATATCTAAATTGAAATTTTATAAATAAAAGGTAGTTAACAGTTGCGATATAAGAAATAAGAACAGGTCCTCACAAATTAGAAAAAGTTTTTGGCAATTTAATTGTGACGGGTGTGACCATTTGGGTTACATTTTTGCCTACAACTGAAACAATTAAAAATGTAGGTTTGATTACCAGGGGTGATATGTTTTTAAGCGATTAGTAGTAGAAACAAACACGGCAAGAACAAGATCTCTATTCACAATGGTGACTGAGGAACTTTAAGGTCTCTTCGGGACCCATCAATCTGGAGGTGTGCACGGATGGGTCAAAGGGGAGAACTGGTGTTGGTGGAGGTATATACATTGTTCAGGCAGGAGTCCGGATTTCATTTAGACTTCCGGATGAATGCAGTGTTATGCAGGCTGAATTGTCAGCGATATGCAAGGCGGCTAACTGGTTGCGGTATTACAGGATATTTGGCAGGAATATCGGAATCTTCACTGACAGCCGTGCTGCTATCAGGTCCATTAATGATGTATATTCAACATCACAACTGGTCCGTGAATGCCGGGCATCCTTAAACTGGATGGCGATGCATTCTGAAAACACCTTGGCGTGGGTGAGGGAGCACGGGACCAATACGGGTAACTGTGCTGCGGATGCACTTGCCAGAAATGGTGCCAGATTAGATGATCAGGCAATTTACCACTTTTGTGGCATCCCCCTTTCCTCTTGCAAAGTCCGCGTGGATGAATATTCTCGGGGAATTGCAGGGGCTAGATGGTCTGACGAACCCAGGTGCGGAACTACTCGAATAACCTGGCCGAGGATGGATCCGGGCCGTTCGAGATCCCTCCTTGATTTGGATAGGAGAATGGTAAGGTACACCGTGGCCGCAATCACCGGCCACTGCCGATTTGGCACCCATGCCGAAAGATTGGGATTGCCTTGGAATTACTTCTGTAGAAGTTATCAAAACGAAGAGGAGACCGAGAGCGTAAAGCACCTCTTATGCTTTTGTCCGGCACTGGAGAACATTCGGATCAGGCACTTTGGTATCGGTAGACTGAATGGCCTGTCGAAAGTGGCCAACATTTGCATAAACAACCTGGCGTCCTTTATTAGGGATAGCGGTTGGTTTGGGGACAGCGGTCAGTATGGGGTGACTACCGCTGACCACACATGATGACTTTCCTTACCTTCCTTTCCTTCTGACTCTCTATCTCTATTGATCTAATCTAATTTATCTGTTTCTTCTTCTCTTCTCTTCCACAGGTCCGAGAAAACGGACCCAAGTGGGCTGCACAACTATTGCTTTAATTTTTCTGCAGCCGCCTGTTCAACCTAACCTAACCTAACCTACTTTAAGGTGTTTTTAATTGTATTCGATTCATTATTTATACAAAAGAACGTTTTGCTTAATGAAAATCCTGTAATTAAATGTGACGGATGTAACATTTTTATCAAAACGTTAGAAAAGAAAAGCCGATAATTCAGTATGTAACTGACACATTTATGTCTTGATAATTTTCGTTTTCTATTAGACTTAAATTCATCGAATTTTTTTATATAAAGAATAAATAAATTGTTTCCCTAATTTAAGCCGTTTGGCGTGGAATTTACTTCTTATAAATATTGCGAAAAATGTACTACAAAAGTTAGTGGTAATTTTAAAACTGGTAAACTTTTAATATTTCAGCCAAACTTTTTTTTGGAATATAAATGAAAATTTCATATTTCAATATCTTACGAAAATAATATTACAAAATTTTTTTCCTATATGGTTGCATTATTTTTTTCAGTATAAATTCTAATTAATTTTTGTTTAAATGGTTAATTTAAATTTTTTTGTTTGTATTGATTAGATTTAAAAAATTCTGAAAACTAATTTCAATCGACTCGTCTAACTTATTTGTACAGAAAAAGTAATTAGTATTCAGCAGCTCTATTGAAATAACATTTGAATTGAACATCTATTTATGCATAAACCCTCCTCCATTAGCGATCTCCTCCCCCTATTTCTTGTTTCTTACAATGTTATAAAATATCATTTATACACATTAACAAATATAGAAAACGCAAGCAACAACTCAATTTGTTGTTTATTTAATTTGGATTTTGTTTGATATATCACATTCTCTTCAATAACTTTTGTTTGAATTTAAAAAAGCAAAACATTTATAAACTGGACAACAGGCAAATTCGTAAAAGTATATAAATATATATAAGTGTGTGTTTAAATCTTTCTACACAATATCTGCAAATAAATGACTAAATGTATTGATAATATTATAGCGTAAGTGAGGATTTTAAATTTTGCAAAACACGTAATTGGAATTAAATCATTTTTATAAAGCAAATAAATAAACGATTTTTTTAATAAATAAGATACTTTTAAGTCAACTACCAACACGTTGTTTATATTCTTTTGTGCCCAGTTAGCGCTTTTATCATATTTGGGTCTTTTTTGAATCTTATAGATGATTGGAATACTCACTAACGCTTTAATTTTTGAGTCGAAGGTAATTGCTTTGTAAGGAAAAAATAGAACCCTTAGTACCCCCGACTATTCTGAACGAGTCTTTTATAAATTGGTTTCTTGACGCATTTCTGATAAAATTTGTACTAATGCTTTACTAACTCACATTTTGTTAACATGTATAATAATTTATGACTGTTCACACTTTATGAATTTTGTATATTATTTTTAAGAAACCTTGCTCTCTGGATGTGCAGGATGCATTTTCTAGTCTTTTATATATCCTCCAAAGAAGTGATAAGGGTATATATAAATTTGTCATTGCGTTTGTAATTAATTAAATACCCATTTCCGAAGCCATAAAGAATACACATTTTTAGGTCCTAATTGAAAGCCGGGTTGATCAGTATATAACTGTCTGCCCGTCTACCCATCTGACCGTGTTATAATTAAAATCCACTATTTGAAGCCCCCCGAAGTTTGCAAAGACCCGCAAGTTGTATCAAGCTCTCGGCAGTATCTGTAGGCAAATCGTTGTTGAAATCCAGTCAGTTTGCCAAAAAGCTGTTCAAAATATAAGCCGCAACCCATGACTACCTCTGTCTATTTCTCTAAACTTTGTACATAAAAACCTCTACAACTGCCTTGGAGTTGCCACTACCTGGGTACAGACGTTAAGGGTTTTAAGTGGTACCATCCGGTAGGCATACCCACGGTGCTCTCAACACTGGTGAATACAAAGCGTCTACCAACGCCCCCAGAATGGCTCGGCTAAACCACCCAGGTACCAATATTCTGTTATGACTCTGTGTAGCCACAATAGATCCCATGGTGGGGAGTTGGGCTTTCTAAACCCGAATTGCGCTCCTAGTTTTGATCTCGCTTCTTCATCATCAAAACAGATTCACGCCGACAAAGACACCTCTCCACACACTTGTGAAACAGCACCCAACCTTAAGCAAGAAAGATTATGATTCTCAGCCGCACCCAACACGAAAAGGAACCATTATTTCACTCATTCCAATTAGGATCAAATATATCCGACATCATCAATGCTCCATAATCTTCTCACCGCCAGTCAGGACCGAATCACGCACATGCTTCGAAGTGCCAATGCCAACTCTATCATTTATTTGCTACTACTTTGACGGGATCTTATTTAAGATCCTAGGGTCCCCGTCTGTAGCCGGTTTCCCTACCCACCTACTTCCAAACACACTCACACCTTTTCAACTAATAGCCTACTTCAACAGCTGCTCATGTGTCTGGGTAGACCCGCCAACACCAGAAACGTTTTCTTGTTAAACCTTAAGTTCATATAAGACCGCTTACATGGTCACTCTGGGGCTCGCACAGGACGGACCCCTGTATATCAACTTTCGTTCTACAGTTGCCCCGCTTGGAGATAACCACAGCCACCATGTGAACTTCCGAAGAAGACCTCACCACTAATCAATTCATGCACTGGTAAGCACATGGGCCCAACTGATTCCCGTGGTAGCAGATAGGACTCTGGTCAGCCTCGGAAATCTACTTCCGCTTCATTCCTACCAATTTCTAATTTACACAGTTTAAGTATTGGTACCCTTATAACCCTGTATTTCTGTGCCACTTAACGGTGATGTACATTGCACAGCGCAAAAAGGACAGCCTGCCTCAAGCCAGACCAGTGAATCACTGATCACTCTTTTACCCAAGACAGATTGTTTTCGTTTCAGCCATGTCTGTTAGCATTTCGGCAATTATTCTTAAAGTTGCCCGGTGGATACCACTAGGAAGTAAACTTAGGCACTTGTGTTATATACTTATCAACCACTACCCGGGTACAATTTAAAACCAACTCCCATTAATTTTTCCTCATAAACATTTTGGTTTAATATACTACCACCATATCTCTAACCCTAATTTGATTGCCAAACAAAGTTTTTATAAAAAAAAATTTTTTTGTCGGTCCCAGAGCCTCCAGGGTGCTCCAACAAAGGTCAAATGTAGAGCCTACCCCAATTCCTTTTTTTTAAAACATAGTAACCACGTATCTCCAGTCCGACACAGGGTTGTCATACAAAATTTGAAAAAATTAGTAAAAAATCCCCTACAACTTTTCCAGAGCCGCCCTTAAAATATAAGACAGACTCCTGCTAGTTTTCCTTTACAATCATACTCCTTGAACAAGCTTACTTCCTATATCTATCGCTTAAGGGGGTTGCTAACAAATATTACAAAAATTATGTTTAAATTCCATTAATTTCCTCAGAGCTGGCCTTAGAGAAATAAAGAGTACAACCGACTGACATTAGTGTCCCTTCCCAAGCATATTCCTAGAACATGCTTATCACCTTCTTCCATCGCCTAAAGGGGCTTCCATACAAAGTTTCGGAAATTGTAATAAGACCGCCCCCCTAAAGCTTCCACGGTGCCCGTGGATAGTTGAAATGTGTTTTCCTGGAACCTTATTTTGCCCTATAGCTTAACCTAAACCTTCTAAGGGGTTGCCATACAAAATTTGAAAAAAATTTTGTAAAAACTCTTGCAAATTTCCCGCAGTCCCTTAAGATGGTTAAAATATGACACCAACCCCATTAAAAAAATTATAAATATTTCATACATAAAAAAAATGGATAAAAATAAAAATAAAAGTTTGAGGTTTTGAAAGGCCAACGTGAAGGGTATATATGATTCGATCGAAAAAAACGCTCTTACTCGTTTTAAGCCCATCTGAATAAAAGGCTTTTAGTCGTCTTGATAATTTTAAACAAAACAACTTTTTAAATGTTGACTGGGTTGTATTTTTAACGTAAACATTTACAAATCATTCACCAATTTATATTCACTAACTGTGCTTTTAATATAGACACCATTAAGCACGTTATAATCATTTTATATTATTGTTTAAGTTTGTTTAATTTACCTGTTGAATTTTTTTTTAACAAAGCCATTTTTTTGTAGAAAAATAATTAAATTAATAGTTGGTTGGAATAAAGTTGGATTTTTTAAGCACTTTTGAGTCTGAATTTTAACTGGTCACTGACACCTCGCTGAACTAAACAATGCAGCAATTAATGGCCCGAATTATGATACACTTACTGAGACTCTACGTTCCATTTACCTATGTAGCTTAGGTTTAAGACAGTGGATTCTATGTTTATGGACCGATGGTAGTAAAATTTTTACACGTATAAATTTTTTTGTTTAAAATTGTATAAAAATTGTGGTGCTAAGGAGGTGGAGTCAATAATGTTACAGTAATTATTACTAGAGGGGGTATAAAAAAATTATTTGTGCAAAATTCTTATTAATTATTTTGTCAACTTTGTTAAAAAAACTAAATAGACAATTTTTGCCGGACGGATACGTTGATGTACGAATAAATGGAAAGCCTCTTATTTGATTTAGAATGTAGTTCCAGCTGGATCGGTATTTTTAAGGAGGTTCAAAAGCTTTTATTTTTTGGGAATTACAAACATCAGTAAAACGCTTAATAAGTCTATCATATATTTGGTATACTTGAAAAGAAGAATTATTAAAATTAATAACATTATAAGCCAAGTTTATTAATTCAAAGTCCCTAATTATTTAAAATCTTAAAGTTTTTTCCTCAAATAGCTATAAAAAAAATCCTTGTAAAATGGTTATTTCTTTATTAAAAACTCAAAATGAAAAACACTTTAAAAATAACAAATTAAAATTCATTTAGTACAACTTGCCATAATTCATGTCAACATTTAGTTCAGCCTGTTGTTTTTGCTCTTGTTTTTGTTGTACACTTGCAGTTAAATATTCATGTTAATACTTATTCATTAAAAAAAAGTTCTGCTCTGTCTCAAATCAGGTCTGTCGTTTGTCTGTTTATGGCTTTAGCAGTTATTTAAACAAAATGTCAACACAAATGGTCAGACAGTCATATAAACACATATAAATAAAAAAATATAAAAGCAAAAGTTAGCCAGATGGACGGACAAAGAGCCATGTGTATTCAATAAGAAAAAAACATTAACAAATTCCTGGCCTTTGGGCTGCCAAATATAATTTATGCCAACTCAACACAGTAGTAACCCTGCCGTGTAGTAATTTACGCTTTGGCAACACATTTAACAACAACAATAACTAACAGCAAGCGCAACAACTTAAACAAACATAATTTTAAAAATGATGATGACGACGATATTATGCTCAAGCGACAAGCAAAAACCAAATAAAACAACTTTAAACACGTTCCTGGTCAAATATGTCACATTGGTATCCAAAATTGACTAAAAAAGGGAAACAGGCAATCAAAACCTTACAATATTTAAGCAAATAACAACACACAGCCACGCACACGATCAAACCGCAGGACTAAACTACTTGAAGCTGTTGAACATGCTCAGACTTTAAACTTAAATACCATATTTTTCCAAGTTGTGTATGGTAGTGTATACAACGAGTGAAAAAGTGTCCAAGAAATTTTTAAACCATAAAAAGGAGAGAGAAAAATATAAGTGTTCAACCTTAACACAGCGGGTGTGCATGAATTATTAACGACAAGTTACAAGCAAAATTATATTGAACAAAACTAAAAGGAAACAAGTAAGAGTGCTATATTCGGATGTTTCGAATCTGAGATACCCTTTATATTGGCCGTTTGGAAACCCGAATTTTTTTATTTTTATCCAATTTTTTTAAATAATGAAATATTTTTAATCTTTGAATACGAATCGGTGTCATAATTTAACCCTCTTAGGGTGATTAGGGAAGTTACAGGATTTTTTACCCTTATTTTTTAAAATTTTGTATTAAATGTATGTTTTAGGAATATGTTTGGGAGAAGAAATTAATGGTGACCGGTAGCACAATTTATATCTCTAAGGCCGATTCTGGAGAAGATCTGGGCGTTTCTACATCATTTTAAATTTTTCATGGCAACCCCCTCAGGCAAAATGGCTAGGGGGCATATATGCTTATAAAATATGTTTGGTATGGTATGGTAACCCCAATTGGGGGTACTGATGGTGTGTAAGTATGTTCTGAAAAAACGTTTGCAAGAAAAATGAGGTGGAGTAGGTTCTATATTTGACTTATTCTCGGGCACCCTTGAAGCTTTGTAGGGGGATTTGTTACAATATCCCGAACTTGGTATGAGAGACCTTGGATGAAGATAGGGGTAAGTATTTTGTGGGAATATGTTTGGGAGCGGAAACTAATTGGAATCGGTTGTTCACTATTTCTCTAAGGCCGTCTCTGGGGAATTGATATACCATTTTAGTATGTTTTCAATGGCAACCATTTAGGTGAAGGAAATAGGGGCTAAGTATGGTTAGCAAGTTGATTGGAAGTGAAAACTAGTGGGGAGCTGAAATACTTTTTTCCCTCTAGGGCGACTCCGGAGAAGCTGTAAAGATTTTTAACATATTTTTTAAAATTTTGCATGGCAACCATGTTAGGGGCAGGAAATAAGAGTAAATATGTTTCTCAAAAACCTTTTAGGAGAAAAATTATTGTGAGTCAATGTTAGATTGTACAGGAAAGCTTTGGGCCAGTTGTACAGGTTTTTATGTACAACTTTTAGAGTGATAAGCAGAGGTAATATTTGTGTTTCGCATATATCTCAGTAAGTTGTCGGACGATTTTGCTATATTTCCATAGCGATTTGATCGCAGATATTTCTGGTAGTTTGGCACCACTTATCGATTTTGCAGTACCGGGGGCTTCAAAAAGTTAGCTTCAACAATAACATAGACAGACGGGCAGACGGACGTTGCTAAATCGACTTCCCTATCTATAAAGACCAGGAAAATATTTACTTTATGGAATTGCAGATGCCTACTGAATAAGTTACCAACGGAATGACGAATTTATTTAAACCTTTATGACTTATGTAAGGGGCATAATGAAAGAAAAGTATTTTAATTATACACATATGATTGAGGAGAAGAGAGTAAAAAATGAAAAATTTATTCTTACCTTTGCCGGGAGTCTTGTAACTTCAATGATTTAATACAAAAAACAATTATCAGCAGTAGTTTTTATTAAATAATATGCATAAACTTCAAAGACACACGTAATGAAGGTCTAAATTATTAAAAGAATTTATTTTAATAAAATATGGAAAATTCCTTAATATTAATTTTGGTAAAACTTTTTTATGAAAAAAATTATCAGTTCATTGTCGGTTACACATTCCTTAGAGAGAAAGAATTTTTAAAATTTTGCCCAGAAAAAATTATATGAAAAATAATTTTACGAATGGGGCATTATAAGCTCAGAGGCCATATTATTGGGCAATAAATCACAGAAAAATTATTTAATTTGAAATCTCTTAAGTCTGACTAAACGACCCATAAAAAATGTCAGAAAAAAATTCAAATCAATCGCACAAGTAATTACTCATACCACGTGTATTCATTGCACTTGTTCTCATACTTGTCGAGAGCATTTATACCATATATTGTTCACATTAGAACAAAATTACAAACTTGTACGCACTAGATATTCTTTTATCTTTCAGATATCCTCTTTTTACTACCTTTTCGCTTTTTTCCATGTGATTTTGTTTATGTATTTGTCAACCTTTTGGAGCACATTCTTTTAGTAAACGAAATATGAGCAGCAATCATTTCAGAACTTCCCAATTGCCTTCCACAATTCTAAAATGCTTAGGTTTGTAAGGCGTTGGCTGTAGTTGTAGTTGTAGCTGTTGTTGGCTTGTGATAGTTGTGCAGTTGACAATGATCATGATAATAATATGATATATGGCATTCTCTGGTTGTGTCAGACATTTATGGTTTGCCAATAATTGTTTTTTCTTTTTTTTTTGTGATTTTATTTTACTTAATTTCATTTTTGTCTTTATTTTTTTGTTTCAAAATATTAGATTTTATGCTTTGGTTTTTATTGATAACAATTTAAAAATTTTTCGTCGCCATGCAGTAAGAGCAAGCAAATAAGTTGATCAAAACAAAAGACTTAAGACACATAACACAGAATTGGCTCTGCTTGGCTTAAGTAGTCTGATGTTTATAGTTTTTGTCTTGGACATTAGTATTCAGTTAATTAAATGATATTTCGAATTTAAAGTTGATTGCTTTTTTTAGATTATAAAAAGTGTAATATTTAGTTAAGGCTATTTTTAGACTTGTGTAATATATAAATTGTTTTTACAATAAAAATTGTTTTAGCTTTTTAGTGAAAACAATAAGTGCTTTTATTTGTATGTAGCAAAGGTCAAATAAGCCTTATTAAGCTCCTGCTCAAAAACTGACAAAACAATTCAAAATGAGTGTCAGTGTGACGGTAATATTACTTAATATTCAAAATATTCCAAGTGAAACAAACAAAAAAATATTTGGTGCTAATGGCAAATGCACTCTTTGATGTTATTTGTTAATCAACGATAGCATTGGTAGATAAAATGAATGTTAAGCATATTTTGATAACTACTACTAATTTAATTTTCGGCAACAAACAAATATGTGCGAAAAGAGCGAGTCTCTGAAAAAAACTGGAGAGAAATCAAACTGCAGAAAATTAGTAGTTTACATGAGAACACCCGCTTTAACAAATTCAAGATAAAAGCAAAAATTGTGCTCGCCAGTTAGAAAGAGGTGAATTGACTACATTAGATAAATCGTAAAAGTTGCGCGGAAAACCAGCTCATCAACAACTCTCACAGGTCAATGAGATACTCACGAATGACCACATAATATTGCAAAAGTCCTTAAGATGTGCGAGCGGTAAACTTACAGCAACAGTCGTGTTTTAAGAGGAGAATAAAAATCTGGACCGCAAGCTGACTTTGCATCAACAGCAATACTTTTTTCTGCACCGTCAATAGGATTTAGCTCAGATAATTTCCAAAAGGATATCTCACAGTTTAACACCAACTTTGAGGCGTAAAACGCTGGACTCATGTTCATTAGGCCACCATTGAATATCTAATTATCTTACGTAAATCAATTTATAGATTTAAGTCGGTCAAGCCACTTTTCTAGCCGTTTGGACCTCGAGAATGCATTTAAAGTATAACCATGATCAAAGTTATAGTAAATTATCATATAAAGAAAAACCCTTAGCCGTAATGCCTGTTACAGGAACAAATATGGTAAGATGTGAAATGCAACAGTAATTGAGGTGTACCCCCTGACACGCTAGTGATTAATAAACAGTTTACCAGCCTTAAGCCTTAGTTAGCCGAGCGTTGCTGCAACCGTACTGTAATGTAACGTACTGTAAGCACGTTGGTGCAGTTATAGAATATTTAAAAACGTGACATATCTTTTTTATATTCATAAACAAAATAGCATTAGTAAAGGTAAATAAAGCAATTTTAATTTGCAGGAAAACTTTTATTTTTTTAATTTATAAATTAATTTAAAACGTATTTTATTTGACTTGTTTTTTTTTGATTTTGGTATGATAAATAAACAGCTGTTTAAAAGACAGTGATGGGAATTAAAATTTTTCAAATGGGTTTTCGTTATAAAGAAAAAGTACCTAATGGCATTAGAGAATATTTTGTGTATATTTTTATGTATGTCTATAAATATTATTTATATATAATAACTAAATTATAGTTTATTTAGTATATGTGTATACCCAATAATAGATTTCTATACAATTTAAATCCTTATATATTTCATATTTATTATACACAATATATGTACAAAACGTATGCGCAAGACGCTTAAAAGTCTCCAGTTGTGAATTTTTTTGCAAGCGAAAATAATTATTATAGTGGTAATTATCTGTAAAGCAAGTAAAGTGAAAAAAGACAAAAACAATACTGAAAAAAGCATTATATAAAGTTTAATAATAGACAATATTATCAAGTGTACAATGAAAATACCTAAATCTTCGTAGTTCACAAAACAACATTTAAAAAATGCGTGAAATAAAATAAAAAGAAGAAACACGCAAAGTACTAAGCGTTATTTTATTTTTCTTTCGCATATAAGAGTATATAAAAAAAGTACCATGATAAATAGCAAAAATACCCTCAAATCATAAAACAAACAAGTAGCCCATCACTAGCTTACAAATGTCACGCAACAACGTAAGGAAATTCTATTTTATACAGAATGGTACGTTGCGGTTACAGTACGTTTTGTTTCGCTAAGCTTTTGCATTGCTTCTCATAAGCCAAAAATCAACAGCTGATACATTACAGTACGGTTGCGCTCGGCTAATCCAGCCTTTAAAGGAGCTCTCTGTTTTTGCAAGGAGTTATTATAACGTCTGCAGGACCACCAAAATAAGCTTGATAGCACAGACAATATTTTTTACAGGCGCATAACTGACCAACTTAGTTAAGAACCTTAGGAGCGTATCAAAATTGGGGAAATGCATTCTTCCATTTTTGTTTTCAAATTTAAGCAAAACATAAGTATTCAGCCAATTTTGCTATCTTGGCACAATTGTAGATAATACACAGTGATAAATTGATATCAAATATCGTTTACATACAGCATACCAAAACTACGTATGCCTCAACTTAGTTTGGAAATCCCTCCCAGCTCTAACCCTGCGCACGGATACTGAAGTCTTTAATTCAAATATAAAATTGTCCTTTCTCTATGGCTGTGACACTTGGAACGCCACTAAACGCATTCGTAACCCATTGTCTTCAAAAATCCTACGTGTATTCTGGCTAACATAAATAAGTCCATCGATTGAAATAAAGAAAAAACAAATTTAACTGAATTGAACACATCTTAAGAAGGCACAATAAGGACATCACTTGAGGAAGCCAAATGAAAGGATGTCCTGCGGAGAAGATAGATTGTTTCCAAAGTAAAAAGCAGTGGCAAGAGTTAGAGAAAAGAAAACGTGTCGGATAACAAAAGGAATATATTCAGGATATTTTTGTTTGGGAACACCGGGAACTCGTATTTATATAGCACTAGAAAAAAATCCTGCTAAGAAAAAAATTAACGATATTTAGTTAAAAAGTTTAATTTTCCCAACTAATGCCGCAAATGAAAGTCAAGGAACTGCACTGTTGTGGGTTAAGATCTGTCCAGTTAAATGGATTTTATGACAGATGTCCAAAAAGATGCACTGTAATTTATATAAATCTAGATAGGAGGGAAAAATTACACTTCAAGCACCCAGATAACTATATGTCCTTAGAAGCAGAAGTCTGGATAATCATGGAATTATTTTTGTAGCTTAGAGCACAAACTGGGTAATTCAACTTTGGTAGTGTAAACAGGTGCCAATAAAGGCATTAATGTCCGAGTAAAATGCAGGACAGTGTTAGAGGCCATTTAGTGCTAATGTTTACGAAGTTATTTGAAAAGAATTCGCAATCGACTTGGCTATTTTAGCTTAGAAACTGCAAGCACTTGATCAGAGAAATGAAGCCTTTTGTTGTTGTAAAGTTCGAGTTGAAGCAGTCGACAAGAATTGCTAGTGAGTTCACTGTGACAAAACTAAACGTATGAAAAAATAAAAAGAATCGTTGAGGGAAACCTTTAAAAAAAAATTAGGAACCTGTTTAGGTTTAAAAAACCTTTAATAATCTAAGTTTTAAACGCGCAAAAACAGCGGTTGTAGAATATGCAGGAAAGATATCAAATCAAAAGAGCATTTCCTATGCCATTGTTTAGCTTTTCTGAGCGCCAGAATTTCCAGAATTTGATGTTTCTTATGTAACACGATACCAGAGAAGTAGCCTGAAATTAGAAATGTTGAAGCAATTTTAAGGCATCACCCAATCTTTTTTAACCTCTTCTCTTCAAAACTTTTACACTCCAAGGACCTCCTAAATTTCCAAAATTAATATCCTGCGGGTTACTATATCTTCTTTAGCGTTTACTTATTTCGACTTAGCTTTTATTTTGTCTTCAAACAACTAGGTAGTTGACATTGGAAATACATTATTTTGCAAAATAGCCAAAATATATATTTTTGAGACAAATACACTAATGATTCAATACCACTCTTGTTTTTGCTTAATCTGCATAAAAGCTATTATCATAGAAAAGTTATAGCCACTGGCAAATTAAAGCCCTTTCAGTTCTTCCTCTTCTCATTTCGACAAAAAAAATCTAAAGCTTTAGCAGACAAAAAACTTCAAAGATTTTACTCCAAATCAAAGGTTTTCACAGATCTCAGATCAATTTGGCTAAATTTATTCCTTTTGCCGAGAAAAGTACCCTTCGTAACAAAAAACCAAGTCCATTAAAAATGTTTGTGTTTAAATGAACCCTAATGCCAATTGGAAAATCAAACACAAAGAAGTGTTCATGCTTGTGTTACCTCGTTTTAGTTTTAAACAACAAAATCACGCACGATTATCAAAACAATCGATTTATGTTCTTCAAGTGTAAATTGATATCCTGCACTAATGTTGCTTTCAGTTGGAACCATTATTTATCGTATTTTTTTCAATGCCCAAAAGAACATCAGCAACAATTTATAAAAACTTAAATCAAACAACAAGAACTAAAACGAAACCACAACTAAACGACACAATTTTTTAACATCTCATTGACTTAGTTCTTTGATTTATTTTGTTTTTTTTAACATATTTAAGGTGCCACCAAACCCTTTAAATTTTTTTTTTGCTAACTTTGTGGTTCCCAAAAAAAAACTTTGCATTTAAACGAAACATTAAGTACTACTGCCACAGCAAGAAATTGTCATTCTCTGTGGTTTGTGGTCCTTGTTCTCGTTTTTTTTTCTTAAGGTTGTTAATGTGTGGTGTTTACTGCTCGAATTTCTGCATTATTGTACATGATCTTTAAAGGTCGTGCGTTATTGCTGCATCCATAAGTGTGACTCACAGTGTGTTTGGCAAAAAGGTTTAAATTTCTTATTCTCTTTTTTTTTTTTTTTGTTTAATTTTTGCATTTTGATCTTGTTGCATTTCCAATAACAATTGAACAAAATAAACTTAAAACATGTTTTTCAGAAGTTGTGTTGCTGTTATTGTTGGGTAATTGTTACAACAGGAGGTGAAGCTACTGTGCGAGGAGTTTTATTTTCACAAAAAAAAATATTTAAAAGCTCCTGTGACAGTTTTTATTAAACTAAGAAAAAGGTATTGGTTTCAAAGGTTTAAGGTTTTAATAACTTACTTAGATGGCTTTGAGCAACCGCTTAGGTTAGTAGCCTGATTCAGAATAAATTTCAATGCGCGTCAATATTATGCGTTTCGTTTTGAGTTTCCAGCACAAAAATTTGTTAGATTTAAGCTAGATTGGGCTTTCTACCTAAGTTTGGGTGTTTCCCATTTTATGCCTTTCTTCGAAATCGATTTCAAGCGTTTTTTTTTTCTGGGGCAGCTTGATCGATGCAATGACATGCTCTAGCCAACTTAAGAGTAATAATTTTATACGCTTAGCAATGTCCATATCTTCGTACAACTTATACAGCTTATACGCCTCATCTTTAACTTGATGACTTTACTTTCTGTTGACGCAGATAGATCCATATATTTTGCAAAGAATCTTTCTCTCAAACATTTTAGGAACAGCTTCGTAAGCTTGCGTTTGAGCCCACACTTTAAAGCCTAATGAAAGCAAGAATAGTTCTTCGTTTTATTTTTAAACTCATCTGATTGGTTTATGGCGGTACCAAGATAAATAAAGTTGCTCACGCCTTCAAAGTTATATTTACCCACGTTCTCATGTTGACCCAGGCTTTTAGTTTTCTTTTTCGTTGATACCATTAACTTGATTTTATCTTCATTTACTACGAGACTCACTTTTATCAAGTCTTTCTCATTACTGAAGAATGCTTTATTTACCTCTCACAAATTGTGTCCTATGATGTCGAAGCAGCTTTGCTGTCGACGAACAGATGATAAGTAGGTGTCGATTTGCTTGCCTTAGGTATTTTCAAGGATCTATTGTAATACAAGTATCTGGTCGCTATTAAATTTTCTAAGTCTGAGTTGCAAAATTGGAACCTCAACGGGCACAGCGATGATAACCAAATGAGAAAGGAATACTGAAAACTTATTTAGATTGTGTGACTGTGTATAGCAATTAGATATTCTGGAAGATTTTGTCTGCCACTGGCCACATTTGTAAGTCACATTGAACGTCTCTGCTTATAGATTTATCATATTATTCATAAAGGGTTAGGTGTGGCTGGGTGAAGAAAAAGGTGCAGAGCGTTTAGCACTTAATGATATTTCGACAGATACTAGCTTTTCCTCTACTCTCCTGACATTGTTTTATGGAAGCTACAAAATCCTTTATGCAAAGAAAATGAAAAATCGATTTGTGATGTAATATACATATATATGGACCCTGTAATATCTAAAGCATCACTCCTCTGAAACTTTTCTTTTCCTTTTCAGGGATTTGTAACGTTTAATACTTCCTTACATAAGCAGTGGTCTTTTTTGGTTGTAGTCCAAGTTCCTATTTATGGAGTTACAGTAGTTGTTTAAAGCCTTCGTAAATCCCTCTTTCACATTCGTCCTATAAGACAACTTGCCATCGAGGACAATATCAAGATATTTGGGTTTCTCCGCAAGCCTTAGCTCACCCTTTTCAACCACCAGCAGCTTAAAGTCCGACACCCTGAGCTTTTTAGTAAAAAAAATATCTGGCACATCTCTTGATTTACTCTCAGTCTCTTGTTCTTGGCCCAGGCAGATAGATCGTTTAATTTTTTCGGCATAATTTGGGTCGCAGTAAGCAAAAAGTTTTCTGTCCTTTTTAAATCAGGTCCACTAGCTTTTATTGGCATATTATTATAGGTTCCCAACATAAAATTCTCTGTCACAAACTCCGCCATATAAATCTAACCGTATCATGAAGCATACTCTCTGCAGATTTACCTCTTATATAAGCATTCTGAACATCGCTAGTGACGTTTGTATCTATCGTGCTCCTCAGATAAAAATCAAACAGTTGTTCTAAGGCCTTTTACAAAGGCATACAAAGATGATAGGCTGATCTGTTTAAGATCCCCTGGCTGATAAGCTCTTGCTATATGAACCACTCTTTCCTCTGACCACATTCATATATATTCAATTGTGATACTAGCAGCAAAAACACTCAATAGGAGCAGCAGTCTCTGATAGTGGCCATAACCAGTATACCTTTTCCCCTATTTATATATAGATCCTAACACTTACCTGGTTACAAAAGATTCGATTTTATATATTAATTTCTTTTTAAGGTGACTATTGTGGAACGTTTGTTCTATTATCCGAGCGAAGAATTGATTTCAAGGCGTTTTGATCTTCTGCGCTTTCCCTCCAATTTCTGACACCAAGTTTTGAGATGTCCTGCTTCACTTGCTCCCTTCATTGAAAGACGCTTTGATTTAAAGTGCTTCCTTCCCAATTTCTGACACCAAGTTTTGAGCCATCTTCCTCTACTTGATCCTTCAAACGGAGTGACCACTTTTGCATTCAAATGACTTCCTAACTGGAGTATATTTATTCAATCTCACAAATTATGACCTAGCCAAATCAAATGTTGAGTTTTGATACGCGTTACCATGTCCATGTCAGCAGACAGCACATTCTGCCTACGGTTCATACAATACCAGTATTCCCCGCCCACAAAAATTGGTCCATAAATTTTACCAAGAATTTTTCTCTCGAATATTTCAAGTTCTACCTCATCTGCATTCGCAAGTACCAATACACCAAAGATATTAAAAAATTTGTTCCTTTTATAAAGAAATTTAAATAAAATTCGAATTTTATTCAACGTCTAAATATATTTTTAAATGCTTTTGGGATACTTCGAACGGAGTTTTCTACCTTAATTTATTAAGAGGTTAATAAAAGTACCCAAAAAGGAAAAAATTGTACTCTTATATATAACCCATTAACTACTTGGTGTCCATATTTTTAAGGAGTATTTAAATTTTTTATTGCCTCTCAAACGAAATTTAAATAACTTGTTCTTTAATATTTGCTAAATTATAATAACAAAAATAACCCAAAAGTCCATATTAAATTTTTTTTGCGGTTAAAAAAAATTGTTTATCTCTGCTATTTATTTATTAAATTGTATCTTAATCACCTTGTCCATAGTGACTTTTAATTAAAATTTTTACTTCAGGTCAAACAAAGCCGCTTTTCTTTACCCCAAACAAAACTCCCACCATAATTTTCACTTATCCTAACAATGAAAACCGTAAAACAATAAGAAAAATGTTGCCCAAGAGAACATGTTTTTTAATCGATTTATGTCGCTCAGCATGATTTATTATCGAACAGAGATCAAGTGTATAGAAAAAAAATCTCATAAACACTAAACTTTATAGCCATTTACACTTATATGAGACTACAACGGGCAAATCAACACAAAAACATATACATACTTACATAGTAAATATCTATAGTTGCAACATTTAACAAACTAATTCGAAAACATTAATAGACTCGTTCACATTCTCATGTATTTAAAAAATTTATGACATTGTATATTGTAAATACGTCTCTGTGTGTGTTTGTGTAAAGAGAAGTATTAAAAAGATAATGTGTAACTTGTAGTACAAAATACCAAAAGAAAAAAAGGAAGAATTAAAACTTTATTGTATATGAGCTTTCAAACAATATTAAGGCCAAAAGGCCGACACAATATTCGTTTTCAGCTCATCATAGAACAACAACAACAAAAGTATTAAACACATAAACCTTAATGCCTGCTTTTGTCTATCATAACATCGGCTAATCCAAGTACATTCTTATATACTTTGTTGGTAAGTTTGGCTGGCCTTTAGAGACAGGTTTGTAATGAAGTCCGGCATATAGAGTCAATAAATTGTTGCGCTGTAGTTTTCAACATATTTGCACTATAAACTATTGAACTTTCATTTGCAAAACAAAAACTATGACTTAAGTGCTGGTTGTAGATGGACAACCAGAACATCAATAAATATCTTCTAGAATTTAATTGGAAAAAAAATTGTATTTGTAAGTTATTGCAGGGTATTTTTAACGAAATATAGTGTTAACCCTAATTAAACCTTAAAAATATTTTAAATATGAAAGAAACAACAATTTAATTCAATTGGTTTAGATATAAGGCCCTTAAATTTAGAAGTTTTAAATTTATGCGCAAAATACCTTTTTTCTCAAATAAAAATTTTTATTTCTTCACCTTTTTCTGTTTGTGCCGCTTGTTGTAAGTTTTATTTATTTCAGATTATTAAAGGACGCTTTTAGTCGCACCTTTCAAAAATCTAAGTTAGGACGTAAAAACAAATCCTTGTTCTCAGGTATATCTGCAAGCTCTATTCAAGTCTGCCACTCTGAAAATTAATGCTTAATTTTTGTTTGTTTGTTTTAAAACTGATAACTCATGCAGGAATTATATCCTTCTAGGTCCTGTTTCTTGACTTTCTTTACTGACGAGTACCTTACTTTTTCCCAATATTTTTCTGCAAAATCCAAGATATGTCCTTCTTTGACATTTTTATCAACACAGTAGATGAAATCAACCCCTTGGAACTGGTAGACCTTTGGATATACAAGATGTCTGGTGGCAGGTTTATAAAAAACTAAATAATTGACACAACGTTTTATTAAGAGCATTGAACTATAGACGGACTTTATTTTTTTAAAGTTTTGTGATTCAGATGTTTTCTGTCGAGTAGAACTTACTATTCAAAATGGAGCCATGTCTTCTGCGCCACACGCTTGATTCAATTGAGTTGATTTCTCAAAGATTATTTCCCTTTAAGGCCACAAGAGATTGGAAATTGTCACTATAAAACCTCTTTTTGAGGTCGTTTTACAAAAAAATCTATGGGAGTTAGATGGGGCGACCATGGGTTGTCCCTAAAACGACTGATCAATTTTTGAGGGAAATTTTTTCATAGCAAATTCATAGAAGCTCTGGCTATAAGTGCAGTCTTCCCATCCACTCGAAACCACGTGTGTGTAGAGTACGATAGATGAGCCCTCAGAATTCTCTAAGCAGGCGTCAATAATCTTCCCCGTTAACATTCGTTGCCTGGCCTCGAAGATTTTCAAATGAAAATGGTCTAATTATCTCATGTGTGGATAAGGCACACCAAACAGTTACTCTGGGGCAATGCAATGGTTTTTGATATTTCGATCGAGAGTTGAGACTTCCTGGAGACCAGTAACAGCAGTTTTGCTTGGTGACGTGGCCGCTTAAGTGAAAACTAGCCTTTTTGGTACGAAAAAATTGGATTAAAATGCGAAAATGCTCCAAGATCGTTTTACAAAAATTTTTTCGTTAAGCAAAGACACTTTCGTTCAATTTTTGCTTATAACAATGCCAACTTTACAAAGCAAGTGTTTGTTTCAAAATTCACCGATGTCATTTTCACTTGTATTTTATTTTTAATTAAAACATAAATAGATCTACTAAGTCCCTGCAACCACTTCAATTTGATTTGATTTTTGATGTAGATGTCAACAAGAATTCTATCCTTAGTCGTTTTAAATTATTCTTCAAAAAATAACTTTTCATGTAACAATACAACTATTGCTTTCTTATGGGTTAATAACTTCATTTATATTTTGAAAATATTTATTTAAGTAAAAGTCAATTCATCTTTTTATGGTGGGTGTAAATGAAACTCTAAGTGAAAACTTTAATTAACATTTTATTGCAAAAAAATTTCAACTAAACAAAGAAAAATAAATTAAACTTTTTTAGACTTTTGATTCATTCTGAAATTTATGAGTTTTATGATAAATATTTACAGTAACTCAAAACTGTTTTCATATTAGAGAAATTATTATTTAATTTAAAATGAGGAGGAATAAGTCTAGCCCTCCACTAAAGTCTGTTTAACAAGCTAAATTAACAAAACATAAAAGATCTTTCAAGCTTTGCTTAAACTAAAAAAAATATTACCAATAGTCGGTTTTTTCAAAAAGGGCATATAAATAAATCAAAATAATACAAAATATTTTAATCAGACAAAACTTTGCATTTGTACGTGAAAGAAACAAATTTTAAAAAAACTTCCTTTTTTGAAATCCCGGGGACTGAAATCATCTTCCTTCTCTCAGATTAAAGTCTACAAGCAGACATCAGGACAATGACAGAATGCTTGTCCTGTATAAAAAAACGTTCAGATGAGGTAGACACAATAATGTCTAGGAATACCAAAGCAAGAAAAATGCTCAAGTGCCAGTGGATGTGAAATAATTACTTAAAGTGTAAAGTAATTAAAACTAAACGAGCAAACAGCATTGCAATTGAAGCTAGAAAATTTCAGGTTACTATCCAGATAAACTGGAGGATTTTTTGCGAAGAAAGCCCAAATAAAAGTGTGGCAAAGAGAATCTCAGGAGAATTGTGGAAAAATTAAACTTATAGAAATTGCCAGAGATAATAATAGGACTAAAAAAAATCGTAATTAAAGAAACATAAACTAATAAAAGTAAGGAGAATCTTCAAACATTTATGAAAGGTTAAGTTTGATTAACCTGGTAGTCCTTTGAATCCTTAGCATTACTAGACAAAAAGAATCGATGATTAGTTTAACTAATTAATTATTTCAACAAAATATAGGGTGTTTTATAATTCCTTTGCAAATTCCTGCAGCCTTGCCTAACCAAACTCAGAATTTTTTCCAGGTCCTAGAACAAACAAGATCTTAAACAATTTTCTTTGGAGCCCCTCAAGCTCTGGAAAAGACATATTATATGCCCAACAGTTATCCTGATTTTTTTTCCATGAACGACTATTCAACAGTCTCCTGCGGTCATTCCCACTCGCTACTTTGCAAAGACAAACTAAAGCTCTTTATCGGGGCATAAAACTTCCACATAATTCTGGAGACTTCAAGCGAAGTGGTATTTATTCAAACCTCCATCCACACGTCTACTAGCCTACCATATATCCCCACTTAGATTCCAAATAAAACCTAGTTTTGGGATCTGTAACTCTTCTTAACTCTGCGCTTCCGATATAAACCTACCACGACGTGAGTAAATTCCCCATTTGCCTTAGTCGTGTTACACCCCTCTTAACAATACCCTCTGCAATCAGATAGAATTGTTTCAAGTCAGCAGTTACGTTCTGCGCCTCCGTAGATGTGCTGCAGTGATTACATGTTTCGCCCCACCCTACGGCCTAGCTACTGCAGTGTCTGATCTTGTTCTTGCCTTTTTTCTCCACATTGAACTCCCATGACAACTTACTGCCCAGTATTACTCCTAGGTACTTTGAGGGTCTTTTCAGTACAATATTGGTGTTATCCAATCTCAGTGTAGTATTAGTATTTCTGGTCCATTTTCTCATAGTTAACACTCGGCCCAACTTTCAAAGCCCTCTGGCCTTTCCTATCCAGTATGGCTTTAATTACAGGGTCGATTGTGGTGCAAGTACTTTATGGTGACAATTACTGCTGCATAATGTAGATACATCGCTAATGCCGCAGCTCGGCACTTTAGAACTGTAAGAAACTCGTTGATATTTAGTGCCAAAAGGAGTGATAAAAATTCTCCTTTTAAAAACGTACCTTTAAAAGCCACTATATCTTTTTCCGCCATTTTCCTATTACACAGAGATAATTTTACGCTTTAAGAGAGTATATATCCAGTCCATAACCGGTTGGGTAATTTCCGTTCGTGACATGCTTTTAATGAGGGCACCTGTGGAAATATTGGGAAAAACGTCTGCACCGTAGTGAAGCTTTTGTGAAACCTGCAAGTAATCGTCCATCAAAGTGAGCTGTAGAGAAGAGCAATACAGTGTCGGCAGGAAGAAGGACGAATCAATTATGTGTTCTCTTTGTCACTGCTACAAAGTAAAGGACGATCTTTCAAGTGTGATGTAATATCAGATTTAATACGCTTAAGTTGCTGTGTTTAGCTGCAAGCATTGACGGAAAATATTGAATTACTGAACATAAGTTAATTCAGCCCCACCCCTGCTTATACATCTAATGCAAGAAGCTCTTCCAAGAAATCAGAGGCTTAAGTGTACATCCTGAGGCCCTCCTTTTAGGTATTTAATGATCTTAATGGTATCAACTCGTATACAAAGAACATTTTTGTCTATGGGTGAGGTCAAAGAGGGGACAAACGTTATTTTTAGTTATTAGTTCCAATAGATTGTTAAACTGTGAATTTTTAAAAATTAATTCAGAGAATAAAAAAAATTGTATCAAACTTACAAATAAACTATTTCCTGGCGCTTCAGCTTACAACATCCACTTACAAAATCAACACCCGCTTACACTTAAAAATATGTTACGTTGGTTTAACATTAAAAAAAAACCAAAACAATCTTTTATCATGATTTGACTTTTTTTTTTGGTAAAAAAAATTATATTTAACAACAACGACCTTATGACTTAAAACTTTTTAACAAGCTGTCAAAATAAAAGCCAAAACACTTTTCTATTATATCTTACCATATGATTTAAGGTCTAAATGGCTTTTTTGTTTATTTTTTTTTTTGTATTTCAAAAAAAAAAAATACAAAACACTTTACACTTTGTGATAAAAAATAGAGTCCAAAAGAAATCTTATAAAAGAATGGTCTGTTTATTTGTTAATAAATGGCATAAAAATATTTTTAAATAGTTGAGCTGTTAAGCCAACAAAATGTAACAAATCAATTGTGTTTTTGATGGAAACAGAAGTTTATAAGCCCTAAAGGGGCCGAAGAGAAAAAAAACAGCTGAGTCATGACATTAAAAGGTCAAAAATAGTAACAAGATAATTTTATTTGTTTCTTTCTTTTTGTATAAAAGTTATGCGCCATTTAAGACATTTGATCATTTAAGTTCAAACAGCCGATAAATGTTGATATTTGTTGTGGCCATAAATAATGTTAAAAGCAAATCAAAAAATATTACAACTTGGCTTATCTATGATTTTAAGATTATTTATTAACATTAAAAATTGTTTTATTTTTATTTAGGTGCTTTACAAATTTTATGACTTTAGTCAATAGACGTCCAAAGAAAGGGTTTTCTTAACACCCTCCTGAATTGAGTTCAAAATTGTAAAAAAGAATTTTATAATTTGATCGTTAAAGAAAAAGCTGATAAATTAACGTATTTGTTTTCGTTTAAAAAAGGGGGATTTTATATTTTTAAATCTAAAGCAAACAGCAACAATGTTATTCCTTTTTTTACCATTTTCAACTGGATTATTTCCATTATTTTTTTTCAGTCTCGTTTTTGGATAATAACACTTAAACTTCACATGTCTTTGTTATTGCCTTCATAACTCTCATATAAGTATTTAAGTACTTAACATACCTTTGATTTGGTTTTCAATTTCTTTTGTTAGCGCCTCATTATTATTTAGCTAAAGGTGCATTACAATTAAATAATTTTTTATAATATTTGTAATATATGGATCAAAAAGTTCTCACAGATAAAACGTGTGAAAAATGTCAAAACTATAAACATGGGTGGGAGACTTTTCAAATTCTCCAACAACAAAGCAATTACAGTCAGTTTTATGAACTTTTGTCCATTTGTTAGTCTAAGGTAAAGAAATGTTTTAAATGAGTTAAGAAGAAACCCTTCATAGGCATTACGGCAATCAAGATTATCCTTAGGTTACCTAAGTTTAGGTTCAACTGACTGAGCTGGCATTTTTGGAGCTAAATACCAGGAAAAAACAAACAAGTGACTGGTGATTTCAATCTGATTAATTTTTCGTAGTGAGCTTAAAGTTGCTGCAAACTCCATTTGCAAATAATTATGCTTTGATGAAAGCAGCCCAAGGTAACGTTTTGAACAGATGTTGGCCTAAAAGTTTATAGGAACTGATGAAAACTTGACAGCAAAAAAACATGTTCTCTATAGTTATTCTTCTCCAAGAAGGAAAAATGCAGAACAAACTGCATACATACGGGATAGTTTTCCTGTTCCTTTTATTCTCAGAAGAGGCCGTCAATCTTCTTCTATACTAGCTTTCAACAACCAGGTTAGCTCTTTAGCCAATCAAAAACTGATCTCCTGCCCATCGATGATCATTTGATTCATGGTGGTAACAACCCTACGTGGAAGTGGACTGGTCCAAGACTGGATCTAGTTCTTGCACTTTATATGAAGAGAACCTGCCTTTTTACATTGCGTTGTCATTGAAGGGGGCAATCGGTTCAAAACTTACACCTCAGAACGGGGTACAGGGCAAATCCTATATAAGGATGCCTTGCAATAATTGTTTAAGATCCTGCTCAATCTACTTAATTTGTATTTATGCGTGTGTGTATGTATATGTAAGTAGATGTATGTTTATGTGTAGGGACCAGTATTTCTATATTTTCCCCTAACCTTTTTTAACTAGTTACTTGATATGTTCCTTTTTAACCAATCATGACCAATAAATTTTGTCCAATTTATGTTTTGTACCTCTAACAGGACGAGTACGCAGACTAATTGACACACATTTCTCGCAGGGAAGGTATAAAAATTATTCAACAACCTTGAATTTATAATCTAATCCAATTGATTCGCTGTCAATTGAAATAAATAATTTTGTTTTAGTATCATTGATCCACAGACCCATTCCGCTTGACTCATTCTTAATATTTGCATCTAGCAAAGTACTTCCCATGATATCAATACCTTCGGCATAAGCAAGAAGCGTGTAACTCGTTCCGTTTTCGTAAAAAAACGTAGAAAATTTTCCAGGAGATTATCAAATAGGAAACACGATAAACGTTTACCTTGTCTGAATAGTCGTTTGATGCCAAACGGTTTGCCAATATCATTTCTAATTTGAGCTTCAGATTCTGTTTCCGTCAATGTTATTTTGCATAGTTTTATAAACTTCGCAGAAATGTAAAATTTAAACATGGAATCGGAATATCAAAAACGTTTTTCCAATAAACGAAAAGGTTATATGTGTCAATTTGTTTTTAATGTGTTTTCTTCAGGATCTGGCAAAGTGTGAATATTTGGTCTACAATGTATTTGTCAGGCCCAAAACCGCATTGGTATAGGCTAATAATATTATTGGCATTTGGCTTTAGTCGTTCATACAATATTGAAGCCTACCTCTTATATTCGCTTAGAAGGAGACTAATACACTTGTAGTTGGCGCAGACAGACTCGTCTTCTTTTATATTTACAGGACAAAGTACATTGAGACTTCACTCATCGGACATGAGTTCGTCTAGCCAAATTACACAAATCAGTTGGTGTATGAACCTTATTAACCCATCCCCTTTCGGATTTAAGCAGCTTTGTTGGTAAACCGTCAACATCTGCATTTTTTTATTCTTCAAGCAACATAAATCTGTCTTAACCTCACCTTGGCTGGACAGTGTAGATTCAGCACCATTTTTGATAACTGGATCCGATGTATCATTGTTGCCACCTTCTACGGATACCAACAATTGAAAGAAAAATGTTCTCCATATACTTAGAAAATTTTTCTCTCACCAGGTTTCCTTGTTGATTTTTACAAAAAGAAATGCCTGCACTTAAGTCTGATGTTAAATTTTTAGTTAGAATTTTCGGGCTTAATTTTTCGTCGATCGATTTTCTTGCACTCACCTCTTCCTATTACTTTCATTCTCTTTCCTTAAAGCAATTTTTTCTCTCTTCTTTTCTTCTTATATCTTTCAAATGCCCATCGCCTTGTTACTGTCTGAAGTGCTGCTAAATATACTGATTTTTTTTCGTCATACCACATGGGTTCTTGATGCAGATTTTTATTATCCAAGCACGTTAGTACAGCGTTTTTCACAGATTCAGCGATGCTTTGCCATTATGTTTGTACATTATCAGAAAAAAGTGTGCTCTCTTAAAGAAATGTGGTGACTCGAGTGAAGTAAGTGCCTTTCCTGCCGTATTCAATTACCTGTGCATCTAAGCTGCTACATCTAAATTAATACTCGTTTCATGGCAGCTAATTTATCCAGTACACCCGCCAGTTGAATGGATGCAACTGGTATATACAAGGATCGTTTATTCCAGAGGCAAGAGGCCAGTAGGCTTCTACAATCATTCCTTTAAAAAAAAATATAAACCTTGTTACACCCATGTCATAGGACTTCCACATTATCATTGATTCAATTCCCAAAAGTGGTATTAAAACAGGTCTTCGTGGCCTTGCTCATCAAAGTAGATCCTTTAACCCTTTTATGTACTTAAGTTGACCCCAAAATTCTACTGCTCTTTCCGTAGGCAAATAAGCCCTTTGCTTTTCTTATTCATCAACCATATAATTTTCATAAATGCTTTTGTTTCCTCGAAACTTTTCTAACCGCACACAGTTTGTCTGTAGATTCCATGCACGCTTGAATCGCTCTGATCGCTGTCTGACTACCAAAAAACTTTTTTACCTTAGCTGTGAAGGATCAAATAAATTATCCTTCACAGACAGGTGGCAACATCTATAGAAAATTTTTAATGACAACAACACCACAATTTAAAACTTGGGGACATTTTAATTCTAAGCCACCATCTCTGCTGTTTACTTAAGTATTTTAGTTTCGCAAAACACTACTAAAATCTTCCTTTAATCTCTTTTGATGTTTGTAAATTTCTTAAATTTTTACCTCAATTTACTTGCCATTTTTATGTCAAGTTACATGAGATATGTCTTATTTGATTTGTAAATATAAATTGATTTATCGTCTGTAATTTAGCATGCCACAAAGTATTTTATATTTTTTTTTAAGAAACCTAAGCGTGAGCGAATCTGTCTGTTTGGGTGTGGATATTGTCATTTGATCTTAAGCAAAAGGAAAAGTTTAAGTTTTATAGCTGCAATTTTATTCAATTGCTTTAAATGATTAGCATTGTTTAAATGTTTAGAAATTGGAAAATTGTTTGTAAAGAAGATTTATTTTAATCAATTATAAAGTTTAACAAAGATTGTAAACTAAGGAAATAAATGAAACTGTATTTCAAACTAGTTTTATTAATTTGTAAAAGCAAAATGATGACTCACACAAAATAATTTGATAATATATGTTGCTCACAGCTATATTTATTTTTAAGAAATGGACTTATGTCAAAAGGAAAATTTGTCAGTTAATAAAAATTTTCATTTTTCTTCTCCTTTATTTATTTTGAGGTAAAATAATAAGAATAATAATATACAGAAACAGTTTTAAAATTTTAAATAGGGGGTTCTAAAGGAAATTTTCATACAAACTTAGTAATTTAATTCTATTTTATATATTCCACATGGCTTTTAAATTTAAAAATGACACCAAACAACTTTTTATTTTATATGAAATTAATGTATAGATATTAAAAATGTATCGATAAGTAAATTCAATCTAAAAAATTACTGGATGCTTTGAACATCAAAGCTTTGCCTATTCAAAGAAACGCATGTCTCTTAAGTCTTTTGTTTTCAAGTATTTATTTTAAGGATATTTTTATACCCACACAAGAAACGTGGTAGGGGTAATATACGTTCATACAAATATTTATAATGGCTAAAACTAATGATATGATATCCACCTTCATATATACCGATCGACTCAGAACCACTTCCTAAGCCGGCTTAAGAATGTTAGTCTGTCCGTCCGTCCGGCAGGTCTCAATTTTTAAGAAATTTGGATGAACTTTTTTACATAAAAGTTTCCTGTCACTGCCATTAAGCACGTTGTTTGTGATGATAATAGTTCCATATTTTGACATAGCACTTATACAAATATCCTCCAGGAATAAATTCTTTGGGATATAACTGACTCAAAATATTGTTTATTTTAACAAAGTTTTTCGCACGTTTATCTTTATGTCCCATATTATTATTGTACAAATAAAAATATTATCGTTCTGGTTTTAACTTATTTTTAATTGTTTCATTAATTATAAAAAATAATTTTTAAGGCTTACTTTTTGTGATAGGTTATAACTAGTGCTTCTTTCATTAGCTTCATTAAATATGTCACATTACCTAGGCTGTATAGCATCTCAATTGCTCTTACTTTTATTTGATATGACTACGGTGTTCAAGTCTCAGATTGTTTATTACTTGTAATTTTTTGTTTCATATTAAACAAAATCTTCCTGTATTTGACAGCAAGTTAAATCGAAACAAAGTATAAAACAAAATGAAGGAAATAAATAAAACAAAACACTTTAAAAACATTTGATACGTTCTGTTCTTGGCAGCTGGTCAACTAGTTTAACAAATAACATTTGTAACTTTTTTCCTACTAAATCTAAGTGGTATTAATATGTTAGTTTTATTGCGAGAACATCAGTGTATTTGTATATTGTGTGCAATGTCTTTTAAAAAGCTTTGAAAGTAATTTAAAGTGAAAAATTATAATGCTTTGTAAACTGTGGATTTCTAAATATACGTCTCTAGTAACAATTAAAACTAGAGAAAAGTATATAAATAATTTTAAAAATACAATGGCTTACGAATTTGTTTTTATTGGTATTTGATATTTTAAAAATTATTATAAAATTGAAAAATGTTTGTGCTGCAAATGGCTTAAATACGTTATAGATTTTATAGGACCAACAAAAAATATATGTTTTAATTTTAATTACACTTTTTTTAATAAATAATTTTTTTGGAAAACAAACAGTAAAGCAAATTATTGATCCATTACTCATACACTTATTTTGTTAAAGATTAATTCATGATTGTAATTTCGCTTCATATTTTAGTTTTTAATTCTTAATAAAACAAACTTTTATTTTTTTATTATTTTCCCTACAAAATAATTTTTTTACTTACAATCAGGAAAATCGTGTTTGATGATTATTGTCGCATACAATACAATTTGTTATAATTATTTTGATAGCTAGCTGACAAAACAAGCGTCAATTCAATCAACTATATTTTAAAATTCAAAACTTGCCTTGCATTTATAGTTATTTAAAAAAATTTAATGCAAAAAATTAATATACAAATTTATGGCAAAATTAGTGTCTACAATTATATATGCAAGAGCAATATGAAGCAGTTACTAAAATTGTTGAAAAACTAGCAAAAAAAAAACTTAAAGCTATAAAATGTAAATAAAATAAAAATTTTATATAGCACTCTCCCCTGTAAATGCTTTAATGGAACAGATCATATGTAACTAACATTGATAAACTGATTACACATGCCTAATGTTACCGCGTAAAAATTATAAAAATTATAATTTGAAAGCATACTTTTAGGCAGCAAGAAAATTAAAAGATTTTAAACAAAGATTTAAAAAAAAACACAATTATTACGCACACCAACACGCATAACTTTAATGTTAAATTATGGCAAGTGTTGCCAAGGAGCTAATTTTATTTTTAAAAATAAATTTAAATTTTGTCAGAAAAAAAAATTTTAAAATCTTTTGAAACAAAAAATCCTTTTAAAAATTTAAAATAAATATTAATAATTATTGTATTATATTTTTTTCTTTAACCAAATATTTTCATATTTTGTAGAAAAAAATTTATTGAAATTTATTTAAATTTGTAGTAGATTTTTTAGTCAATTAATAACAAAATTATTTATTTCGTTTACAAGCTTAGTTGAAAATGCCATTTCAACAAATGAAATATATCGCAAAAAAAACAAAACGCTCTATCTAAGGAAATATTCCAAATTTACTTTTTTTATTAATTCTGGTCTGTAAGGTAAATAAAACTGCATCTTTCAAAATTCTTTCTTCTAGCAGAAATAAATTTGTTGATTCTTTTTAACTTATACTGCAATGTTTTGTGTTAGATATATGTAAGTATATTTTTTTAAGCAAGTTATTTTCACCTCCAGTAATATTTTAAAAACTTAAAATGGGATACTTTGCATTTTGCATTTTCTATGATGATTTATTCTAACAATATGGCTATTGATATGGCAATTAGTTTGCAGTAATATTTTTTCTCGATAACATGTGTCAAAATATGGTAAATACGTTCACATATTGTGTGCTATTTTGAAAAATTCTAAATCTGGAAAAACAAAGTTACCAGGGCCAATTAATAAAGGTGTTGTTAATAATGCAGCTGAGTATACACTAGTTCTGAAATAAGGAAGATCCATATGACTTATTTTTATTTAAATGCACTATTTATTTTGTTTTTTACTCTCTTTGGTACAAAACTAAAATGGCTAGCTATTTTATTTATTTAATTTGCCTTAACACCACCTTTATATTTTTTATATAAAAAATACAGGTATTATTTTAGATATTTTAATTTAGCAGAAAAGCTGCAATATATTTTTTGAAAATAGTTTAATTCAAACACAAATACAACAATAAATATACATTCAATTCAAAGACGATGCATATTCATATGATTATACAATAAATTGTGCTGTTTTGTTTCTTGTGCTAAATTTAAAGTTCACTTTGGCAACCCCTGAAAACCTTTTAAACACCTTAAAGCCAACTGTTACTATAACATTAATGTTAAATTTTATCTTTAATACAAGCGGCTTTGTTAAACTAATTTTGTTATCAGATTTGTGTGTTAAAAATTTTTATATTTCTTACTAAATTGTCAGGTTTTTATTAAACATTTTTTAATAATAAAGTAATAAATATCGTGTTCTTTAGATTGATGTATTACTAAGTCTACAAAGTTTTCTTTTGAATTTTGCATTAATAGTTTGTGCAGTTTTTTCCTAAAGGCATCATTTTTTCTTGCAAGCCAATCAATTTCATCAATCCTGTTTTCTCTCTGCACGCTGAAAAAGGCTGATATGCACTTTGAGCTGATTAAGGCCATTTATATAATTATCTTCAATAAGGTTGTCATCATCAACATCATGATCAGGGCAAAGTGTTTGGTAAGTGCTTAGGGATGGTACTTGTCATCATTTAAAACGGTTTAGCTTTTTTCGTTTTATTAAAACGTTAGGCTGGAAAAGTAAACTTTCGATCGCATATTATGCTTAAGGGTACGGATAAATTAAGCTGTCAAATTTTTTTTTTGCAAAAATATAAAATGTTTTATTTTATTAATAGGCATTTTACAGTGGGCCGAATTGTTATTATAATTTAAATTTGTTTTTTTTTTTTTTGGAAACACATAGCAGATAGATTATGGTTACTCATAACGCTTTTAGTCCTTTTTTTACGCCCTGCCCTATTTTCTACTTGTACTTCTTTATTTTTGTATGTTGCCATTTCCACAAGCCTAGCCCAATGTGCGAATTCTTTGTTTATTCACCTTGTTTATCAAATTTTTCCCAAAAAAATAGTAATCCACTTCCCAAGTCTGTTATTTTTAACAAATTACCTAACTCTCTCACTCTTTGTTTTAAGTGACTCACTTCGATTTGATAAACATATTGATATAGTGGGTGTAAATTGCATTATAGTTTGTCTGCACTTTATCTTATACCAGTGTATTCTTTAGTACTAAAATTATTATGTCTTCAATATTTTGACTTAATTTTGTCAGGTAATTTTAAATTAGTGTGGGGGCATTTTAATCTTTGAAAAAGTAGTTTGTTAAGGAGTGACTTAAATTATTTTGGCAAAAAGGTAAGATAAGTCAATAATAACCAGTAATTTTATTAACAAGTGAAGAAAATATTAATGGATAAATGATTTGTTAGCTTAGGCATTTCTATGAAATTAAAAAAAAATGCGCCAGAATGAAAGTAGAAGCAAAGTAAAAGCCCTTGCATTAGTTTACTACTTTCATGAATTAACTACAAACAAACCATAAAAGGATGTAACAACAAGGCCTGTTATCCGACTGTTCTTCATATTTGCTTTCAATGCTTTTTTATTTAAACCTACGAGTACGTATTCCAATGCCAACCTTGTCTTAGGAAATTATTTTAATTATGGCCTTATATCTCATGTCCTTTTTTTTAATGTTCGCATTAACCGAGTTGCAAGTGAATACAAATGGATATTTTTTAGGTAAATAACATCAGAAATAGAAGATCCTTAAATATTTCGGGTTCCTTTGGGGCATACACTGGGTTTAATAGACTCATTTTAGTGAAAAAAAAGGATTTAAAAGAGAGATTTTACTAGTATTCAATGATGTGCACAAATTCCTTCAACGTTTTCCATATAAAAATTTTCAAGTGAAGCACATAAGTATGTGTGGTATAAAATAATACACAAAGAATTAGGCCCTGGTCTCATAGAAAGCTGTCAAGTGATATAAAATCTTTATGCCTTTAAATCGCGGCTCTCCATAGTCCCCATGCAATGAAGGGACACTTAAAAGTTTGAGTGACCAACTAGAACATTCCTCCCAGACCTCACGATTTTCTTTGGATTCTTGTCTTTTGAGGTAACAAAACACAATAACGTGGGGATAACAATCCCATTATCTGGGTGTAGTAAACTCAATGACGTTCCATACTATCTTAACATTGCAGAAATAACGTTTTTCCATATTCACATATTCTTTTCAGGGCTTCGAACAGTTAATAGCCTAGAAACAAATTTTTTTTGATTCTTCTAGTGCTGGTCAGTAATTTAGCTAGTGCTTAGCTGTCTTTTGAATACCACGTATGAAAGAAATTACAATCACCGCTGACCAGGCGCTGTTCCCTTTTGTCTTAAACCATTGTCCACCAACTTCCTGTGAACTTCCCCTCGTTCTTCCTCGTTGCCAACTGGCCTTAGTTTTTTCACAAACTCTGGTGATTCTACATAAAGTGCTTTGAATCAGACTTTTGTGGCTCTGAATATCACATAGTTTATCGATCTAAAGTTGAGGCCAATTATCCATTGCCCTTTTTCCCGAATCCAGTACACGAACCACCCTTACGGCACACAATTTATTAACAAACTCTTTGTACAATTGGTCAATCGAGGAATATGTCAGGTTTGGGGCTTAGCCTAATAACCTGACTTTTAATAAATATAATATTTTCATCAGCAAATTTTTAGGTAGAGGCCAAGGAAAATGTTAATTTTCGCTGGCAAAATTTTTTCTGGAAGTCCGCGCTGTCATTAAGGAGTTTTTAGGATACACATATGCACTGTGCTTGACAGCAGACTGCAGATCTGAGCGCATCTGTAAAAAATTTGGGGTCCTCAGATCTAGATAAAATACGGCCAACTAAACGTATTTCTTTTTCTAGGACAACCAAAGGATCTCTTCATATCACAGACTGTACCATTAGTTCACATTATTCTGCAGGATATTTTTTCCTATATTTTTGGCTTGATCCCCTTTGAAGTGACTTTGAGGCCTTCACTCCAAGTACTTGCAGTTTTGCAGCTTTTTTTCTAATAAATTTTTTATCTTCTTTTCAGTTGCAATACAACTCATCACCATACTATTGAGTACTTGAACATAATCTAAGTAATCAATGTAAATAATGTGTTGAAATACTTTCTTAGATCGGACACTCTGCTGGAAGATGTTTTTTTTTCTTTTCTAATTGAAGATTTGTAAAAATTGTTCTTCAAATTAATTTTAAAATTACCTTAAAGCTTGGCAAGCACTCTGTTATTATAAAACTTGCAGCATTCAAATACTCTCTCAAAGTTAAACAAAAGTGTTTTTTAACCAAAATTCTTTTTCAGTTTAAATATTTGGGTCATATGGAAAATTACGATTATTTTGTTGGTTTTAATTTTATAGTTGATTTAATGCAAAACATACGTATTTGCTTAAATTTTATAGAAAAATTATAGTTTTCCATTTACTTTATATCCAAACAAAAAACATGTTGTTAATAAAAATTTTCTCTCCTCATTACTATGATCGTCACAAACATTTTTAACAGCACGATATTGACATCGCAAACAGTACATAAAACTAAACTTTGTTCGTTTCATACATTGGACGGGCACATAGAAAAACAGACGTAAGTCAAACATACTTCAATAGGTTTTTAGCAGGTGTATGCATATTTTCTTAACGAATTTCGGGTTTTTTTCGATTTTGGATTTTAAGATTTGTATTTAAATAAATGACCACCTTAGCTACGGTGTATTATAGAAACTATTTTATTAGAAAACGCGCATAGTGAAGACACACTTGAAAGGGTCAATACGAACTTTAATCGCTCTATTTTAAAAGCCTTAAAGTTTTCAAAATTTTTAAACAAAATTTTGAATTTGAAGAACAATTTTCAAAATTTTTTTAATAATAAAATATTTAATGTAAAAAATTTATATTTTTGAAATAAAATTTATTTAGTTTTTTATAAAAAGAAACTAAACTTCATTTCGACCTTTGACTTAAGATGTTAATTTTTTTTCCAATTTTTCCTTAACAATTTTTGTTTTGAATTCAAATATTTTTTGTTATAGAAAAAACATATTTTGATTTTTTTACAGGTCGCATACCTAACAATAAATCTAGGACTCTACCATAAAATTAGTAAAACAAAATAATATTAAAAACTCAGCCCATAATCGTATTCATGCAAACTCCGTTTTAAGAAGCGCAAAGGTCGTGAATGCGTATTGCTTAACAACCAAAACCAAACAACATCAACAATAATAGTAATAATTACAACTAAGAAACATGTTGCAGATGTTGATGATGAGCACAATGATCATTGAAGATGAGGTTTAAGAAACCACCTTCTTCTTCATTTTCCACATTAAAAAAGTAAGACATGTTTACAGGTTTCTAAAATTATTTACCAAACGAATACAAGATGTGTGTGTCTCTTTGTTTATTGGCATTTTGTCTTTAGCTATAGATCTGTCCCGCCAAAACTAGTGGACAATCACATGCAACACCAACATCAGCAGAAGTAGCTAGAATGTACAAACGAAAAAATGAAATAATAAAACCTGGGCGATCAATTGATTGTTTAGTCACAAAACTAACGGTCCTTCAGTTTGTAGCCAATTTTACAGCATACAGGTGTGTGTGTGCCATTGAGTGTGTGAATCCAACGTACGTGCACAAGTGTGTTATGGCCCAAAAGTTTGCACAGCCTCATCTTCATCTGCATTTTTTAAGTTTTATACCAAAAAAAGTATATGTATTTATGTATATGCTTAATAAGTATAATAAAACAATCCAGCCAAAAACCATGCCACGCCACAACAACAACTTTACAATAGCGCAAAGCATTGTTCCCAACCATTTGAACCTAAAAAAGGGTAATTTTTCATATTATTTACTACAATTTTAACTCAAGAATGACTGGAGTAATTTAAACGATATTTGCAAAGATGGCATACCTCATATCTCGAAAGAGGGTAAAGATAATTTGTTGTTATTTTTTGAACTTGTACTGGGTGTGGCACCTCCCATGCAAATTTGACAGCTACTTCTACATGCCTCAATAATTACTATACCTGAAGTCACCGAATTTGAAGCAGCTGAAATCTTTAAGCTTTGTGTTAGTGCTAACAATGCTGATATGCTAAATGGATCTGTGTATGGGCGCAGAGAGAACGATGGGCCCGGCAAATCCTCTACAATGATATTTTTTTTACAGGGTGTCTGGTGGCAGATTTATATTTTCAAATTTAAATTAAAAACATAGTAATTGACACAAAGTTTTATTAAGAGCATTGAACGATTGAATGGAAATACGAAGTTTTTTTAGGAATATATCATCTAGATGTCTTCCGTTGCCTTGAATACATTGTTCGAAACCAAGACTTGCATTCTGTGCCACACACTGCAGTAAACTTGATTCAATTAAGCTGATTTCTCGACATATATTTCCCTCTAAGGCCACAAGAAATTGAGAATCGTTACTATAAACCCTTTCTTTGAGGTAGCCCCATAAAAAATCCAAGGGAGTTAGATTGGGCGACCTCGGTGGTCATGGAATTTCCCTAAATCGACTGAACTGTTTTTGGGAATAATTTTGCCAAAGCAAACTCATCAAAGCTCTGGCTGTGAGTGCTATCGTCCCATCCTGTTAAACCTTCCTGTGTAAAAAGTACGATGGATTAACCTTCAGGCTTGACAAAAAGAATTCCCTTCTTCACCACTGACATTCGTCGCCTGGCCTGGAGACTTTTTGAAGAAATGGTCCAGTTATTACATGCATGGATAAAGCACACCAAACAGTTACCCTGGGGCAATGCAATGGTTTTAAATTTTTCAGTCGAGGGTTGCAGGTTTCTGGGAACCAGTAATGGCAACTTTACTTGTTGACGCGGCCGTTCAAGGGGAAATGAGCCTCATCGCTCCAAAGTATGGGTTTTACATTGTTAAAATGCTCCAACGCAGTTTCAAAGTTCTTAGGACTTTCTAATGCCCAAATTAGAGATGATAGTTTCACACCTATATGTAAAGAAAGTTAAACAACTTTGTTTTAAAGGTTTGAAATTTCTTTTTTTCATAAATTTTTTAATTGATTCTTCGCTTTAGCGAACTAACAATAAGTAGTCAAATCTTAAAACTAAGTAATTAATACTAGTCCAGTCAGTACCAGACTAAAATTTAAGTTCTCACAACTAAATTCAAAGGTTTCATCTTAGAGCAATAGTATCCTTTGTTTTTAGGCGGGTGTGCCCACTATGTTGCAGGATGCTTCAAGCGAGCGGATTTGGACGTGTTTCCAGCTTATTTAAATACTTGGTTTTAAAATTCAAGATGAAGCACAGAGTTTCTTCCCATTAGCCAGTGGATTTGAGCAGCCTTAAGTTTCATTTGAGTCAGCTTCGCATCTATATGAGGCTTCCATATGAGGCGGCGATCTAGGTGAATACCAAGATATTTTGTCTCAGATCGTTGAGGCACCATATGATTGTTAATAGTGATTGGAGGGCACGTTTCTTTGCGTAAAGTAAATTTCTATGGTGGGGTTTTTTGATTCACATTGGAAATCACTGAAAACGAAGCCGTCACACAAATATATACTATATATATATACACACACTCTCTGGGCATCTTTAATAAAACCACGTACTTATCTTATTCGTACATTCCGCAAACTTACTTACTATCATGTCATATAGTGCAGGTTGTTACTGTTATATTATTGTTGTTGTAGTTTTTAACTTGCCGTTGTTTTTATTAAAACCTTTTTTTGTTATTATTGCAGAGTGTGTATATATGTATGTTCGTGTGTCTTTTCCTTTTAACTCACCTGCAACTTTTTAAGCTATTTGAGATTTTTGTCTATTCTATTTTGTGACCAACCCATAATGGTGGTTACCCATAGTTTAAAATTAAGGCACCTTTACACGGAAATACATGTTTACAACATGCCAAAAAAAATTTGTAAAATAATACAAAATCTCATCATATAAAAGCATAATGTATTGAGAAGACTGAGAATACGAATACAAAATTTGACAAGTGTTTGGCAAATGTTTATTTTATAAACTAGCTTAGAAGCTCACGTGTTTTCATCACATGAGAGGTATGAAATATTGGCAGTACTAACAACATCTAATGGAAGTGGATACATTTTATGAAAGAAAGTACAACAATAAAAATCAACCTTTATTCTCTTTTCTTAAACAAAAAGACAATTTCATAACATTTTGATTTTTCAAAGTCTAAATACTTTGTATTACCATGTAAAGCCACCTTTAATAACACTTTACATGGAACAACAACAACGTTGCTAGCTAAAAAACAAGAATGAAAAAGAAATGAATGTTTAGTGTGATTTAATTTTATAGCGAATGTCCTATTAAGACATATCACATGTTGTTTCAGTTTGCTATGTTAATCTCACTTTAAGGCTACTTTTATTTCAATTTAAGCATCTTAAAACTCTAAAACATAAAAATTATTATATATAAAAAATTTCGTATCCATTCATTATTTTATTTTCTCTTACTTCACTAACAGGCACAATTAAAGGATAAAAAAAATTCGTCTTCAACCTTAGTTTTTACAAATTCATAAGAAATTTTTACCAAAATTTTTCTCTGTCTTGTTTTTACTTTTGTAATTATTATTAAAAGAAATGGCACTCAATGCAAAAAAAAAAATTAAAAAAAATAGTCAAATATACAATCATGGCAAAAGTTAAAACCACCTTACAAACGCATGCTACTCGAAGGCGTTATTGGTTGGTTGGATGGCTGGCTGAATGCTTGGCATTTGTATTGGTTGTTTGCTGAAGCTGCTAATATGTTTAAAAGAAATCTAAAATATATTGGCGTAACGGTAAAATTATTGGAATTCAACTTTTAGGGTATAATACAGGGTTTAATATGGCAAAGGAATAAATATTTGGGATGTTCTACGGAATCTAATAAAATTGAGGAAAAGTAAGAATAATTAAAATGGAATTTAGTTTTAATTAAAGTTGCTTAAAAATGTAAAAAAAATCTCAATAGGATAGTTCTTAGGTTTTTTAACAAAGACCCATCTTCCTTTTTCGGTAATAGAAGTAAATAAGAACAGGGTTTAACAAGTAAAAAAATTCATTATTGATAACTTAAATCAAAAAAGCTTTACTCTATGTGGTATTTAGCATGATATTTTATTAGAAATGTAAACTGTAGTTGTTGTAAAAAAATTTTTACAAATAAATTCAAAATTTTTAAAAACTCAATAAATATTTTTAGGCAGTCATAAACATAACTTAAATTTAATATCTATTGAAAACTAATTCTGGCAACAAACTCTTGCATTCGATTCGAGTCGATATTTACTCGATCGATCGAGTTGTCAATGCTTTGAGTATAGGAATTCTAATACGAATTTTTAAATTTTGATTCAACTCAAATGCTACAATTTGGCCTCTGTTTTCTAATTTTCATAAATGGGATTCTATTTGAATTAGAAATATGTTTTAATAAAAATATTGAATTAGGTCTTTCTATATTTAAAAGCCTAAATGAAATTTTATGTCAATTTCAGAAAACATTATTAACAATAATCTTTTTTAAGTTCTAAAGATCCAGCTTTTTTATAATAAATTAATTTTATTTTAAAGTTTTAAATATTAAAGAAAACATATTTTTTAAATGAAAATTAAAAGCCAGTTACATCTTAAAATATTTAATTTAAAAACAATATATAAAAGTACTTTGTTTTTTATCATACATACACAAAAAGAATAAACTAAGAAACTTTACTTAAGTCAAGCCATAGCCGTGTCAAAAGTACGGTGAGTACGGTTTTTTTTAAATCAAGAACGAAATTTCTTACTTCAAGTTCGTTTTTTTTTTTGGACGAATTTCTTACTTTTAGCCACAATTAGGCCAAAAACGGATTGATTTAAGTTCGGAACCGTACTTGATGTAAGCCAAAAAAGGATTGATTTAAGCCGCAAACGGGGTTGATCCGTAAATTAAATGTCATTTTTTTGACTCATGAAGCTTTCTTAAAAAAGAAGAGTTTTATATTTTATTTTTATTTTATAGACACTTAAAATTTTCAATTTAAAAATTTCATTTTTTGTACGTACCGAAGTTGAGATTCGAACCAGGAACTTTCTGCACTGCCGCACAAGCGCGCTACCTCTAGGCCACAGAGACACTTTGTTTTCAAATGTGAAATAATATATTAAAACAACAAGCTTTTTTCTGCTTAATTTGTTGAAGCAATCCGATTAGGTATGTTTTAAGAACATGTAAGTACGGATCGTACTTTAAAATTTCAAGAACGATTTTGGATAAATCCAAAAATAAAAATTTGATTTTAGAAAGTGGTTTTTCTTTCTGTATAGGAATAAAATGTAAAATTTTTAAAAATAGTGGTTTTAAAATAGTCTATAAAAATCAATCGCACATGTTTTTGAATACAGATTTTACAGTTTTCAATACATATGGGATCAGTTCCTTGTAAAATGGCCCAAACTGGGGACAAAGTTATTTTTTCTTTTTAAAAAAAATCGATAGCCTTACGTCTAAAAGGAAAATGATCGAGACATAAACTATTTGGCTAGTATATATTTTCTTTATCTCGCAGGAGCTTTAAAAGATCTCTTACTGAATAATTGGTTCTGATTTTTTATGTTTTGATGAAAATGTCATAATCGTTACCTTTTATAAAAGATTTTTTTTTTTGAACAAAAATAGTTTTTTTGGAGAAATATTGAATCAATTATAATTTAAACATTTTAAACTACACAATTTTTAAATTATTTAGGATTTAATCCCAATTTTCTTGTTAATTTATAGGGTTTGTTGTTGGTTAAGTTTGTCTATATGCATTTCGTTGGTTCTTACACCAACTCATCAGTAGACTTCAACCACCCAAATTCTTAAAAAACTCATGAATATTTTCTGTCTTTATACAATAATCTCATCAAACAAAATGAGAATTACTATAAAAAAAACCAAAACGTTCAAGTTTTTTTAAGAATCCAACAAACCATTATTCGCTATTTGCTTGTTTTGATTTTCTTTTTCCCCTTACATTTGAATAACCATTGGTTATTACTAAATGTATTGAGGGGCAACCGAAAACAAAACCTTGTTGTTAAACAACACAATTTTTAAATTATTTAGGATTTAATCCCAATTTTCTTGTTCGCTATTTGCGAATAATGGTTTGTTGGATTCTTAAAAAAACTTGAACGTTTTGGTTTTTTTATAGTAATTCTCATTTTGTTTGATGAGATTATTGTATAAAGACAGAAAATATTCATGAGTTTTTTAAGAATTTGGGTGGTTGAAGTCTACTGATGAGTTGGTGTAAGAACCAACGAAATGCATATAGACAAACTTAACCAACAACAAACCCTATAAATTAACAAGAAAATTGGGATTAAATCCTAAATAATTTAAAAATTGTGTTGTTTAACAACAAGGTTTTGTTTTCGGTTGCCCCTCAATACATTTAGTAATAACCAATGGTTATTCAAATGTAAGGGGAAAAAGAAAATCAAAACAAGCAAATAGCGAATAATGGTTTGTTGGATTCTTAAAAAAACTTGAACGTTTTGGTTTTTTTATAGTAATTCTCATTTTGTTTGATGAGATTATTGTATAAAGACAGAAAATATTCATGAGTTTTTTAAGAATTTGGGTGGTTGAAGTCTACTGATGAGTTGGTGTAAGAACCAACGAAATGCATATAGACAAACTTAACCAACAACAAACCCTATAAATTAACATTTTAAACTACCGTAAAACTAACAAATAAAAGCTGTTCTGAAGAATATTTCACACAACTCCACCTTAAAGTCAAAATAGCTTAAACTCAAACATATAAGTTTACACCCATCTCAATCTCAAAGGGGTCATTGTCAGCAAAAATAATTTTTTGGAGTGACTTTTTACTACCAATCGCTTAAAAACATACCATCCTTAAAAATCAAAGATTTTTTAAGTTATAAGTTAGAATATGAACAAAACGATCGCACCCGTCACAATGAAAAATTTTATTAATACGAACGTGATAGCTGGCCATATATGTCATTCAATAAAACTTTTTTTTTTTATAAATCATAACTTTGTATCATATTTGCCTTAAAACCTGATTAAAGGCTTTCTATTGCTTGTAGGCTCAGTCCAAGCAAATGGCAGAACAAAGATTAATAGCAAAAAATTTTAAGACTATAAAAATAATTAAGCATCCAAAAAGTTTTAAGCACAAGACTTACACAGGACCCATTGCTTTATATATATCTATTTTTAATTTTTAGTATGAACTCAAACGAAAACTAGATAAAGATGTCCATATATGACCAGAAACTTAGGGCAAAATTTTCACTATCCTAACGAGGAGTCTACAACAGTTCATCCCTTAAGAGACTTAAATGCTTTCCAGTCCGCATCTTAAAATCCCTGCCTTATCCTGAAGACTCTTCTCTTTGATTTTCTTAGATGCTCTAATTGCAGGACAAAAGCCTATACTGCAATTTAAAAACCGAAGCAGATCCCGAACATAGACTGCTTTAAATGGGCAAAAAATCCCTCAATTAAACAACTTGTCAGCCATTTTATTTTCTTGAATGCTCCTTTGCCACAAAATCGAGTATATTGCACACTTTCTTTGGCACACAGTTAACTAGCAAGTAATTTGTTTGCTTGTATTATTTAGGAGTTTGTGGGGCTTGCGATAGTTGCCTGGTAAAACCTCTACCTAAAAATGGACCGAAGTCATTAAGAAGCCCAGGAAATTAAATGATATCTAGTTCTCCGTAAGAAACAAAGGTGAAGGTCCTGTGGTCAGATGAGAACTCGCCAATCAGTCCAATTTTTTTAAAGCTTACCTCAGCTTCACTACGAAGATCAGTTTTGGGATCGTGTAGATACTTCTACATTTTTTGCTTCCAATAATTTTGAGATATTCCTACGGATCCTGTGTGGCTAGTTTCTTTATCCCTAGTCTTGTTACAGAATTTCAGGTAAAACGCTCTTCAACTAGATAAGTAGGTTTTAGATTCTACATTTAACGCCAGGTATTCAAAGTTCTGCATGTCAATGCAAGGTTTCCAATCATTTGTGGCTACCTTGCTTTACCAGTGCGGAGCATTTGCTACTATAGTGTTAATTTAATTTTGAATCCTTCACCGGCATAGTCAGAAGCAATTTAAAAAAAGAGGCACCTGTTTCTGGAAGATCAGTGCTTCATGTGGAGCGTTTTTATTTGTTGTATAAGTTTTTGTGTTTGAATACTTAAGGCTGTTTTTCAGTCCCCTTTTTAGATATAAAATTTTTAAAAAGTTTTGTTTAACTCAACACAAACCAGCTTTAAGTATTAATTTAGCATCATGAAATAAAATATTTAAAATTCATTAAGATATTTAAATATTCAAAATCGATTGCATGCCTTTAGCTATTTGTTTTCCGCTATCTTTTGCAATTAATTTGTTCATTAAGTATTTTTATAACTCTGTTAAAAATTATAAAAACTCACCATAAATAGACTATGACATTATTGGGTGTTAAAGCCGCCTTACAAGGTATTTGATATGGAAATAACAAACAAAACCCAACACTATCGGTTTGTGTAGTAAAAGCTGATTTAGTTAAGAAAACATGCCGCTATCTTTTTTCAATGTTTATATATGTTTTAACTATCGAAAAAAGTAAGGTGTTTAATGATTTTGGTTGGCTTACAATGTACGTGCCTTAAAACAATTAAAAAATAAAGCAAAGAGAAAGACAAACGAATTTAAGAGAAATAAGTAAAAAAAAATTGTAAATAAGTGTTAAAGAAAGACTTGAAGCATTTTTTTTGCAAACTTGCGTGAAAAGTTCTTTGGTTTTTGAATTTTGTTTGCTTAAGCTACTGGACTCTTTTGCTGTTGTTGTTCTTAAGCTTATTTCAATAGAAATATATATTTCGTTGGTAGCTGATGTTTAGCCGCTTAGCCCAAGAATGATCGAAACTGATCGCATGTCTAAGATAACTAACATTTTTCATTTAGGCTGGCAATACACAAGAGTTTAGTTTTTTTTTTTTGATTTTATTGGTGTTCGATTATTTTTTATAAAAAACTTAAGAGTTGGAAGGAAATAAGCATTAAGTCTGTTAGCTAAATAACAGCATATCTTAACACGGTAGCTAACATGCTTAAGTTTAATTAATGATAAGAAATCTGTATCTAAAGCTGTTGTTTGTTGTCTTGTAATGAGCCAATTTAGCACAATTTAAAAGACTACAGGCTACCTCCATCTTTTTCTCCTTCTTTCACTCCCTTTTCCTAAAAGCAAATTTCTTTGGATATTTTCAAGCAAAAAAACCTTTGCGGCATTTCTATAACATGTAGATTTGTTCGCTAATATATATTTTTTTTTGCTTTTGATCCTGATATCTTTAGAAGGCAGCCTTAAACCAAACGCGTGTGTTTTACCCTTTCTTTGCTTTTGGTTTAATGCATTCTTGGCAGTTTAATGCAAACGCATTTTAACACGCTTTTAACAAAAGATTTATATACAATACTTTGCCATTAATTAGTAACGTTTTTGGCGGTTCTATTAGATTTAAATCGATATTAGATGTTCACAGACAAAAGCCAAAATAACAAGGTTAAACTGATTAATCTGCATGGGAATTTGCTTGTTAGACAATGCAAGTAAAAAAAGTTATTACACTCTACAAATTGTATGCTTTACCTTTGTTTGTTTAACATAATGTGTAAACGTTTGCAAAAGAATGTATGCAGGTGAAGGTGGCCTTCGCAAGTGAGGCTTTTAAGACCCCATGTTTAATGGACCCATTTACAAAACTTGGGTAAATATATTCTTTATATGGATATAATTTACAAATTTTGTATGGATACCGAGGTTTTTTGTATCGGGGCTTTGCAAAGAAATGGGCCAATCAATTTTAAATTTAATACTACATCTTGTAGTATAACATCTCTAAAATGTACAAAGTCTGGTAAAGACTGATTAGTACTCATAACTGATAAAGCCTTAAAAATATATTCCGAAAGTAATTTGTAAAATTTAATGGCAATAATTCATTAATACGTTCAAAATTATGTTAAGAAAGAGTTGTTTTAAATATCTCGGTTCGCCAACTGGTGATTTCAGATGTCTGGAAGGTGGCGAGAAATAATCCCATTCTAAAACCTGGTAAAGCAGATACACTTTGAGAGCCATATAGGCCGATCTCCCTACTTTCACCCGTAGCAAAGCTTATGGAATTTCAGCTACTACCCTCCCTGAAAGATCATTTCTAACTCGATCCGCACCAAAATGGTTTCAGGGAAGCGCATAGCACCACAACGACTTTGAACTTGATAACCAGCCATATAACAAACGGCCTTAGTCAGCGAACGATCGTGGTTGCTTTTGACTAATCAAAAGCCTTTGACACGGTTGATCACTCTCTGCTGATAAGTGACATCTCGAACTCCACTCTTCACAACGATATCAAACGTTGAGTTCAGAGGACAGAAATCAAAATACCGTAAGATAAAAATGGCCGTGCCTCAAGGAGGAGTTTTGTCACCAATACTCTTCAACATATATCTTGCGAAGACTCCCACCCCACCCCAAGACGTCTCATTAGTGTCATATGAAGATGATTGCGCCATTATATCATCAGGTGTGAGCATAGATGACACAAGCGATAAGGTATCGCAATACTTGGCCACCATCAATGACTTCTTCCGGGAACGGATGCTAAGGTTATCAACTCCAAAATCGACAGTGTCCCCCTTCACCTCTTGGACAAAGGAAGTGAGGATGACCCTTGGCATCTCGGTTGATGGCAGACTTATCCCCTCGGTGCGGAACCCGAAGATACTGGGGATAGTTTTCGATAATCTCCTCCACTTCTCATCGCACGCCACTTACATCAACCAAAAGGTGAGAAATAGGAACAAGGTCCTTAGAGCTCTTACTGGTACCTCTTGAGGCATGGTTAAGGAAACTATAATAGCGACGTATAAGGCCATTGGTCGCTCTCTACTTAACTATGCCGCCTTAGTATGGATTTCATTCCTTAGCTATACACAATGGCGCGGGGTTTCAGACTGCTCAGAACAATGCACTCAGAATAGCCACCGGATGTGTTAAGATTATGAGTGTGGATCATTTACATGAAGAGAGCAATATGCTGCCGGTCAGACAGCACAATGCGTTTCTGACAAGGCAATACTCGGTAGCTTGTCATTAGCCCTCCCTGACTGCCTCCAAAGTCCTCATGACTCAGTGCATTTGTTTAACTGCCCCAATAGGCCAACTAACTTACGCCCAATTGACCTGTTGGTAAAACCGACTGAGGCGGCACAATTTCTCCAGCTCCCAATGCCACATCCTGACTGACAAACATCAATTTTAAAGAAATCTCTTTTCACTTTTTTAATACATATTCAGGAAAAAACAACCGTCAACAGCAGATTTGTTAAAACAACAACAACAACTATAAAGGAAGAAACTTATCTGTTCCAAATTTCAAAAAAATTATCTATAAAAATGCAATTTATAATTTGATTAAAAAATACATGGACATCAAGGAAAGATGGGAGGATGAACGGACAAGCAGACGGACATGCCTTGACCAAACAAAAGGACTATAATGACTATTTCTACAGCAAGAAACTTGAGCCGAAAAAAAATACCATTTCAAGAATGAACGAATGGATAGCACTGAGCTAAGGACGAATCGTGAATAGTATTCTTTTAAAAAGAATTTTCTTTAACCAAAAATCTTTAAAATATACCTTAAAATAAGAACTATAAAATGATTAAAATAATACGCGTTTACTCAGGAAGGTCGGATGGATGAACGGACAGACAGACAAGCAGACGGACAAGAATTAGTAGCCATAGAAAGATATTCCGCCGAATATAGGGCAAGGTGGGTCTTAGACTATTATTTTTTAGTGTTACGAACATCTGCAGCGACGCATATTAAGCCTGTAGTGTGGGTAAAACAAAAGACTTAAGCACCAAACCTTCTTTTACATGTTTAAAATCCAAATTTGTCTGCAATAACTCTCGGCCTCAACAAAAAAAAAAAGAAAAAAAGTGTGCAACAACTAAGTTGTAATAATTTTTTTTAACAATTTAAAAATAAATAAATTTCATAAGAAATGCTTAATATATATTTACTATAATTTGGCGTTGACTTACAACTTTATAACTTCTTTAAGCCAATAAAAAGAAAAGAAAACTGCCAACAATTTACTACTTAAGTCGGTTTCATATTACAATATCTTAGCTTTGTTTTACAGCATAATTTATCAAGTTCGTGACATAATTAGCTGCCATTTGTGGTAGTAGGATAACACTCTCCTCTCTCTCTCTATCTGTCTGATTTTAAAAAAGAAATCAACAAACACCTAAGATGGTGTTTAAAACTCCTAAAAAATACTAAACATTAAACTAGAAAAGTAAAAAGAAAACTAAAAAACAATTGCAGCATTAACATCACATCACTGGTTGTTTGAATTTTAAACATTTGAAGGATTTATGTTGTACATACGATGAATTGTGTTTGATGATTCCTTACAACCAAAAGCGGCAACATTTTGAAGTTTGTTTGTTTTGTTGCTCGTCCGTCCAGGTGTCTATCTATTTAGATTTTTGTGTTTTTATGTGTGATCGATTAATGATCCAAAGAACAGTACCTCTTCAAAACGTCACATTCACTAAAAGTCTTAAAAACTTTTAAGAAAATTTAAAAAAGGGCTTTCCCAGAGATAATTCTTTTTCTCTAAAATTATTTCTTACTAAATATCATAGGGGGCACCCTTGTTTTGCTTGCCCTAAGTAACTGACAAAATGTGAGAAAATTTTATTTTCTTAATCTATTTGCTTTGGACTAAAGTTATTTGATTCAGGTGTAAAAAGATAAACATTTGTCGCTTAAAATAAATAAAAAAAAAATAACTCAACAATCACTATTTGTTAAAGCAATTACTTTTTGAAATATTTTCAAAAGAGCCGCTAAAGTTTTTGATCTTTTTTATAAAAGAAAAAGTCTCCAAAACTATTTAACCACGAAAACAGTAGCACTTTGTTAAACAAGCACTAGTAGTTGTTGCATAAAAAATCAATAACGAAGCGCTAGAGATAAAATAAAGAAGAAACAATTTTTTCATTTCATTAAGGGTTTATTGTTGTTGTTTTTGAAAGTTTAGGGCCAGTGCCGTCTTGTTATTAAAATAAATTAAAGGTTCAATGATGATCAATCGTCACCCTAGATTTTTGTTTTATCCTTTAATTCTAGTATTATGATATTATTTAAACCTACAAACATTAAGAGCAAAATAGCTCAAGCTTTTTAACACTTAAATGGCCATCTATCTTTAACATTTTCCAGATTTCAGCAGCACAAGAAATAATCAAAAAATATTGCTCTAAGTACAACAACAAAAAAAAACTTTTTTTTGTTTTGAGTGGGACATTTTTGTTGTGCTATTATTGCTGCCTTTAGACTTGATCAATCTATAGTTTTTTTTTTACTTGCCAGGTATTGATTTAAATAGAGATTCTTAATTCAGTATTTATTTTTTTGCTTAAAAGAAAGAAAGTTTATTTTCCAATAATTTCTTTTTAATTTTTTTTTTTAATTTTTTTTTAAATTTTTTTTTTTTTAATTTTCTAATATTTTAGAAAACTTTTTCTTTGAGAACCTCTGTCCCAAAGACTTAAGTTTAAATTTCTATCTTTTGCTAAATTTACTTTATTTTTCATGCCGCTGTTGACGTTCAATTTTTTTTTTATTTCTCTCCATCTCACACTAAATGCCTGCCTTAAAGGCTGGCAATTAACAAAATGATCTGTGAAAATATTTTATTACCAATGTGCTGATCGATCTACTTTGATTTTATTTATGGCTTTTGCAGCTTATAACTAAGCAACTAACTACTGCCTTCATCAAAAGCTGTTTCGAAAACTTAGTAACTATTAGATGTGCCAATGGTGGTGACCTGATGACATATTGAATAGTTTCAGTGGCAGGACAAAGAAAAAACATTGGGTGAGAAAATAAATCACATTTTAAATTAAATGAACTGCAATGGAAAATATATCTTTAGGGAATACTCTATGGTAGAGTTAACAATGTTAAAACACTTTTTGTTGTAAAATACTTCGTGGAAGATTGAAGCAAAAGTAGATCAATTTGAAGCAAAAGTAGATCAATTTAAAGAAGTCAACTACAGCAATGAAATTCAGTCTTCTATTTCTTTTAAAGCCCTAAATATTTAATAAGAAAATTTTAGTGGGCGACTGATTAAAAGGTAAGCTAAAAATTTTATACCTCCTTTTTCTAAAAAAAAGTACCAAATATACTTGAATTATTGCTTTAATAATATTAAGATTTGTTTCAGTGCTTAAAGTGATTGACCCAAATTAGAAAAAAGTCCCTAAAAGTGCTTTTAAAGGTGCGAAATGTTTTGTTTAATTAAAAAAAAAATTAAAAAAAATAATAGACAGGAAATCAAATTGACAGATGGGCACTTACATAGGAATTGCCCTATTTTTTAAGTATTCTTTCGTTGCACATTCTCTTCTTAAGCGCCATCTGGTGCTGGTAAGACTAAAGGTTTCCAAACTTGGCAAAATAATAAAGTAATATTCCCTGTTGGCAATTTCTAAGGAATTCTTTAAGCTTTATATTTGTCATATGTTCCTTTGGTAAACCTTTCTAAAATATTTTAGCTTCATTTTAAATTTCTTTGTTATGGCCAGAAAACCAGAAATATCTCAAATATTATGAACTTAAAATAAATGAGGTTTAATTATGCTAATAACGCATATATTTAGGGCTGTAGAATTTGCGCGTTCCCCTAAGCCAGTACAAACATTCTACGAATACTCAGACCTCTGCTTGAAAGACTGATTTGAGTTTTGGGAGAAGGAACTGCATCTAGTTTTTCAAGATCTTTTCTCTGATCCGAGAGCCATTCTTGTAACCGCACGTTTCTTGGGGTATCTTCCTTTGGCCCGTTCAACCAATGGTCAAACAGTTTTTTTCATGCAGCCTCCAAAAGTCTTAAAAGTGTCAATCATCAATCCATCCTACATTCGCTTGTAGACATTTTGTAGCCAGTATCGCCACAAAACATTCAGAAGTTTACACAGCCTGGATTTTCGAAATCGGTTTCAAAGCTCTCTTCGCAGGAGCACAGATTATTGATCTTTGTATAGGTCGTCTTTTGGGGTTTTCTCATAAAAAATTGTTAACATTAACATTTATTAAAATATAAAATAATTCGGTCTTTCTTCTGCTTAAATAAATTATAAGGTAGCTCTTCAGCCCAAACGTAGTATTAATTTTTAAAAAAATTTCTTAATCATGAAAGCTATTACCTAATTTAAAATTGTTAAACTTTTCTCAAACCAAGATAAAGATTTTCATAAAAAACGCATTTAACTTTTTCGACAACTTTAAGCTACCATTTATGTTGAATTCTAGAAAATCTATAAATTAAATAAATACAACTGGGAAGGAAAATCATAAAAAATAATTATAATTTATAATCATCTTAAAGAAGTAGCAAAAGCAACGGCTGCAACAAAACTGTACATGTAACAAACAGCAACAAGCCACTCGCAAGTTGTTGCACCCTCTACAAGATGCAAAAAACAGTAACCAAAGGGGTGCTTAAAATTAGAGTTAAAAAATAAAGATCTTTCAAAAGTGACAAAAATAGTAATTTTTATCACTTGTTGCATTAAAACCTTACTTGTGGGGAGAAAATGTGCCTGTACCTAACCTAACCTAACCTAACCTAACCTAACCTAACCTAACCTAACCTAACCTATCCTATCCTAACCTAACCTAACCTAACCTAACCTAACCTAACCTAACCTAACCTAACCTAACCTAACCTAACCTAACCTATCCTATCCTATCCTAACCTAACCTAACCTAACCTAACCTAACCTAACCTAACCTAACCTAACCTAATCTAATCTAACCTAACCTAACCTAACCTAACCTAACCTAACCTAACCTAACCTAACCTAACCTAACCTAACCTAACCTAACCTAACCTAACCTAACCTAACCTAACCTAACCTAACCTAACCTAACCTAACCTAGCCTAACCTAACCTAATCTAACCTAACCTAACCTAACCTAACCTAACCTAACCTAATCTAACCTAACCTAACCTAACCTAACCTAGCCTAACCTAACCTAACCTAACCTAACCTAACCTAACCTAACCTAACCTAATCTAACCTAACCTAACCTAACCTAACCTAACCTAACCTAACCTAACCTAACCTAACCTAACCTAACCTAACCTAACCTAACCTAACCTAACCTAACCTAACCTAACCTAACCTAACCTAACCTAACCTAACCTAACCTAACCTAACCTAACCTAACCTAACCTAACCTAACCTAACCTAACCTAACCTAACCTAACCTAACCTAATCTAACCTAACCTAACCTAACCTAACCTAACCTAACCTAACCTAACCTAATCTAACCTAACCTAACCTAACCTAACCTAACCTAACCTAACCTACCCTAACCTAACCTAACCTAACCTAACCTAACCTAACC
>OY757189.1:89337848-89465348 GCA_963583895.1 Melanophora roralis
TAACCTAACCTAACCTAACCTAACCTAACCTAACCTAACCTAACCTAACCTAACCTAACCTAACCTAACCTAACCTTACCTAACCTAACCTAAACTAACCTAACCTAACCTAACCTAACCTAACCTAACCTAACCTAACCTAACCTAACCTAACCTAACCTAACCTAACCTTACCTAACCTAACCTAAACTAACCAAACCTAACCTAACCTACCCTAACCTAACCTAACCTAACCTAACCTAACCTAACCTAACCTAACCTAACCTAACCTAACCTAACCTAACCTAACCTAACCTAACCTACTAACCTAACCTAACCTAACCTAACCTAACCTAACCTAACCTAACCTAACCTAACCTAACCTAACCTAACCTAACCTAACCTAACCTAACCTAACCTAACCTAACCTAACCTAACCTAACCTAACCTAACCTAACTTTACCTAACCTAACCTAAACTAACCTAACCTAACCTAACCTAACCTAACCTAACCTAACCTAACCTAACCTAACCTAACCTAACCTAACCTAACTTAACCTAACCTAACCTAACCTAACCTAACATATCCTAACCTAACCTAACCTAACCTAACCTTACCTAACCTAACCTAACCTAACCTAACCTAACCTAACCTAACCTAACCTAAACTAACCTAAACTAACCTAACTTAACCTAACCTAACTCTTTTTAAAATACCCTGTAAAGGCCAACTGCACTTCACTAGCACCAACAGCTAGTTGCAAAAAAATAACCACAACAAACAACAGTAAGTAACATTTAAGAAACATATTTTGTTAAAAACAAATTTAACAAAAAAATCACACAAAAAACAGTATTATAACACCATAAGCATGTTTATAGCCGCCAATTATACATTTTATTATTTGTTGTCTATTATTGTCTAGGATGTTTCACTACAACATGTTGCACTTTACTTAAGCAACGCATAGAACAACAGCAACAACTGAAAGTAACAGAAACTATAATCAACTACTTACTACATTGGCTGATGTTTTACGCAAAAAGTGCGTGCAATTGAAGTTATGTGGTTGTTGTGTATTTGGGTAAGATGTTCGAATGAATCAATGTAAAATAATGGTAATTTTTTCATTTTTATAAATCTATTTTTTTTAGGAATAAAGGTAAATTATAGGCGCTATAATCGGCAGTGTGGAATTCTGAAGGTGCATTTTAAATACACACAAAGTTCAAGCCAACCTTAAGTTAAAGTTTTGCATTTAGTTTAAAGATTTCGACAAAACAGAGACATATGGTGTGTGGCAATCCTCCGCAGAAACACTTGACATCTTGACAAATATTAATTTTTAAAGCTGCAAAAATGTTGCTGCTGGAAGATATTATTTCCTGCTACTATATGGTATCTAAAATTTTGATCTTATCTTCTGCAAACTGGATCATCGTAAAGGTTGGTAAATGAGATCATAAAACTTTAGAAATTTTTGGTCCGGTCAGCTGTTTTTTTTCAGCTTAAAATGCAAGATTTAAAGACTTTTATATATGGCAACAACAACTATAGGTGTCGCTCTACAAAATATCAGCTCATATGGTTTTGAGAGTCATAGAGAGGTCCTTAGAAACCAACTAGTATACGATGACAGCTTATAAGGGATTAAGAATTGCCCTTAAATAACATTAATAATCTTGTCCATTACCATTCTATTACCAATCTGCACAGGGAAGAGAATATCAACAAATGCTTGGTGTAAATGCTTAAGTAGAAAGTTGTTGCACTTAATTAAGATTACACAAGTATATGAAAAAAATCAGTTCGGCACATTCTTCAGAATTGGAAAACATGAAACTAAAGGTCATTGCCTATACTGATGATGTTGTAGTACTGGTGTTTGGTTTTTTTTCAGATGCCTTTCGTAATTCTTTGGGTTTATTTGAAACGTCGAAATACGATTTCTGCATCAGGTTCCTATTGACCTTCATAAAATGGGCATATTTGCAAGAACAGGCTGTTAAAAAACAAGAGGTATGGCCATCGCGGAGTCTCAAGCACATTTTCTGCGATACAAGACCAACCTTCTAAGCATGTTTTCTTTCATTAAATATTCTCTTCGGAAGTGATACGAAAGCCGAGTGTGGCTTGTAAATTCTTTGAAAACTATGGCGTATAAAGGGTTCTGGAGGATAAATAATAAATTTGGATCCGACGTTTTCTCAGAAGAATTTTCAAGAAATATTAGCCCTCCTTAAAGCTTGGCTATATAAGAATTTTCTAGTTAAAGTGAGAAATGCTTTTGGCATTACTAATTTTGAATCTGTTGCAAATGCCTTTTTGAACTCTCAAAAGTATTAATTTTATACAGTTGTTCAAGGATGATGTGTCCCTCTTTGCTAGAGAGCATACTGTCCAGCTGTAGGTTAAAGGATGCTAAAGGATTGATATTGATTTAAGCAGGTCACTGGATGGTAAGTAAATACACAAAAATGCTCAGGCTCCCTTCTAACAATCACTGGTACAGTCGTGGAAAAAAAATTTAAGAAGACCGTTTCTTATCTTCTCTCAATGAAGAGGCATAGGGTTTTAAGTATTTCCAACCTAAATAACCCTTTAGGGTATCAAAGAGCAAGCGAAGTAACCTGCCCAGATACCTTTCGGCTACAATTTTAATCTACTTTTCCAATATTTAATCAAGAAACATGCTCTAGGGTTTGGCACAGCTGACGATCATGTTGAAGCTGGATCATACCAGATTCTATTTAGTTGATTTAAAACAAGAAAATCTACCATTAAGACCAAACAAACAGCCAGTCTTTACGATTAAAGGAAGGAGTAAATCGAAACATGTTTCAATTTGCTCTTTTTAACGACAAAACGCACAAACGAGCTGAGAATAACATTTGCTTACTGGGGAGTTGAAGGTATAAAATTTATTATCTTGTTCTGTAGTTCTGAGTTAACCACTCTAAAAGCAACTAAGGAATCGTTAAATAAGTTTAAAACTTTTAAAAAATCAAAAAAAAGAGACTCATTTGCTTAAGAAGCCCTGATTTAATGTTTTATCCCGGACCCACAAACTTTTTCACTTTCTTCCAAAACCTTATATTTTATATTATCTAGCTCTGGTCTTAATTGTCTGCCCTGTAATCTTTCTGAAAAACACAACTTTGTTTACCCAGCTGCTTTTGGAATAGCTGATCCTAAGTGCTCTTATGCCACCTTCACTCTGGGCCATAAAGCTTTGCTTTAAAACAATGCGTTAAGCAGTAGCCAAAACAAAATTTTGTTACTATGTTTTTCATTTCCCTTCTCTGATATCCTTTTAACAAACTAACCAGCTAACGAACTGCAAACACTTGAGCAACATATTCAACATAATAATATGTTCGACATTTATGTGCGAGTGTAACAAAAATTATGTTTAAATTGCAACAATGCTTAAATTGGCAGTCATATGTTTATGGCCAGCTAGCTGGATGGCTAAGTGCATATCGTTGGCTACTTTAAATATGTTATGTTTATTTCATATGCATGTTGGCAACAAAATATTGCAATAAAAACAATGGACACTAATGCTAATAATGTTTGGATTAGTTATACATACATACTGTTTTCCTTTAGAGAGTTTCCTTCTTGGCGTTGTCATTTTAAAGCCATGGATGGGCCGCAAAAGCAATATCAGTGGGAGATGAAATAAGTTACTTATGAGCTCTTATAATCGTGTACTCGTTATAGTTAATGGCGGAGGTGGCGGTGAAGGTGGTAACTTTTTTAAATGTATAGCAGTGCCTTATTATAGAACAATAGCTTTCGTTATGAGGTATAAATGTACAGTGGTTGAGATGGACGAAATTTTTTTTTAGTTTCTCTAATAATAAGAGTTGAGAGTAACTGACTCATAATTTTGTTGTGCAATTTTACCCGGCAACATGGGTCTTATTTATATAAATTTTTGTAAGTAAATATTTCCGCTGAAAAAATAAAAAAATTGATAAACGTGAGCAGCCTCACATCCAACGGGTATTAAAAAAATTTTTATTAATTTTCTCACAAAGAAGACGATAATTATTGTCTTGTGTTACTTAACAATAAGCAGGTGGAATTGAACTCAAAACAATATCAGTTAATTTTTTAATGGCAAGACTAATAGGACACCATTAAAATGAAGATCTTTTTCTGGATTTTTTTTTTTTTCGGAGGATGAGATGGGAAAATGCATCACTGCATTACATATTGAATCATCATCCAACGTGCTTTGTTGGGCTACCTCTCGTCCTACCGACTAAAAATCCACCTCATAGCCATCGGAAGTAGTATCGACCTCGGCATTACTTAGAGGTGGCTCCCCATGTGGGGATTGCCCCGCCATCGATATATTGCTTGCGTCCAAGCCCCCATCTGTCCTCCTTCCTCCGGATCTTTTCGCCCATATTATTGTGCTATGGGCTCCTTTAGGTCCTTCTTCTTTATCCTTAAAATATACGTTCACAATAACTTGATACCACATTCCAGTTTTCTTTGTCCCTGACCATCGTATCTATGAGATTCTCCGTTGTTATATTTCCCACTTTGTGCATCAACCTTTCTCGATCTTCAGCTCAGCGGCTGCATATAAAAAAGGTGTGTTTTACATTATCCTGGACAAAGTCTTTTTCTGGATAAGATATTAAAATTTCATACCATGCCCTTAAGCATTTTTCAAAGTATTAAATATGTTGGGATTGCTTTGGAATAATGGCTTTCAAATTTGGCATGGGCTTGACGGGTTCGGTTGGTTTTTCGGTATCCTGAAGAAGTCTCTTCGATTTTAAGCAAACTCGATTATTTCTCTGATATTCCGTGACTCTCGGTATCAATTATAATAAATTAAGAGAAAGAAGACTTTAGAAAAGGAACGATTCCCGCCAGAAATACAATTTAGCTTGTTTGGAACTCCTAGCAATGAAATAAATATCTGTAGAGAAAAGTTCACATAAATTACAGATGCATAAGAAATCCTTAAAAATTTTCCATTTTGCACCCATGAACATCTCTTGCATATTATCAAACATAGGACTTTAAGCTCTGGCATATGTAAAATATGGGTATCTTTTCCTCTATTAGGTGGTTTACCTGCATGATCAAAAACTACTGATCTGCGTAGCACATATTCTGTGGAGTTAAGCTTTTTTAATTTAAACTTTATATCACTCCGGGTTTTTCTAGTTTAATACTTGTTCAGACCGCCCCAAAGGACACATGTCCCTTTGCAAATTGTTTTATTATATCATGGGTCACTGTAGATTTTAAATAAAGGCTTTAGTGCAAGAAAAATGTTTATGTTTCTCAGGCCAATTGACTGCCGTATTCTAGCTTCAATAGCAAAATTATTCCTCAAACTCTTTACAATTATGCGGAATGTGAAAGCACCCACGTTGCACGAAGTTAGCTTTGTTCTGGGTAATCAGTATTTATTTTCTCGAATTATAAAATTCTTCTCCATTTGGTATTTTATCGATCCTTGGCCATTCGTAGAGATTCTAAAGCATATTCGTTGGACCTCCATCAACCCTGGACAAAGACAAATATTCAAGCATTTTTGAAAATTTTTCAACTACATCATTGGTCCGCCGCTCCTTTTTTTTTTTCAATAGTAACCAGCACTCAGGGGATGGCCCCTACACATGCATTGCATTGTGTTGGTATCAGGAAAATAGGTTATGTATAGGTTGTAAGTTATTTATGCCCAAATTTTTAGTTCGGCTTTTATCGTAACAAAAGAAATTGGGTTTCTCAATTCAACTATCTGTAGGTTTTAAGTTAAATCATCGAATTATTTACACTTCAATTAAAAATAATTATCCAGCCCCATGAATATAAAAGCTTTTTTAAAACACAACTGAACTGTCCTTAACATAATACCATCAGTGGATTTGCCCGTTATTGATATATGACGTAAATATCAGTGTGTTTTTAAGACTTGCATGTGCCCTGAGCCAGAACCTTTGCGACACCACGGACCTTCAAATTTAGGACAGTGTTGTGATTGGGATTTAGACAAGATCTTGATGTCTAGATTTTTACTGAGGATACCCAGAACAATTTTTTACTTTTGCCTTTGGGTTATCCTTAAAACAACACTTTTCTTTAAAAGAATCAGCGTTAGAGAACTGTTCAACCTGGACCTTACATCTGGTTTCAATTTACAGTCTTGATCAGGATTTGATCTCTACTTAAGGTTTATAACTGGACCGTTTAACTTTTCTCATATAACCTTTTTGTGTTTTTGCTTTGGGTTTGGGGTTAAATTTATGGCTTCCATCAATCATTCACTTATTGTTTTTGGGCCAGTGCCACTTCTTAGTTAACGCCACTTGTTTAAGACCTAAAAATACAGTAGATCTCCGATGCCTTCGCTGAATTTTCTTTTGTTGCTCTCTTCAATCCGAAACGAAATGCCCTTAAGTAAGTTTTAGTAGCTCCGCCCATGCCCAGGCAAAATGTATGTCGAACATTTTGGATTTTCTATTAACCGTACCACCAAATCGTTGAATAGGTAATATCTTATTACGATTCTGTTTAAGTAGTCGGTATGTTACTTTAGAATTTAGCTCCTATATTAAGCCCATAAGCAACTTGAACAGCACCCGCTATCGTTAAGCCTTCACTTACTATACCCTGGAATGTTTAGTTAAGGCAAAATAGGCAGCCGTGTAAAGAAAAGGAAAGAGCTCAGTTGAGTCCGCTTTTTTGGTTTCTTTCTGATACCCGTAGGTAGAAATAGGAAGAGTTTAAGAAAAATAAAAGCTGAGGTCTAGGGAAGAAATAAAAAGTAAGAAAATAAATTGAATAAACATTTTAGAGTGTTTCGCGGTCCACGACCCCTAGACTGGTTATCATTTCCTTTTATGTTTTTTGCCACAGGATCCACATATTTGATTCTTTTATATTTAAAAAAGTATTCTATAGCAAATGCTAAGCTTATTTAAAGACAATTTTCAAAATTTATGCGCTCGAATTTTAAAATTGTATTTAAAATTTTTAGAATTCAAATCAAATCTAAAAATTTTCTTATAAAACCACTGTTTTTTTGTGGCTTAAAAATATTGAACTTTGAATATTTTTATTCTTTCCATATCAGAAGATTCAACATATCCCTCTGGTGTATATGGTTATTTGCCATGATGGTGTTTTGTGTCGGTGGCGGTCTTTGTTTGAATTTGTTGTCGGTTTATTTGCCCAGTTGCGCGGTCAAGCCAATAAAATATAAATTTGTCAGCACTATAACTGCCAGACTTTATAGTGACTTGGATTATTTGTAGGCTTAACATAAGCAGAAGCAAATTTAATAGTGAAAGAGTAGTGCTTGTAGCTTACACAAAAGCATTAAATATTTTATATTATTTTGTTGAATATAAGGACATATTAATAATGTAATGGGGTCTCTTGTTATTTAAAAAGGATTTTGTAGAATTTATATTAAAAGTTCAAGTGGTTAATTGAGAATCTTGAAGTATAATTTAAAGAAAAAATTTTAAACTGAATGAAATACTTTTTTTCAAAAGTTCTTAGATTTTATGTTATTGCTTTAACAATTAATTTGGCTTAAACTCATTTAAGACTATAACCTTAAGTTTTAGTTTTAAAATATTTCGTGATGATTTATGAGTGTCATTTCAGAGTTTAAAACCTATTTACAGTTAATTTTTTTTTTATTTACAATTTTCTTGCCTTTGTTATTGTCATCATTATCAATTCTTTTGAATCATTTTATAGTCACACCACTACCCCCAAACAACCAAATCTATAAAAAAGGCCACAAAATTAAAAAAAAATTCAATCAAATACTTTCAAGTCATTGAAATTTCAGCTGCAGCTTCTACTATATAGTAAAACCATCCTTCTCTAAACACTATGACTACAATGTTGGCATGGCTCATTTAGCCAAGTTAAGGCATTGAGCCTGCTAGTGCTGAGCGAACAGCCAACCAGTCGCTTTAATAGCTTTTTTGCACTTGAAACGTGGGAATCAGAACAAATCGTGCCAAAATTATTTACCACTTAAATGGTTTTCACCAAAACATTTTTCATTTCTTTTTTGGTTTTATTTCAACTTCCTCCATCTCCATCTTTACCTCTATCTCCTGCTTCTACTTCTTCTAATGCATCCTCTTATTGTGTATAATTTTTTGTCTTTGCTTTCATAATTTAAGAGATTTTCAATTGTTTTACTTCTTTTTTGCAATTTAAGGCATTCGTTTGTCTTGTGTTTAATCTTTTTTGGACATCAACGAGTTTAAGAAAAAAATAAAATTTTTTGCAGGAAAATATATTTAATGCTTGCTTTTGGTTGTTGTTGTTGTTTGGATAATTTCTTTCTCTCCACGTTGTCTTCTGATGCAGTCAATAATAGTTTTAAAGTGTTGAATTACGAACATTTCAGTGCACAATATTGATAAATTATAATGAATGATAATGGGTAATCGAATTGTTAATGCATTTTGCAATGAAGTGGAAAATATGAATTGATAGTAGAATACAAGGAGAAGTAGTTTAAGTTAACTGATACATTTTGTTGATTTGTTTTAGGGGAAAAGGAAAGTGATTCTTGTGAAAACTCTTTTTTAAGCAAAAATTTGTTTAAGGTTGAAAAGAGTGATGAAAAGAGATAAGTCCTTTCATATATCAATGCCTGGAAACCTTATGGGTCTAATAAGTATCCAATAAGTAGGAACAACGAATAATAAAAATTATAGTAAAAAAAGTTATAAGATCAACAAGAAGGAAAAATACTGAAAAAAAGACAACAATTTATATACCCAATTCAGAACCTTATGATGTGTTCTAGCTTAAACTGTGAAACATCGCCAGTTCTTCGTGGAGTCTTTTATACACCCACTTACCCTATTGTTCTGCATTCTCTAATTCCTCTTCATCCTCACATATCGTACAATAATAAAAATGCCACGATCCCATATTTATTCCAAGCCCTTACCGGACAGTGTCCAGCTAACACCCTAATTATGGCCCTTAGGCATATTCTTCCTAAGTCCATTAGCAATCTTGCGCCTGCTGACCTCAGCTCCAGCTACATAACCCGTAGCAACCCTTCAGTCAGTTCTCCCCTCCCACTGAAAATTCGTCGTGTTAAGCTTTCATATCATAATCTTCGCACAATAAGAACCCATTGGTGGTCTTGAGGCTTCCTTCTCATAAATGTCACATCCAAGGTCAAGCCACTTCGAGTGAGCTCGTCGCCAATTTTATTGCCAACTATGCCACAATGTCCCGGACTTAAGCAAAGTCTGACGTTTAAGGTATCCAGAATGCAATTTAGGGTCTTCGTATAGCCCTTCATCAGCCGAGATCTGACACAAAGCGCTTTAAGAACTTCTGGATCCTACTCAGTCTCATCAGATAGTTTGTAGAATAATCTGATATTTCTCTCATGATATAGACCCTGACCCTGGTGCCCCTAATCATCTTTGATCCGTTAGTAAAAACTATATTTCCCTAAAACAGAGTATCGGATCAAAACCAACAATCATTTTTGATAATTGTTATAGACGATGGTTTATCAAAACCGACCTAGGGGACCATATAGTCGGTTTTAAATCCCAGGACTTGACTTAGATTCGAAGGACCAATCTCCTATACTATCCTAGTTTGACTAGTATTCAGATATCTACCTAACCCCGACTAATCTGAGCAAATTTTTTCTGCCATTCCCATAGCCCAGTACTCAACTTTTGAAAAATGACGTTTAGTCCTGCTTGAGGTGTGCTTCTTGTGGCACCAGTGGTGACAATTTAAGTACATCTTTATACCCTTTTAAGAAGCTTCTTTAAGAAGCACTTTTCCACCGGATTCTGCCATAGAGTGCAATTTTACATCAGAAAAGGTCTTACAGCCATTTTTAAAATCCTGTTTACCACTTTTGGTTACAAGCCTTAGCTCCTTCCTATGAAATTTTTGCATTAAGGCCCTTTTTGGTCCCTTCAGAATACAAACGTGACAGTGTAATATCAAGAACCACTAAGATGCTTAGTCTCACATGCCAACTTCAGCTCCATCCCATTCAAAGTTGGATATAAAAAGCCCCAATCCTATACTTTCCTGTAAAGAAACCTAGTTCCGTCTTGTCAGGACTTACATTCAATTCCTTCTCTTACGCCCATGAACAAAGTCCGCCCAACGGCAATTGCAATAGCTGTCCGAATGTTGTAAGAAACTTTCCCTGACCAGAATGACCAAAAAGCCAATATATGCAATCATCTTTCTACCTTAGGTGCCAACTAACCCTATACAACGTTGAACGTTTGGATCAACAATAGGGAGGGGAAACCCTGTGGTGTCCGTTTGGTCATCAATACCCTAGAATTCACCTCTCCTAGTCTAATAGTAACAGGAGTTAGATATTTCTAAATATTTTTTTGTATAATAATATCTCAGCTTCGATTGCAAAATGATTTATCATCAAATAATCTTGTTTTACATTTAAATTTATATCACCGGAGGTGGCAATTATTTTCGTTTTAAACATTAAATATATTTAAATCAATTACTTGCCACATCAACTTGTTTATTTAGTTGTCGATATTGTTTAGTGGCATGTTATATTAGATTGTGTATCTAAATATCCTATTTCTTATCTAAGTGTATGTATAAGTATGTGCTTATAATCTTAAAACGACCATGTTAAACAAGTTATATTAACTTGAGTAAATTAAATTAACAGCCACTTCAGCTATAAACACTTATATACTTACTAAGACATTGCTGGCCTTTTTACCATCCATGTTAACTTAAATTCATTCATTGAAAGCATGGAAAACTAAACCTCTTCTGTACGTTTTTAGTCAGTCAATACTAGAGCAAGTGATACAATAAATTTTCTTAAAACATGCCAATAGAGTTGTTCTAGAGCAAAAGTTGTTGCTGTTGTTGTTGTTAAACAAGAGGTGGCAAATCAACAGAAAATTGATATTTATGCATGCCGCCACCATCAGCTGTTGCACTAATGATGGTAAGGTACGTACAACTGTAGCACAACAGTGCAGTTTGTTAAATGTCTCCTCAATTTAAAAGTCAGTCTATTTCTTATGCATTAAAAAAAAGAAGTTTGATTATTTGTTGTTATTGTATCAGTAGTTGACTCTTGTTGCAACATGATATTCATTTGCCTAGTGTGCTCTAGCCATAGCTTAAGCTCTCGATAATAATAATGTTATTGTAGCTTTCAAACGACATCTTATCCTTTGATTATAACATACTACTAATATCACGTTGACTACTTGCAACAAATAACACGCAATTTGTAGCTGCTACATAGATGTTACTTAATTTAGAGCAGTATGCACCACTCGCTAAAGCTTCAAAAAAAATGGTTCGTTTTTGCAGCAACTCGAAAAGTAATGAATGGTTTGCTAATTCTTGTTTTTGCTATAAGTGCTGTTGTCTTAACTTTGCTTGTGGCTAATTACAATATGGGCAGTATGTAATCAATACCATTAGTTGCATGCTAATATATATTTAAATAAGAAAAAAAATAAAATAAAAAAACGTAATGATTTTCTATTCAAAACAATCAACGTGTTGATGTGATAATAGATGGTGGCAATTAATAACATGTAACAGGAGGATAAGGAGAAAGATGTATTATTGATTAAAAAAAGAAAAAAATATACATATGTAAGAAATTAAGATCGGTTTCGGCAAGAAAAAAAGAAATAACCAGCTCAAATGTGCTATAGATCAATGAAGTCAGAAATTTTTTAATTACAGTTGTTAATGGCTATTAGCTGCCTTATATGTTTTAATGATATACATTACTAAATATTGACAATAATTATTAAGAATATTTTCATTTATACTGATGAGATATAAAATAGTTTCCAAGCGGCTTAAATTAATTAGAGTTAATAGAAAAGGGATTTTCTAAGGTAGGTTAGGTAAGGTTGAATGGAGGAGGTCTTAAAGTCCCGCAGGGCATACATGTTCTACGGAAAGGTCATTTGCTGTATGTTCAAAATAACCACCAAAAGTCTTATGTTAAAACTATCTTGAAGCCTATTTTTATGGTTTTTACTTCTCAACGGTTTTAGGATAACTTGGCCCACTGTTACAAAAAATTTTAGTTTAGCAAAAATTGGAGGGTTTTTTTGAAAAATAATTCAAAATAGAAAATAGAATTTCGTTACAATAAACACTGGAATAGTTGAAATAAAATCGCCTTAACTGTTAATCCTGCGGGAAATGTCGGTTTATCGGTTGGCGTTCACGTCCTGTTACAGGTACATACCATGAATTGTACAACAGTTATTGGTCGCGATCGGTTAAAAGGGCACAGATCAAGAAACTGGTTAAATGATGTTAAAGAAGTTTAGAAAAAAAATAGAAATATATATATACATATACATACATCTGGTAATATATACACACACAAACACGCTTTAACAGGATCTTGAACTATTAATGCAAAATGGTTTTAAAAAATTAGCCGTTAACCTGTTCTGAGGTATAAGTTATGAATTAATTGCCCCGTCCAATGACAACGCAATGTTAAAGTGAAAGGTTCCCTTCATATAAAGTGCAAGAACTAGAACAAGTCACTACCCTAAGGAACCGTTCAGGTTAATGGTCTTATACTAGTCCATTTTCCCTTAAGAAAGTTATAAAACATTGTTTAAATATATAATGGTTTTGAATAAGTCAAACCAAAATCATGAAAAAATTCCTGATAGCCTATAAAGTTCTGTTAGGCCATGGCATTTGCTTCCAGTTATCTTAATAGTGGATGACACAGTACAACATGCATTGCCGAAAAATTTATTCCCATTAATGATACCTTAAAATACGGGAGCTTTTTTATTCCCATGGTAGAAGATATTACTATGGTAAATCTTGGAATATTATGGATGAACTAAGATTAAACTTACATGGAACATATGTCTCTTATTTTCCAAATTAACAGACAGCTAAAAGGTGATACTTCGGGGTAGAAATCGGATCTAAATCAGTTATATATTATTGAAAGTTTAAAAGGCTTGTAGGCACTTACGAGCCTCACAAGAACTTCAAAGCATGGGTTTTGCTTTTTGATCCAACCCGCTATAGAAACAGGACATCCTTAGACCAAATTCTACTTGACGTATCCTTTAAGTATCTATTGATTTATCGGAAAATTTTTTAAAATATAGAAAGAACGGAAGTCTTTACCACAATGAATTTGTACCTTTCTGCTAGCCAATCACTAGTCTCATTGCTGGATATCCCTGATTATCCACAACGTATTGTATGCTGATGTTTTAAGTATTGCAGTCTCAACCTCTTCTTACTTTAGCGAAGCCGGTTCCAAACCGCCTTATAAATTAAGGGCTGAGTTTACCGTAAATGTATCCACTTTGGACATACTAATGATTTAAAAGATACTTCTTTTTATACTACCTTTGAGCCATCACTGTAAATAGTTTATTCTTTAAGAAGAATGTGTATTTTTTCTAACTCATATCTGCAGATATATGTCGATATGACGAAAAACAGTCCATCCCAATGGCTTTACCCCGTTTTTAGTTAAATTACCTTCAGCTACGAAAAACTACGGTAAGGCGGCATAGTACTACATAAATGGCATTTTGCAAAAGGCCTCTAGTTTGCGCGTCAAAATCCTTCCCTGAATTTTTTTAAAACTCTCGGGTGGCATTTCTTGCTTCAGAAACCCAACTAGATCAAACATTTGAGTTCCATCGTTTAACGCTGGTTAGTTACACAAATTCACAAATTCTTCTCTCTTAGGACTCTGCAAGCTCCAGGAATATTAGCTTCCATTCATAAAAGCATTTCGACTAAGAAAACATTTAAAACGAATGATAAGTCATTCATTTGGTGGTATCAAGGGCATCTATGGCCTTTTCCCTTTAAATACACTCATTAGTTATACAATTTAATTCTTTTTGCACACATTTCAACCTTCTTCTCCTATAATTAATCTATTTAATTAATTTATTTTAAATTCAAAAGTAAATAATAACCTTTAGAAAACAATCCTATGTGACATCTTTTTATTGTCCTTTCTCGCAGACTAACCTACTATTTAAGTTGCAAAAAATCATTTTAAACAAAATGTAGTTACAATATGTATTAGCACACAATCGACTTAAAAATTTATTATTAAAACTTAAGTCAACCAAGTTCTTGCAGATGTTACTTCTAAATACAAAATTCAATTTTAGATTTTTTTTTCTAAATATTACAAGATGTTGGCGGCATCTTTATATATTCATAAGTATTTAGGTGACTTGTCAAGCAATATAAACCAAAAGTGTTATCTCTTAAAAATATCTTAAACAAATAAACAAAAAAATTTCTTGCAAGTAAACATAAGGAACTCTTTTATCTGTAAAAGTCTTAAATGTTAACAAATTATAGGTATGAAAGTTATAAAAAAAGGAAAATAAATTTTAAAATGGTTTTGGCAAATTAAACTGTCGCATTTATTTCATGTCACTCTATTGTATTGTTATGTTTTTGAAATACAAAGCAACCAAAAACACAAAAAACTTTTTTTGACATTTGAATAGTCATTTGATGACAGCATTAGAAATATTTAGAATATTCTTAAAAAAACAAAAGGAAAAAATAGAAAAATAGTTTTCAGATAAAAACATTTATAAAATGGTTTTTAAGCCCTTTACATAGTGATAGGGGTAAATCTTTCAGTTTGTCATTCCGATTTTAATTTCTCTGATATTCACTTGGATCCCCTTAAATAATAGAGAAGTTGATTAAACCGGGTCCACTGTGTCCTGCGCGAAGAGTGTTTTGGTGTTAAACTATTGCAAGAATTTTTTTTATTTAATATAACATATTTTTTAGGACAAAATTCATGCAAAACTCAGTAAAAACTCCCACAAACCATGGCACGGATACTTTAAAGACGGGAACCTAAATAAGGGAATTTTTCTTTTTGGATAGGTGCAGGGGAGGTGATATCTCCCTTCAATTGCACAAGTTTTGTAAAATTTGTCATCCACTCGATCTGAGAAACTATAACAGCTACCTCCACTTAACCAGTCACAAAATTGTTCGAGTATAAAACCTAAATTTTTGAAACGAAATTAGTTGGGAAGTAGCAAAGGAGGTGAAAGTCCTCATGTGAATAATATAATTAATTTTTTTACAAAAAATACTTTAGAAACAATTAAAGCTATTACACTCAAATCTTTGACAGGATATTTCTTTTATAGTTTTTTGTATTTAAGAGAAAAAGTTCTCGGGAAGAACCCCAGGAAGTAGCGTCGCCCATAAATACTTTCAAGTTGTTTGAAGTTTTCCATTTCAAAAACAAGCTCAATTTGTATAGCTTTTACCCTTTAAAAGAGTCACAAAAAATTTTTTCTATAATATTTGCGACTCACAAAAAGCTAGGCTAGATCGGATAATTGGACACACAAAAGGACAAGCCTTAAGAGTATATAAGCTTAGGCACAGCCGATATAACAGTCTGGCTTGTCGTTGTCTTAGTTAAACCAAAAAAAAAACTATTTGTTTTTCTGAAAAGGTTTGACTGCTAAAAAATTTATTTGTTTGTCACTCCATTTTTTTAATATCTGCTGGGGTTTTCAGCAGATTGGCCAGCATGATTTGAGACTAAGCTATGTACTTACAGGTTGCCTTTTCAAGACTATAACACAAAACTCTAAAGGCATGTTGTTTTGGCTTTTTAAAGTAGCACATACATTTTTCTTGCCTGAAAACATTTTTGGTAGAGAACTTAGTTCTTTGAAAATTTTTGTGGTTAGACCCCAATTTTACACACTCTCCTTACAAACTTCCCCACAAAGTAAGTATCATCGTATATAAGCGCCAAAAATATCCCTAATCCCTCAAATATTGCATATGATTAAGGCCTTATAAGGGAGGTTTGGCATATTGGAAAACTTTGGATGCTGCAACTAATCGCTTGCATGTTAAGAGGTTTATGCAAAATATGGCTTTTTTTTATAACAAATACAGTGGCATTGACCTAAACTAGGTTGCTTTTAGGTTGAGTAAAACAGACAGCCGTTAAAGGAAAAGATACAGCTCATTTGGGTCCTCCTAATTCAAACCATATGTGTTACCTTGAGAAGCAGTGTGGAAGAGAGGAGAAAGAAGGAAAGAATATATTTAGAAAATTATAAAAAAAAGACTGGTAGACTCGCGCACATACTACTGATTTACCAAGGTACCCACTACTGCTCAACTTTCTAATGGCAGAATTACCAAATGAATCAGAGTATGTTGTTACACAAGTACTTAGTTAGTATTTGAACTGTGGATTTTGTTTCAAATTTAATCAGGTACTGCAAACTGAAACCTATTCTCCATCTATTGGGGAATTTTTCATTCGTAGTTCAGAAGAAGATTTTGATGAATTTTCCTAATCAAGACTTGTCGATATAAAAAGAGATATGGGTTGATCTTAAAAAAATAGCTCGGTTTGTTGCAGCCATATTTATTTCAAAACTCGCCAACTTGGAAAAGCGACTAGCTGATAGAATTTGGCAGCTGACATGTAGTCTTAACTGATGTTTACTCAACATCACACTTTGTCCCGAAATTTGGACCATACTTGAACTGATTGCGAATCGTCCTTTTATCACTCTCGTATATAGATTGAAATAAGTTTCTGAAACACTGGAAAGGGATAGGAAAAATCGGATAATATAATGGCAAAACTGTTTCATTGGTTAGAACTACTAGGATAGCTTGGCCAAAGTAAGTTCCAATAGTCCAGACGATTAAGAGAAATATTAGCTGGGAGACAAAGTGGCCACTATATGTGGCCTTGTTGATTAAGAAATAGTGCCCATAGAATAAAACTGCCTTTCAAGGATTTTTCTGCGTTAATAGGAGGAGAGAAAAAACCCATAATTTTTCTACCACCTTTCTAACACTAAAGGATGCTTAAGTCACGTATTTTGGGCTAAAGGGATTAGATGGTGTATTTGGTATGGCTAACATTTGTCCTTTTATAGGCTAAAGCAGTTGGTTAAGGTCAGGACGAAAAAACAAATGCAAACCAAATAAATAAGCAATTTCCTAATTATGGATTTTCTTAAAATTTATCTTGATTTTAAAAATATCACAAAACGCAAATGTAACGGATCCAGGTGGGCAGAGACTTTCTTTTGCTTTACTTCTGGTTTTGCTTAACTTAGTCTTAAGTCTAATACTATTGGTTGTTTTACTGAGATCAGATATAAAATTAAACCAAAAAAAAAACTTAGAAATTTTTAAAACCATGTTTTTGCTTAATAAATAAAATATATAATTTTTTTGCCGAAAATTCATCACTGATTTGTCACAAGACCTTACCATCAAAAAAAAACTGGGGCCACACTAAACTGCATAAAGATTTCACAAATACCTGCATTGACGAAAATTAAATGAATTGTCATTAGAAATATAATGTGTTCGAAGTACTAGATGGACTATAATTTTCTTATTGGTTTTAATAGCAACATAATATTAGGCTGATAGTTTTACCTTAAATTTTATCAATTTAAATGACCGCTTAAAATATTTTAAATATATACCAATATTAAAAACAATAATAAATTAAACTTCTTGTAACATTTAAAATTATATAATTAAAAATTTCCAAATTTTATTCAAATATTATTAAATTAATATTAGTCATACGCTCAGTACGTTTTTAATATTTTTGCTTAATTTTTAAGCTTATTTTGTTGAAAGAAATATTTTTTATTTAAATTTATTTAATTATTTCTTTTAACAATATTATAATCATGACTTAGAAGAAAAAAACTAAATAAATACCAAAATTTATAGACTTGTTAATTTAGTTAACTGTGCACCAGCATACTGGGTTTGGTTTTTTTACTTATAGCCAATGGTTAAGTTATTTTTGTTTACATTTTAAGCACCTTATAACAAATTCTTTTATAAACATGTAATACATTTTGCCTTTCAGCTTCCTTTAAATACAAAAAGATGCGAATTTTTTGATAAAACAAAATTTTTCGTATTATTTTTTTATTATTTAATTTTGGTGCCAACAAAACAAAACGCCTTCTTTGGTTAAGACCACAAAACCAAATTGTTCTAAAGGATTTTCTAGACTATCTTGATAAAACACAAAAAAAAAAACAACAAAAAGGTTTACAAAAATGTTAACGAAAAAAAACAGTTAAAAAAACTACCTGAATTTTTACATGAGCTAATAAAGTTGGCAAAATATTGGTGGTATTGGAATTTAACTATCTTGCGCCGCATAACAAAAACACAACTTTACCAAATAACAACTACAGCTACAACAATATTGAAATCAGTTAGAATTTTGTTTAGGATACAAAGCAAAGCACAGTGAAAAGATTGTTTAAAAAAAATTAAGTTTAAAAAATATATTTATATACTTAAACAATATTATTCCTCCAGCCCATGGTGCTGGCCAGAGAGCTGCTACCAACAGCAGCATATTTTGTTTTTTTTTTTTAATTTTGGGCCGTTTTCTTTTGTTGTTTTTGCTGATGATAGCCTTAATTGTTTTTTATGTTAATTTAGCTGTTGCACACGATCATGCTTTAGTTAGGCAATGTTTGTTTTCCACATTGATATTCTTAAGTGATTTTCTTTATATTTTGCTGTAGATCTATCGGTGTTTTTTGTAGCAAAAGTTAGAAGGTGTAGAAGAAGGTGGTGGAGCCGGTAAAGTTAAAGGTGGGTTTTTTTGTTTTAGGCGGCTTTTGTCGTGTATGATATTAATCTTGGATGAAAATTGGTTCGCACTTGGAAAGCTTATGAAAGTTAGTTTTTAAGTTTCTGGTAAAGCTGCTGTAGTTGGGTGTTTAAGGGAGTTTAAAGTAAGAAGTATGAAAATTTTTTAGTTACGAGTAGTTATGAAAAAATTTACAATAAGAAATAAAATTTTTTAATTGCAAAAAAGCAAAAATGTCTTCTTCTTGAGAAACACTCCCTCTTGAAAAAACTCATTTAATTACATAAAGTCAATGGATATAATGACGGTTCTTAATTACTATAAGCTATCTGAAAAAGAAAATGGAACAAATTTTTAGAAATAATTAAAAATATTACTTTGAAAATGCTTTATTTGGAAGATTTTTGATTTGGATTAAGATTTAAAAAAATATTTTTAAATTTAATTTATATCAAAATCAAAAACTATAAGTCTTACGAAAATTTATCTGGTAGTTACTCTTAAGAATCCGCCTTCTGCACACAAAAAACTAAACCAAATAATATTTTCTTAAATCACCACCGCCATAGCTGGCAAAACCCATGTTTAATCCAAGTAGAGATTTTCTTACCCCAAGAATGGTTTATCTTGAACTAGTTTCTTACGTTAAGCCAAATTTCAGGTAAAAAACCATTGATTTGTAAGCTTAAGAAGATTGATTTAAGAGTAAAAGAGAAGAATCGTATGACTTATGGAGCTTTATTACAGAAAAAGAATTTTATATTAAATTTCATATAGAATTAATATTAATTTTTGACGAAAAAGATAATCTGTTTTGCCGTAGCTTGGGTGTAAGCCTGGAATACTTTAAAGTCTACCAGCAGCGCGATATGTTCGCGACAACAAGAAGCAACAGGTTTTTTCTATTTGATTTTCTAAAGTAACCTTGAATTTATTTAAAAAAACCTAAAAATTTTCAGGTACGATTTTGAATAAGAATAATTTTTTTTTGTTTTAGAACATGTTTTTTTCTGTCTTTGTCTTTGCAAACCAGTCATTGTTTTCAATAAAAAATAACACTTTTGATGTCAAGTGCTAATAACCTATAACGGGATTTTTAGTTTAGAGGTCCTTAAGTGTACACTCAAAAAAGTATTAATGTAAAATCTACTGGAAATGGTATTTAAAATAACTGGATATTCATTTAAAGACCCTCCAACTAGATATTCATTAAAATCAACAAAATATTACATTCAAATTCAGCCATCAAAAAAATAACTTACATATTCGTCTAAAATTAACTAGATTTTCTGTTATTTACAGCTAAGCACAAAGTATCGGAAAAAAAAATTAACAAAATTAAATATTACCAAAAAATAACTGACGAAATTAACTGCAACGGAAAATCAGTATTTTTGTTTATTTGAGGCTTTGAATAACCCTTCAAACCAGTTAAAAACAAATATTATATTGAAATTTAACTGTTTTTTAATTTGAAAACAACTTCCTAAATAACTTACAGTCAGTTACTGTAATAATTTTTTGAGTGTATGAACTTTATCCAGGGTTCTGAAGCATGGGTGCCTAAGGAATCAGATGTGGCAATGGTAGGTGAGTTCGAGAGTTAGTTTTTTCAGAAAATCTATGGATAAACCTGCCTTAATAGAGAATACCGCTGTCGTACAAGCTGTGAATTAAATGAGCTGTTTGCGGATATTGATATTGTTACGCATATCAAAATTCAACATTTGCGTCCGAGTCATGTTGTGAGAATAAATAAAAATGCCAGAGTTAGGAAATCATTTTAATGCAAACCTTAGCATAGACTACGTTGCAGGGGAGGATCAAAACTCCGAAAGAATGAATAAATGGAGGCGAGCATTTTAAAACTTAGAGATAGAAATTAAAGAAGAAACGCAGGAGACTGAAGCGTCTGGGATTTGAATGTAAATTTGGCTAATGAAAGTAAACGTTCTGTAAAAGCCATCTAGGTTAAGTTAGGTTACGAAGGGTAGTGGCGAGTCCAACTTGCCACTTTTACTCGAAGGCCATCAGGACCATTGTGAATTCCTTCAGAAAAGTCGAGAAAAAAAATAAAGTGAGTCAAACATTTTATAGGTAAGGATATGTATAACAAAATAGCAAGAGTATTGTCCGCAAGATTTTTAAGAAAGTCAATAGTCATAGGCCCTGAATCACCTATCTGCCTAGCCATCAACCCTCTTAATGAAACCTATGATGGTACCCAGCCCACTGCCAGGGACCTCACCAAGTCCATCTAAGAAGGGTCCTCTAAACCACCTCTGTCAGCGAATCTGCAGCCCAGGGGAGTGGCAGATAAGGTGTTCTACCGTCTCTATCTCCTCCTTGTCTCCACATACCCTGCAGAAATCTGAAGAGTTCCTGTCCCATTTATTCGTCCTTTATCTCACACCGCAGTGCCCTGTTAGAGTCCCATTAATGCACCTCAGAACCCCCCTGCTCTCCTTGAGCAGCAGGTCAGTGCCCATCTTGTTCAGCCTGGGCCATAAACGTCTAGACATTCTGCAATCACCCCTGTCCCTCCAGGTTTGGCCCACCTTGTCCATTATCCAAGTCCATATCAGTCCATAACATAAACTCAGTGGTGGCCTCACTGGCTTACAACTGAGTTCAATATCCCGGGCCGATCCCTTTCTTGCCAGTTCATCGGCAATCTCGTTGCCGGAAACGTCATAATGACTCGGAACCCAGCAGAGCCTGAACCTGCGTGTCCCCATGATTGCCCGAAAAGCACATGTGCAGTCGCTTACGAGTCTTGACCTGACATAATGTCCCTTTAGAGCGTGACCCTCTTACTTTCGCATCCTCCCCTATCGATTTCGCGGCCTTCACCATCGCCAGAATTTCAGCCTGGAAAATGTTGTACTCGTCCGGAAGTCTATAGGACCTTACTTCTCCCGTGTCGATTATAAAGACACCAGCCTCGGTGCCTTCCCCCATCATTGATCCATTAGTAAAGACTGCACACCCCTCATACAGCTTCTCTGATCCCTTCCATGCCTCCCTTTCCGGAAATGCTACCTGGGGCAGGATCCCAAAGTCAAGTTTCGCTACCATGCAGTCCGTCACATCTGACTGCCACAGGAGTCGACCATCCCCGACCCTTCCCAAAATGCCGACATGTTCCTCCGAAAACACCTCACGCATATCTGACTCACTGAGTCTAAATAAGCTCCTGGCCGCCATTCCAGCAACAAAATCCCGATGGAAAGAAGATGTAAAATAATATACAGCGCTGCGTGTGGTGTACTTTTCCTGGCCCCTGTAAAGCCTAGTACCACACACCTCTGGACCCATGTTAGGAGCTTTCCTATATCGCCCCTTTCCAGGGCCCTCCACCATACAAGGCAACTGTACGTAAGAACTGATCTTACAACAGATGTATAAGCCATCTAAAAAAAAATAAAATAGTTCAGCTGAAGCCTAACTTGCCTTTTACAAATTCAGTATAGTAGTAAACTACAAGAAATCTCAAATTTTATAAAAATCATTTCTTAGGTATTTATTGTAAACAGTGCAGAGTAGAAGAAGTGTGTGTCAATTTTGTTTTTTAATTCCATTCTTTTTGCACAAAAATAATTCCACTTTATTAAAACCCCGCATATTTTCGTTAATCAGAAAAAAAATTTTAAGTAAAACCCAAAAACATATTTCGATCCATCAATGGAAGATACAGGTGAAAAGTAACGGCTTATGTATATTTGCAATAAATGTAAATACCAAACAATTTGGCTTCCTTATAATGATTTTATGATGGTCGAAATGTCTATAGAAGTAAAAACAAATGCGACTGCAATCAGACAACTAGCCAACTAAGTAAGTAACAAGACAAAGTGTTAGAGAAACTGCAACAAAATTAGTTTGATTTTAATCAAATACATGGCAAAACAACGCCATCAAAATGTCTATGATGGTTGTAATTTCTTAAGCAGAAGCAAGAATGCTTTAAGGCGAAAGTCAATTTATCTTAAGTGTCTCACGTTCTGATTTTAATTTTACGGCCTGTATTTCTATGATTTTGTTTGTTTTCTTCTTTAAAAAAAAACAAGAAGTGCCAAAACAAATTGTGAGGGTAAATAGCTGGTAAAACAGCAACTTGCTACCTTTGTAGTGTGTTGGTTACATTTATCACAATTAATGGTCGGTCACATTTGTATTGCTTAAAATTCCCAATAATTAATATAAACAATAAGTTTCAATGACTCAACAATTAATGTCGGTCACTTTTGTATTGCTTAAAATTCGCAATAATATAAACAATAAATTTCAATGACCTAACGGCGCGAGGAATCAAATTTCAACATAAGTAAGAATTGACATAATAACCAAAAATGCTGAAGTAAGGGTAAATTACCACACACTACGCTTACGACGATAAGTAGGAAGTAAAATTAAGTCATAAGCATATTTAAGTTAAGATTTTTAGATTAAGAATTGGATATAAATAGCTGTAAGATTTAATTAAGACGGGAGAATAAATTGATTGACATAAACGGCTTGTTAGCTGTGAATAAAGGCAAATTTTATTATTCTCACTTTCACTGCGGCTTGTTAGCCATAGCTAAGCGGCGTGCTCGCCTGATAATAAGCAACCCAATTTTTTTTTTTACTATACACGATATAAACCACCCCTTTTCTTTGTACATGGCGATCCTGCAAATTTCGATCCTGCAACTCATTATCCTGCCCTCTCGATCCTAGTCGTTGAAAATACTTTTAATTAATCCTACCCATTCGGTACAAATGAATTCTCTCAGTGGAGACGAAGTCTCGAAGGAAGAAATTGATAACATTTTTGAGAAGTACGAGAATTTAGCAGTGGACGAATATATTCCGGAAGCCCAAACAACAGAAGACTATCCCAAATACACACCTACGCCAAAAACAGCAGGTCCCAGACCTATCACAATAGCGGAGTATAGACAACGTCAGAGTAGGCCGGTAGTTGCGTCACCGAAAGAAGAGAGAAAACAGCATAAACCAAGAGGCGGAAGAAAGGTGAAACTGAGGCAAAAGGCTGCAGAAATACACAGGGTACTGGCAATAACTACAGACAACACCCTAAGGAAAAGTTTGAAAAATATTTTGGCAGAAATAAAAGCAGAGCAAAGAACGAAACCACAAAAAATTATTAATGGGGAATCAGGACTCAAAAAACGAGGAGATAATAATCTCTAATAATAACGACAGCACCAACAAGATAAACGTCAGTCAGACAACAGTTCTATATATAATATTAGTCTTGCTCTTATTTATAGTACTAGCTAAAATTCACAAAATTTATAAAAAATTTTTGGACAATAAGTTGAAGAACAAAATATTACTAACTTCTAACATTAAAGTCTAGTAAAACTCTATTTATATTTTTTTTTAACTTTGAAACAATATCAAAAATGCAAAACGAAAACAAAAAAAAAAAAAAAAAAAAAAAAATAAATAAATAAAAAGAAAAAGAAAAAGAAAATTTATATGTTTATAAAATACATTTTTAGTATGACCAATGGAAGAAATATACGAACTGATAGATTCTATTATAATCAATGCAAAAAAGTCACTATCAAGAGGGTACACTAATGATACCATTCAAAGTAAAAGATTGGAAATAGAAGAATTAGAAAAGAGAGTAATAAAATTATTAGAAGACAAAGTAGTAGGAGAACAACAAAGACAATTACATATCCTGAGATTTGGAGACAAAAAAGAAAGGGCATTAGAGATATTACGGAGCCACGAAGATAAAGTGAAAATTCAGCTATTAGAAGGACAATTAGAAAATTTCACCATGACAGACGAAAATTTGAACACGACAGAACTAGCATCTATTTCAAAATTGCTAACGGTTTTCAATGGTACAAGGGATGAATTAAATTCATTTGTAGCGAACATCGAAATAATTAAAGACACATTAACTCCAACAAAACACAATTCATTTTTTAATTTTGTATATAAAACCAAAATTTCAAATAAAGTGCAAACCAAGTTAAGACAAGTTTTAGTTCCTACTAACATAGACTCCTTAGTTTCCACTTTGAAAGAGACTTACAAAACAAAAAAGTCACCAAATGTTATTCTAAACGAACTGACAAAGATTACTCAGTTAGATACTATCCGGAAATTTGCTGATAAGATAGAATCATTGACTACGGAATTAAATGAAATCCAAATAAGTTCCCTTGGGGAAGACAATAGAGAAGCAATCAGTAAAACCAATGCCGTAATTGCATTTAATTCTTTTAAGAACGGACTAAAAGACCAAGATATTGTTAGGACGATTAATGCTAGTAGAGTAAAGACTCTGAATGAAGCCATTGACATAGCCATGGAAACATCAACAGACAAGAGACAAAATCAAATAATGTTCCAAACAACAGCAAATAGAAATAATTACAGAAACTACATAAATAGCAACTATTCTACAAATAGGTACAATAATAATAACAACAACAACAATTATCAAGGATAGAAATCAATTCTACTATACTAAAAAGTATGATACCAACGGAAAATGACGAGAAGGTAAAGAAAACACTAGTTATTACAAGAGGTATGATTAAAAAGTCATCGGAAGAAAATATTGTAAAGAATAAAAATGATATGAGTGAATCTCAAAAGGAGACTGATCAACTCCATATGTGGGATTGCACGTCAATAAATGATATAAAGCGCGCAACGAAGTTAAAATTTGTATTAGAAAAAAGGCCAGAGAATGATGTTAAAGAGTTATATAAACATATAGTAGAATATTATAGAATGCATAATGAAACACGTGTTAGATGTAGCGATAATCCAAAGTATTTAGGTACTCTTTTGGAGAAACTATCATCATATTTAAAAAATACAGGAAATAAGAAATTTGCAATCGAGAGAAATGATGCAATATTTGATATAATACCCGCGGATGAATTTAAGGCCAAATATAATGAAGCAAACAAAAATAATAAAGATGACATAATTATATTACTATATAGAAAACCTCAGAACATCACAAATGAAGATAGAAGACAGGAATTGATAAAATTATACCACGACACACCTCAAGGAGGACATTTCGGAGTGAAGAAAACTTTACTGAAATTAAAACAGAAATACATTTGGAAGAATATGAACAGAAATGTAAAAGAATATGTGACTAAATGTGATTTATGTCAACGTAATAAACAGACTAGACATACGAAGGAACAATTAAGGGTTACAGATACTCCAATAGATAGTTTTAAAACTGTAGTAATTGACACTGTAGGTCCTTTACGTCCAGTAAACAATTTTAGATATATTTTAACAATGCAATGCGAATTGACAAAATACGTAATTGCATGTCCTATGGAAACAAAAGAGGCAAAGACAATAGCCAGAGCACTAGTGGAGAATTTAATCCTTAAATATGGTTTATTTAGCACACTAAAATCAGATAACGGCACAGAATTTAAAAATGAATTGTTGAAAGAAGTATGTGAATTATTGAAGATTGAGCAAGTTTTTTCTACACCATATCATCATGAAACGTTGGGTACGGTAGAAAGGAATCATAGGGTTCTAAATGAATACTTTTTATCATTTGTACAAAATGACAATTGGGAAAAATGGATACCTTATTATACTTTTGCGTACAATGTAACTCCTCATGTAGATACTGAATATTCACCTTTTGAACTCATTTTTGGAAAATTACCAAGTCTACCTGGAGATGAAGTCATGAACCATCCAAAGGTTTACAATTTTGAAAATTATGCTAATGAACTCAAGACTAGACTAAAACATTCTTTAGAGAATACTAAAAACTTGATAGAAACTATAAAAAATAAAAGAAGTATAGACTCATTAAATAACACAAATAATATAGAACTAAAAGTAGGCGACTTAGTTTTGGTCAAAGCTGAAAATAGAAAAAAACATGAACCACCTTATGACGGACCATATGAAGTAGTAGATATAGATGATTTAAATGTATTAATTAAAGTAAAAACAAACATAAAATCAATTCATAAAAACAGACTAAAAAAATATAAAGTATAAAAGAAATTTGAGAACACTTATATAAATATAAATTTAACAATATATATTAACATTAAATTTAATACTTATAATAAGTAATAAAAATAAAAAAAAAAAAAAAAAAAAAAAAAAAAAAAAAAAAAAAAAAAAAAATCCTCCAATTTGAATTGTATGGATTTTTCTTAAGAGCGGAGGTGTAGTGTGTTGGTTACATTTATCACAATTAATGGTCGGTCACATTTGTATTGCTTAAAATTCCCAATAATTAATATAAACAATAAGTTTCAATGACTCAACAATTAATGTCGGTCACTTTTGTATTGCTTAAAATTCGCAATAATATAAACAATAAATTTCAATGACCTAACGGCGCGAGGAATCAAATTTCAACATAAGTAAGAATTGACATAATAACCAAAAATGCTGAAGTAAGGGTAAATTACCACACACTACGCTTACGACGATAAGTAGGAAGTAAAATTAAGTCATAAGCATATTTAAGTTAAGATTTTTAGATTAAGAATTGGATATAAATAGCTGTAAGATTTAATTAAGACGGGAGAATAAATTGATTGACATAAACGGCTTGTTAGCTGTGAATAAAGGCAAATTTTATTATTCTCACTTTCACTGCGGCTTGTTAGCCATAGCTAAGCGGCGTGCTCGCCTGATAATAAGCAACCCAATTTTTTTTTTTACTATACACGATATAAACCACCCCTTTTCTTTGTACACCTTTCTAAAGCTTTAACAATATTACCAACCAAATGCTGCTCATGATGGCAACAATCTAGAGTGAGGATTTTTTTTTCTTGCTTTATGTTGCAAAAGTGTTTGCTTTTATTCGATTTGTTTGGTTTTTAATGTTTTTTTTTTCCTCTAAGTGCAACCATTTCATGTCAATGCCAGCAGAATTTGCTGCAACATAAAAAACAACAACATTATTTACTAATTCGCAATTAAAAGCCTAACAGTAAAAGTAAGCAACACACAAAAAGCCGATCAACCCCCTTGCTTCTCCAAAAATATTACGAAAAAATAAATATTTTCTCTCACCAATATTACGGGCCATAATGCATGCAATTTTAAGCTAATTTAGTTTAACCTACAGACAAATAAATGAGCAAAAAATCTTAGGAAAATCTTAATGCGGAACATTTACATTAAGTGTTGTTCGAAATCATGTAACCAACTCTGGCTACAAATGAAGCATAAAACTACAGGCACTAAAGGAAATATTTTTAAAATAAAATTATATGTTTGCAAGTATGTGCAGAGTTGCTTTTGCTAGACTTCAGTTCTTGTTTTATAAAGTAAATGCTGCCGTTTTTTGTTACATTTAGATTTTTGGTTTAGACAAAACGAAAACAAAAACTAACCCGCATTTAATTTTAAAGGCATTCACATTGCAATTAGTTGTTGCGTTACATAAAAAATTGCGTTCTCTAATGCCATTTTCCAATCTTTAGTGTTGCGTACAATAACAAAAACAATTAAATTTATTTTTAAATCTAATGCAAAACTCATGTTAAGTACACAGTTTTCTTTACTAATGGTAGGTAACACCATAACGCCGCCACAACATCAAAATTTATTTTTTAAGATACAACAACAATATTACACGAATATTTAATAAAGGTATAAATTCTGAAAAACTATAGCAGAATTTTGAAATTGTTGCTAAGTGTTAAAAAAAAAAATAGATTGAAAATCATTTTTAAACATTCTTTAAAGTTGACATCAATTTTAATGATTCATTCAAGAAATCAAAAGACTTAAGACACATGCGTTTATTTGTTCATTAAAATGTTAAATAAGTATTTTAATGTAATGATTATAGAACAACTTTAAATCAAGTGAGAAACTAATTAGGCATTTTTACTTTTTTTCACCGAATTTTCTATATATCGAAAGCTAATATAGAAAGAGCGCACGTTGGGTTGAAATGGTTCGAAAGTGACGCTTAATTGAATTTTTAAAATTGAGTATTTGAATTAATATTTAAAAACGAATAAAACTAGATAAAATTCTTCATCCCTATGTAAATTTTCAAGCATCTATCTTGTCAACTGACTCCGTAGTGACGTGTCAAAATACAAAATTTTTTGCAGTTTTATTAAAAAGCGAAAAAAGTAAAATTTTGCATTAAACGAGTCCGTAATTTCCAAATTTAACGTTAACAAAAAGTAATTTTAAGAATAAAACCTTCAACTTCAGATATTAAAGTATACAAAAATGATTAAGTGTTTTTGAAAATATGTCTGATAAATGTTTTCGATATTTTTGACGATTTTTTTAAAAAAGGTCTAAAATTTGCCTATTTTTGATGTTTCGTGAATCATAACTTCTAAGTTAGTTAAGCTTGGATTTTGAATCTTATATTTTCTAAAAGCATAAAATCTTAGCTTAATAAAACAACAAAAAAAAAATTCGGTTTTGTTGCTCTATTTTTTTCCTATTAACATTTTTCTGTTTGAAGTCGTGTTTTTTCAAAGTCATGTATTTAACAAAACTAACGTTCGTTCAATGCTTACTATTGTTGTTATTGTTGTCGGAGATAGGTGGGTGAACAAGTTTCAGTCATCTTTATTCACGAGAGTGTTAAAATGGTTTTGTGTGACTCCTACAATACAAAAATTTTTAATTCATGGTCCCGAAATCATAAAATATGCCCTTTTACCGATTAGAGAACTTTCAGAAGAAGCTCAGGAAGCCAGAAATAAGGATTTTAAAAATTATCGGGAACACTTTGCTCGCAAATGCAGCCGAAAAAAGTCCAATAAAATATTTTAAATAGATATTTTCTCAGTTCAGATCCATTCATATCTTGTATTATAAACAAAAATTATCAAATTCCAAATTACAGCTTTTGCTATCGCCTATTATTTTTCAAGAAATACATGTAAGTGAGAGTAACGATAGCTAAGATTATGATGATGAAGGTGAGGATGAACATAATGCGGTTTCTCTTTAAGTGTATGACAATTATCGAAAAACAAAAAAAATTATAAAAATTTATTTCGTTACTTTTTTAAAAAAGTTGTAAAATTCTCGAAACCCTTCAAAACCCAAATTCAGACTTTAAATTAAACCTATAATAATATTTATGCCAAATATAAACTTATTTTTTTATTTTTTTAGAAAAAAGACAATATATGCTTTTGTTTGCTTCTTATTTTTAAAAAAAATCACTTACCGTTTTAAAATTACTGCGAAAATTCTGAAACAAACTATAATATTACGAAAAATAAAAATGTCTATAAAATCGTAAAAAAAATTGTTTAAGTGTATCTTTTTTCAGAATATGCCTTTTTATGCATGTTTAACGATTTGAAAAAAAAAATTCAGAAAAATTTAAATTACGACTCGCATGAATTAATCGCCACTTTCGGTGTCATCGAACCCACTGCGGAGCGTAACTGGATGTTTTTTTCCCACAATAACATTATATGAAACAAAAAAAATATTTTGCTCTTGCAAATAATTACCATTTGATTTAAAATTTATAAAAACTTATTTCCAATTCTAAGGTTCCCTCTCCTCAAGTTTTGTTATAACTAAATATAAAAAAATATATAAAAAGGAACTACTCTTGTAAAAACTAAGTTTGATATAAAAAAAAATTTTTTTTTAAATCCCTCAAAATTAATAGTTTTTTTTAATAATAAAACGTTTTTGTTGCTTTAATAAATCTTTTCCAGTTTTACAAATATTAAACTTTTTTTCAATTATTTCATCACATTTTTTTCATATAATTATATGACATTCATTATGCCAAAAATCATTTAATATTTGTTTGTTACTTTAAACGCTGGGAAACAAAAAAATATTCCCATATTTAACAGAAACATATTTTCCTTGTGCCCATGCACATGAAAAAATATTGTACTTTTTGGCTGAAGATTTTCTTATTTCTTTCAAATTATTTATTTTGACTTAATTTTATGTCAATTACATGATAAACTATTTACGGTATGTTTTCTTAATGTTTGACTTCACTGCCAACAACATCTTAGTCATGTAAATGTGCAACAACTGTTGATTCTTTTGAGATTTTTTCTTTCATGTCTGGTAGTTTTAATATTTAAATGGGTAGGCTGCATAACAAATGTTCATTTATGTTCATCTCAGATTTAAGCATATGTTTTCAAAGAGCTTAAAACAAAAAGAAAGAAAAGAAATAAAACATTTCCATTTAGTGTCATTATGTTTAAAGTAATTACACTTGTTACTTTGTCTACAAAATTACCAATAAAATTTTCTGATACACTTCAAGATACTGTTGCTACAAGATGTAAAAGCAACAAATATTTGCCTGACCAAAGCTGGACAAGAGCAAAGATTTTTCTTTTTTCTGATTTTTTTCTTGTAATATTTAGCTCTTAGCAGGCCAATAGAATTGTTCGTTAATTTAGAGGGAAACATATAAGACTTTTGCATTTTTAAAAAGAAAATCTATTTTTAAAAAGAAAATCTGCTAAAAAATTTATTTAAATTATAATTATGTTTATTATCCAGAAATAATGAATTAGAAAAAATATTATTATTTTGAGCAAATAAAAAATAATCAAATATGAACTAAAGATAAAACCCAAACTAAACTAAAAATATCTTTAAAAGGACAATGGAAATCTCTCTGTGTCAATCACATAAAAATTACTTATAAATAAATTTAATACAAAAATATTCCAAAATGCCATAGATTTCACATTACAAAACTTTACTGTAAGTCCTAAACATTTTCCTTAATTTAATCTCTTTTAAATTTTTTTTATAGAATTTTCCTTTTGTGATTTTTATGGCATAAATATCAGCTAAAGAAAATAAGGCAAAACCTAAATTAAATAAAAGCCGTATTTATTGCAGACCTTATTAAAATGTATTATGCCCTATTTGGTTGACATTTAGAAAAAATAGATCTGGAATAAAATAGCCATTAAATTGAAGTTTTAAGATTTAGAGATAGACTTAAATGAAAATTTTAAGTTTTCATTAAAATGCCAATAAAATGGTTTAGAAAACCAAATTTAGAGCATTACACTTTAAAAACAGGAATTAGACAGACCGACATTTGCAAACCTTTAACAACAAGGGCAGCGATTCCCAAACAGTTTTAAATTGTAAACCGATTTTCTTAAATAAAAATGAAAAGCTGGGTTAAGGATTAAGACTTGTATTTTAAAGGCTTTTTGTATAAAATTATGTTAAGACCTAATAAATTCAATTCTTTAACATGAACTTTAATAGAAAACCTTAAGTCCTTTTAAAAACAAAATGTTTGCGCTAAAATAATCTGTTATGCTAAGATCAGCCTTCATTGTCTTCATGTGGCCAGGTTTAGTTGGGAAAGGATGCGTCAAATTCTATTTGCCACTTCCACCCATTGGTCTTGGGTGTCATTGTAAACCCCTTTAGAAAAGAAATAAATATATAATAATATGCCCTTAAGCAAGGTGAAGGAAAAGGATCCAATTTTTATCGATTCATGATCACAGTACCAAAGCAAAAATGCAAAGCTGATTCTTACTTATGTGCTGTTTATAGAACACAAAAGGTGAAAGGGCTGGGACGTTTTGTATTTGTTGGGTTTTTTTGTAATAAAAAAATTCACACAAAACGTCCAAGAGAATTTGCCTTTCGTGTTCTATGAACAGCGCGTTAGTCACCTCACATCTTTGATTAATATTATGATATTTTCTAGCATACAACAAGATAGTTCACCAACTCTATCGTAGAAGCACTTGCAGTCACCTTTGTTTGTGGCTTAGAAGCCCTTGAGACATTTTAGATAATTTTTGTTATTCTGCTAACTGTGTCACCATCCTTAAACTCTTTTAGGCAATTTTTGCCAACTCCTTTAACTCGACCTTTGTTGCAATGCAAGACTTCGGCTTTCGTGTGTTAAACATCTACTGTTTTCTACTAACCCCGCATTAGACAATGCATCCATGTAATTGATATTTGCTTATATGCTGAGTATTAAATAAATATTTCCTGACATTAAAACATTATTTTTCAACTGGTTGTGCAAGATATATTTGCTTTTGTCGACTGTTGGTATATATAAATGTCTGTTTGGCCAGAATATGGCCTGAGCCAAGAAAAACATTTAACGATTGCAATTGCCCTTCCAGAAGGGCGTTGCGGTCCAGAAGGGAATCGAAATTATACTCGATCGATCCAGTTGTCAATGCTTTTAATATAGGAATTCTAATAAGAATTTTTATATTTCGATTCGAATTGAATGCCGTAATTTGCCCCCTGTCCTCCAAACTATTAACAAGAAGTTCCAGTTCCGTTCCTTTCTTCAATCTATAGCCTTTGGTAGTCTGCCTCAGAGTTCTTTCTACTCTGATATTAAATCTGTTATCAGCAAAGTGCCTTCAGATCTAACTTTTATTTAAGGTTTAAGGTCACGTATTCCTTAAATGGTCCTAAAATGAGTAAATGGAAAGATTTATTTCTAAAATTTCCTTTTTTATATTTTATCAGGCTAATTGGTTCAGGTTTTATTGTCCAAATCAACTCATTTATTCAGTGCTTGTAGGTGTTTTGTTGTAAGTTTAATCTGGAAGGTCTCGTGTTTTTCAAAATGCTGGATACTCGAAAGCATTTCCAATGCTTTCAGTGTATTTATCCTAAAAAGCACGCCTTATTTATGTTTATGTGGCTCGTATAATTGAATTGTATGTAAATAAAGCCATCTTATAGACTCCATTTCGAGCCTTCCGGAAGAGCCTTCCCTTCTGCTTGCTTTATGTTGTGCTTTCAACCCATTCTTTGATTGAGGACTACTCCCACATAGCTTACTATCTCCAATATCAAAATTATTTTACTAAAAGAAAAAGGTTTCTCGTAAAGCGCAACTTATTTTTTCTTTTGTTAACCTTTATTTAATTTTTAATTTCAATCTAGGTCTTGCCCCTCTACAAAGCTTATTTTGGCTTTAACTTTAAAGGTATAGCCACGTTATATACCATCTTGTGGGGTTTCATATTTCAGATGGCCTCAATTATAATATCATGCCATTAACGCAATATTATCCTGTTTCCTAAAACTTTTCTAAGTATTCAAGGCTTTGTATATCATTTTTTCCCGCATTTAATCATGTTTTTCACTTCAAGGTTTTCAGTAGGAAGCAAGTAAGCCTAATATGTCGAAAAGTATTAGAGTTCGCTTTTGCCTTGCCTGATACTTCCTGGCCTTCAGTCAGTAACAGTTGTAAGTTTTTTATCGGATCTGTTTGTAAGACAACTAAGCAAATAAAAATGAACATTTTTATTTGTTTAAATCAGCTGGTGGTCAGTAAGGTGTAAATAATACTATTAAAGGCCTCAAAAAACATCATTATTATGGAAAAACAAAAACGTTAAATGAAATTTCTGACCCACAAATAGGCGGTAGATTTGATTACTTTTGATGACATCATAACCGTATCTGGTGGTAAACATCAATTTAACAAAAAGCCAAAATTGATTTATAATTGATAATAAAATTTCTCTGAATAGAATCAGTTGAAAATCTGCTTTATATGGAGAAAGTTTACAGCACATAATAGGGAACCTTTGCACTAATAAAAACCTTAAACTATTTTTAAAAAACAAAATTTTAACGAATTTATGGAGCATCTTTAAAACACTTGTAAAGGAAAAGTTTTTATAAGAGCTTTCTGCTTAAACAAATTTTATTTCTAAATTTTTTATTATTATTAAAAAAAAAACTTTGTATATGGTTGAGAGTCATTGCAGGTTTATTGTCTTTTAATAACTTATAATTTGTTGTTTGGTTTTCTTTGGCTTATTATACATTTGCTCCATAGATCCGCATAGCAATGTTGGTTATTAAAAATTAGTTTTCCTTAGTTTAAGCTGTAAAAGATCTATAAAAAATATTGTTGAACAAATGCACTTTTTTAAATTTGTTTATACATTTTTTTAACTGTTCAAGAGACTTAGTTATACAAACATCATATAAGATAAATGCTACCAATGAAAATTTTGTGGTTCACATATTATGGTTAAACATTATGTACAGATTATGTCTTAACAAATTGTCTGTTAAATTATAATTTCCTGCATTATGGTGGCCTTTGAGTCTATTAACTTAGTTGGTTGTGAAAAAAAATAAGGCAAGAAGCAGAAACACCAAACGATAGGTTGAAATGAGCAGCTTAAAGGTGCATTAGGAAAATTATTTTTAAATAAAAATTCACATAAATTTTAACAATGTTGCTTACAAATTATTATAAGTTTTAAGGTTTAAAACCAAAGCATTTTAGTATTAAATTTTATTACAAATTAAAATTATAACTAAAAACAAATACACTTGTTAATAAAAAAAGAATTTGTTATAAAAAAACAAAATATCCAACTTATTCTTAAGGAAATACACAAATTAAGATATTGTAAATCTTATTAGATAAGAAAATAGACTATAATTAACATCAATGCTGATGGAAATCTAAGAAAATTATTTTTTTCTACTTTTTAAAAATGTGTAACAAATTCAAAAGCACTGACTGAAAATACCAGCCAAGGAAATGAAAAAAAATCATTTAAGTCAACATATATAAAACGAAACTATCACAAACCTTAATCATAAAAACCATTTTTTAATAGCAATGTATTACGACACATTATTATCTATTAAATGTATCATATATCTTAAGTCATGCCATATAGAAAATATAAATTTTACATAAAAGGTCTTCTGTTAAGTAAACAAACGGTGCCTTTTACAAACAACATTTTGGTTGAGAATAAAAAACAGATTAAAAGAACGAATGGTAACAGGTTCTAAAGTCACAATAAAAAATAACAACGAACTATTTATTGATTTTTTCCCCAAAGCGTAGTTTTTTTAAGTCATAAAAGGTATTTACTATTAAAAGTTAAGTTAAAAAGCAGGCAAATATGTTTTAAGGCACTAGCTTAGGTTTAATACATTTTAATTTCCAAATGACTAACCAGGCAATTAATTATATGGTATTTTAAGCTTTGAGTAAATTATATTAAAGTTTCAAAATCATTAAATTTAACATTATGGAAGATGATTCTATAATTTGAGGTATTACCTTATTTGATATAAGAACCTTTATTTTAAAAAATAACATACACATTCCTTAAACCTTCAAGTACATTAAGATAGAGGGATACAAATCAGCGCCAAACATACACAAAAGGGACTGAAAACTAATATTTAAACATCCTTCCACAAGATTAATTAACACTATCAAATATTGGTTGATGATACACAAAAGACTTAAGAAACAAGCACTTTATATTAAGGGTGACCCATCTGCGCTTTGATGCTGAGTTTGCTTCTCATTGGCAAATAGCTGGGAGTCAAAGCAATGCTAAGAGGTTCATGTGTCTCTCAAGATCCAAATCAAGGGATCTTATCTCTCTAGACGGGAAGGACTTAAGATTATTGTATGGTTTTCTGACTGGATATTGTAATCTCAGATGCCATTTAGGTAAAACCGGCAGGTCACATGTAGTGACGTGCTGGCTTTGCAATATGCAGTTACCCAGCGCTCTGCACAGATAGACTACGTTTCCTTTAGTATGGAGCTATTACGCCAATGGGCATTTAGAATTCTTTGCCTCGTAGGATATTAGGCTTAATTAAAAGCCCTCACGTATAGGTAAACTAATTGCTGCACAAAGTACGTAATTTTAGTAGGGGGCATATGCATCAATTTACTACTACTTCTACTATTAAAACAAGGTGGGATTAAGTCAATGGCTTAAAGTGTTGAATTAAAAATATCCAAGAACATCTCTCATTTGAGGCCAGTTTAACCATTTCTATACTTCTAATATGGTGATTATGGTACAACTGAACATTGATTTTTCAGCATGTAAAGAACCGGCAACATTTTGAAACTTGGATTTTATCAGAAAGTTAAAAAAATCTTTTTGTTGACTTAATAAGATATAGTTTTTTGAATTTACTGGTAATTCGGTTTCTTCTAAAGCCAATTTTACTAATAATCTTGTCATTAAAAACCAAGTAAAAGCGCCACAATCAGCTGCGCTAAATCTCCTTTACTAGGAGCTTATCAATGTTTTATACTACGATTGTATTATTTTTCAAAATTTTTTCGAATCATTTTTGAAATATATAGATACTAAACTTTTTAAAAAAGCATGCATCCAGGATTTCATATAATTGAACTGTTTTGTGACTGGAGCCTTTCACTCCCCGTACTTAAACCTAATTAATTGTTTTTAGCACCGTTTGAATTATCGATTTTGAGGATTTGTCAGTCACGATGCCGCAGTGGTCAAGTGAGCATCGCACGTTCGAATTTTTTTAGAGTAATGACTCTTACATTATTTATCACCGACAATGCTGTTCAAAAATTGGTATTCGGCAAATACGTGATAGACCAAGTGTTAGTTTTGTTCGTTTGTGGGTGCAGAGATTCGGCCAGAGCGCAGTCAAGCTTCAAACCCCCAAAATAATACGAAAAAAAGCAAGCTCACTGGATCTTTCAAGAGCGGTTATTCATGAAATTTCAAAAAATAAATTAAAGTTCCAACCTTTTAAATTTCAAATCGTTTAAGAACTGCAAAAAGTGATTTTATTTACAGAAAAATTTTTGTGAAATAACGTTTGAGCATTTTCGAACTACATATTCCATTTTTTTGAAGCAACGAGGCTCATTTTCACTTAAACGCCCACGTCAAAACGCAAAAATGTCATTACTGGTCTACAAGGATCTGCAGCCTTCGATTGAAACTTAAAAAAACATTTCACTGCCAAAGGGTAACTGTTTAGTGTGTCTTATCCACACGTGAGATAATTGGATCATACTCTCCGAGATATGGTTAATACAAATTTAACAAAACTCTGATTAAATCAATTTATTTTCTAAACCTTCGTGTTAATAAGGGTCATAGCTAAAAAAATGTAAATATTATTTTTATATTTTAAAATGTGCATGGATTTTATGTTTTAACAACTGGTCGATCTATGGTCAGCCAATGATTTTTAGATATATTATTGATAATTTGACACAAAAACGCGGTTATTTGTATTTGCTTTGGCTTTGGAAACTAAATTTCAATATACGGACAGACGGCCGTTGTTTGGTTGACTTGCTTATTTTTTAGGGACTTGAGTATATGTATTTCATGTGATTGCCAATTAATATTTAAAATATATGTATGAATATTTACTTATTAACACGTAAAAACTTTAATAAAAACAAAAGACTTAAGAAGCAAGCACGAAATTTTTTCAAGCGAATGACTTGGCTAATATTAAAAGACAAAAAACATTTTTTTTTCTAATCAGTAAAACAACCATTATTAACTGCTATTTATCTATTAAATATTACTTTAATCTAGTTATTAGGGTGCAAAAGGACGAGACATGTATCAAACTATTACAAAAACTGTTTGAAAATTTAGTAAAATTATAAGTCATCCTTTTTATTTAGCAAATCCTATATGAATATATTTGAAACATTCTCAAGAAGTTTTGCAATTTTCAGCAAACAAATAATTAATTTTGGAAACGAATTTATTTGTAATTCAAAAAATTTAATTATTAGTAAAATTTAAAAAAATAAAAAATTTATTGTGAATTTTTTCTGGCACTTGATTTCATATTTTTTGTCCCTAAGCTGCTTTGCAACAAAAAAAAAAGAATATACCATGTTAAGCATAAAAAATTTATACAAAAATATTTTAAAACTAAACTGTATCCTTGATTTGAATTTAAAAGGCTTAAAATAAACTAATAAAACTGTCAATAGTCAAAGTTAAAAAAAAAACTAAAATTATATCTAAGCTAGCACGAAGCGAGCTTACAGAGAAACCAGGAGCTTATTTAAAAGTTTATGGAAAAAAGTAATCAATTAATATTTTTAAATTTACTTATTATTTTTTTAACAAAACTACCTTCTTTTGGTTTACTTTTTCCAATCACATCAATAGGATAACTGTTTTCTTTGCCATTTTTGCGCCATAAATGTCACAATTTTCTTAAACTAAATCAATTTTATGTCAAATATTAATCAAATAACAGCAGATAATATCTAAAGTTTGCAGAAAATTTCAATCTTAGATTGAGTTTGTAAAAAAAATAATATAATATTTAACGACAAAAGAAAGAAAAATTTACTCTGATCGCTATATTTCTAAGCAAAGCAGCTGCACTAATTATACGTCTGTCAAAATGCCAATTTTAATCACCACATACAACTACTACGTGCGTACATATATAATCTCTTCCTATGGTCATCTCGTACTCAAACTCAAAAATTATAATCAAAAATGCAAGAAATCGTTAAAGCAGCTAAACAAAACCAACGTCATCACAATTATCAACTTGTTGGCTCAAGAAACAGCTGAGTTGTCATCCTGAAGCAAAACTAAATGTTAGATGGAAAGTAACAAGTGTATAAAAGTTGTTTCGTTAAGCACCCGGCAACAGCAAATTAGAAATATTAGATTTGGTTTAATGTTTACCTCTGGTTAGAAAATGCTCTACAAATGTAGTTTAAGAGTCATATGGATGAATGTTGGTTAGAGTTTTCATTTGAGATTTAATAATGAATTTTTAATCCTTCTTAGTCGTACAGTTTAGATGACGAGTGTTACTAATTTCTTGTTTGAGTTATAACCACATCTACATAATTTCTTTTTTTTAAACTTAGAAAAATATTGTTACAAGTTGATTAAAATAAATGGTTCATTTATTAGTTTGACAAATTTTTACCAATTAATTTATTAAAATTTATTTAGGGGCTCAGATGCAAATTAGCTCATAATGCTGTGAAATTTATATTAGAAACAAAAGGTTGCAGCATATTTCCTTCTTTCGGATTTGTTTAATAAGAAATTTAAAACTAAACTACAGCTTAAATCGCTTTAGTTAATTTTTTGCATAAGTTGTCGATGACAAGCAGTCTAAGGTTGATCAGTTCTACAAGTGCTGCGGCAAGGATTCTTATCCAAAGCAACTCTTGCAGTATCGACTTGAGTGGCAATTCGCAATTTGGGACGTAGAATTTTGTTATGGATTTGTTATTTATCTTTTTTACACCAGTTACAGCCTTTGCATTAAATTTATTTCAAGATAGCAAAATAGTTTTACTTCCTCTAGCTCCATGTCAGTACGTGGACTTTATTGATGTTTCGAATCATGAGGTAACGCAAATTCCATGTATAACCCATCAGTGTCATTGAAATAGTCCTTTTTTTGTTTAATCATACATATCAATTTCCAGTTCAGTCTTATTTGGCTTCCAAACAACCATAACTTTTGTCAGCAGACACCTTGCTATCAAGTAGGGATCTAAAGAGCAGTCTTGTCTGCTCTTTCGTTGTGCGTCAAGTAGATCTATGCCCCAATAATTTCTTATGGAAATAAGGTGCACTTGCTTTTCCGTACTTTTGCAGCTATTTTTGTAAGAAAAATGTGGGAGCTCCGGTAGATAAGAGAGTAAATGTGCAGGTTAGGCTAGGTAAGGTAGAACAGGTAGCCGTTGAAGGAAAGGATACCTGCTTGCTTGGGTCCGCTTAACTCGGTCCCTTTGTGTTACCTAAAGAGGCAAATAGAATAGGTTGAGATAGAAGAAATTAAGAGAAGGATAAGAAAGAAAGAAGAGAAGAATAAAGCAGACTTACCAGGGTCTCTGGTGGGAATCAAACCCGCAACCAGACTGGTCTACCGGGGCACCCGAGTAAATATGCAACTTAATGCAAAATTTTCCAATATCCTTAGGCAAGGATGCTTTTAGCAAAGCCAGTTGATATATAATATGGCACCCATGTACCTTTTAGCCCTTGTACGAAATATTTACTTGTTATGCCATCACTAAACGGTTTCCAGCTAGCTTGTAAATTTTAGGCTACTTTTTATAAAATAAGTCCAATTCTGCCGGCTTTCGGCTGGTCTTATATTTTTTAGGCATCTTACATTCCTTCTAATGAACATTTTACTTCAAATAGTTGTGTAAGTATCCAGTTGTAGTTGGCAAATTTCCTGCATACCTGAGTCAGTTAGTTTATATTCAATTCGTATTGTTTTTAATGCTGTAGGTCGTTATTGTAGGGATCCATTTGTTTAACTATTTTTCTGATTTGGGTGATCGGTTTGATTGGGGTAGTTGTAACTAATTAGCCCACTTTTACAAACCAAGTGCTTGGGCGCCAAAAACTAAAAGTAAAAAAAAGTAAACAATTGGGCTTCAGTGCGAAAATATGCACCGATATCTGCCTAGTGCCTTTCCAGCATTGTAAGGGGTTACTTAGTTTAAAACCTGTTAAGGTTACTAAAAACACACAAATCGCTTTTTGTCACCCTCAAGTGGAAGGTAGGTATAACAAAGCAATATTTGTTTAAATATGGTTTCAATTTTAAAGGTGTACTGAAGGATGTAAAATTTAAAAATGTATGTAAATTTTGCCAATTTGAAAATAACTTAACTTTCTTTTGTATTGATGCTTGTTTGAATTCAATTAAACAATGCATATATAAGTACCACAGCTTACACTTAATCAAGTGGACAGATGATTGCACTAAAAGGAATGGACGTACAGACATTGTTAAATCGATTAATAAAGTTTGTGTTAAGTCACTGCAATTTAAGAACAAAAGGTAGTTCAAGGTAACTAGGCCTGAATTTATATATAAAAAATGTTTTATTATAATGAATTATTTTTTTGCTTGAAATTAACTATTTGATAAATGGACAAGTTATTTTTAATTTTTGTATTTAGATCACTTGGCCTTTCACGGTCATCACAGCTTGAGCAATATTTAACAACATTTACTTAGTGACTTTTTGCTCTCTTGCTGGTATTTGTGAAGCTTTGCTACTAATTTTGTTTTAATTAAACCTTACGTTGATAGTTGAGCCAATTAATATACACTGTACAAATGCGCACTGGCAGTAGTCATACAATTGTATGATTTTAATACAAAAGAAGACATTTGAAATTTTATTTTAATTTTGAAAAGAAGTTTAGCTTGTCATATTTTAAAGAAGGCGTAAATCTTTAAATCTTATATTTGCTGCTGGGAAATTATTTGAAATCTAAGCTTTTTACGTGCTAAAGAATAAAATCTAAATTAATAAATTAAAATTTCTTATAAATTTCTCTTAGTCTTTGGGTTGCTTTTGAAGTATTATTTTTAGAAAAATAATTTTGTCTTTTAAACAAAAAGTAATTAATATTTTATAATTTAAAGCTAAAATCCTATAAAAAATAAATTAATAACACACAACATTTCAATTAACAGGCAACAAATCAATTTGCTGGCATTTACACCTTCATTTTTTTCCATTACTTTAAGCACAAGTACACAAAACTAAAATTAATTGTTTTTAAGCAAAAAATTTTTAAAAGCAGCGATTTCCAATATGTTTAGTAGAATTATAAGAAAATGGGTTTTATCTTTAGAAAAGAAAATTATCATTACAATCTTGTATTTCACTTCCTTATCTAAAAAGCTGTTCTTTTATCGCTTTTAAACCATAAACTGCAATTTTAAAACCTGCAGTTTAGGAACCGCAGCCTTGGTGTAACAAAATTAGGGTGTTAACTTAGCAAAAGCCAAGAACAATCATATATTAGATATAATCGAGCCACACCTTTTTAAAATGAAAATAACAACTAGCTCCAGCTATAAATATTTCCAAAGCCTACAGCCGCAATATCCGCAAAAAATATTTAAAGCAAACAAATAGCATCAGAAATATATAACAATAAAAACAACAACAACTTATTTGCAAATTACCACCTGATACACATAACCGACATAGTCATCCAATTTTCATTTATTTAAGTGTAGGTTTTGGTTTCTGTTGATTTGTTTATATGTTTGTTTATATGTTTGCCTACGAAAGTTTGTTGCATGTTACAACATTCTTTTTCTAGATTAAACGTGTATATGCCACAGTTGCGAGTTGAGTTGTAAAGTGAATGCTTACTTGTTGCTTGTTTAACGTAAATTGCTGCCAACTTTATCAATATTTATTTAAACGATAACACCTTTTGATTTACAGCAATTGTTTTGAAAATTTTTTATTTCCCTTCCAAGGGTACCCAACGGAAATTTTGTATTTTATAATTAACCTTTAAAAATTCGTATTTTGAAATTATTTTTATGATAAAAAATTTTCAAATATTCTTTAGAAAATAAATAACGGAATTCTCAAAAAATACTTTTATTTGCAAAAAAAAAATATTTTAAAAAATGTTTGGTACAAAAGAATTGATCTAAGATTCCCTTTATAGGGGGTAAAGTTAGTTTAATAGCAGCTGCGGAGGTGATAGAAATATGAAGTGAAGTCCACTTGAGTCCTTTCTTTCGGTCCCTTTGAGTTACCTGTGGAAATGATAATAGAAAAATAAAATTAATAATTTATTATCGATAAAGTTAAAAAAAAATAGATTAAAGTATTTTCATCAGAATTTAAAATTTTATTTTAATTTGACTGCATTTTTTTAGGAAAATTTATTTTTAAGCTTAAAAGTACCTAATGGCAGATTTATATTTCCAAACTTAAGTAAAAACAAACTTTTATTAAGAGCACTGAACGATAGAATGGAAATGCAGATTTTAATTTTTGAAGAGCATGTCAGTCATGTGTCTTCCATCGAGCTGAAGACTTGCAGTGAGCTGATTTTCCGACAAATATTTTCTTTTAAAGCCACAAGAGATTAAGAATTGTAATTATAAACTCTCTCTCTCTCTCTTCCTTCCATGGGAGTTAAATCGAGCACTCTTGGTGGCCATGGTTGACTCCAAATTTACAGATTTGCTTTTGTGGGAAATTTTCCTGAAGCAAATTCATCAAAGCTCTGGCCACGTGTGTGGTCGCAAATCCTATTAAAACTACGTGTATGAAGGGTACAATGGACAAGCTGACAGGTTTGGCAAAAATAGCTCCGTAAACATGCGTCGATAATTTTAGCCGTTGAAATTCGCTGCCTGGCTTAGAGAATTTTCGAAAAAATGGTCCAATTATCTCTTGTCTGGAAAAGGCACACCAAATAGTTACCCTGGGACAATGCAATGAATGATGAATGATGTTTCAATCAAGAGTTGTGGGTTCTTGAAGACCACTAACATGCAGTAGCCCAATCCTGTGGAAAACTTGCGTGAAAAGTACAATTGATGACCTCATAGGTTTGGCAAAAAGAATTTTGTAATCTTTCTGCAATATCTTTCACTGTTGACATTCGTCGCCTGGCCTCGAGAATTTTTCAAAAAAATGCTTCATTTACCGCATGCGTGAATAAGGCAGACCAAACAGTTACCCTGGGGCAATGTAATGGTTTTTTGATGTTTCAATCGAGGGCTGTGGGTTCTTGACGGCCAGTAGCGGAATTTTGTCTTGTGAAAATAAAATTCGTCGCTCAAAAAATATGGGACTTGCAGTGCAAAAATGCTCCAACATTGTTTTGAAAAAAATTTTTGTGGAAATCAAAGTCACTTTATTTCAGTTATTGAACGAACTAAATTTTAAAACGATCTGAAGTCATTTTTTAAAATTACATAAATATTCGCTCTTGAAAGTCCCAGTAAGGCTATTCTTTTCCGTATTAGAAGTCGCGAATTTTCACGTAAACTGCTTTTAGCCAGTTGAATGCTTTCGGGGGTCCTTGAAAATTGACTGGTTCCTGGCCGTGTAACACTCATAGGCGAAGCTGTGGCGAGGAACCTCTGCGCCCACAAACAAATTAAATTCACACTCGGTCCATCATGTATACACCGAATACCGAACAAAACTGTCGACGGGCAACTACGTACGAATCATTACTCTTAAAAAATGTATCTAAAGCGAATGTGCGAATTTCAATCGACCACTGCGACATTGTGGCTAACAAACCAACACAATGGATAGTTTCAACAGCGCCACACCGTTAATTAAATTTTTATACTATCGTATTTAAGAATAAATATTTGCTACCAGACACCCTCTACACAAAAATTGTGTCGATATTTCAAACAAGATGATTTTGTTCAACATCAGCATAAATTTAAATTTTTTTTTCGTTTTTCTGCTTTAAAATGAAGGCGGCAAATTAAGTAACCCAACAAAAGTCCTTTTAATATAATGCTTCAACCTGTTTTTCAAACCAAAATTTTTTCAAATAATTTTTACTGGGATCTAAATCATTTCTGTGTCTTTAAATCCAAAGTTACAAAAAGAAATAGAGGAGCTGATAGTTTCATATGGTTTAATATTCACCAAATGTTTTCAACTTATCTATGTAAGTTGAAAGTTGTTAAAAAAAATTATAGTTTGTTACAAATTGTATATTTATGGCCGATGTTATTGGTTATGTTCTGGCTGCGCATGTGTTAAAGTGTATGCATTGTGGGAACGAACCAATGTTAAACATTATTTTCTCATATCCAGTAGTGGAAACATCACAAGGAACAGTACATTAAGCAGTAGTCGTTAAAGGCAGGAGTAGTAGTACTACAATATGTTGCTACTTTATATGTTTGCATGCATGTTTAGTTTTTATATGAATATTTGCTACTCTTGTACTTGCAACAAATCGAATGTGTAGCATGTTCTATTTTTTACTTTTTATTAGTTTAACCTGGTCCACTGTAAGATATTGCAACACTTTGTTGGATGCTGTTGTTATTCTCATTTGTTGCTTTATTATTTATTGAGTTGTTATTAGTTCAAATCTTAAGTCACTTTTAAGTTATTGATTCTTATTTAATGCGTCTTGTAATTTTATTTTATAATTTTTATTGTTGTAAAGTCCATAACACTTAATAAGCTTTGTTAAGTGAAACATAAAAACAAATGTGTTCGTTCTTTAAGGAACAAGTAGTTTTATAAAGAAATGTTTTTATTTACCTTTTTTTGCGAATTAAAAGTCTTATAACAAGACCATAACTTTACCGAACGAAAATGTAGCTGTTACACAGACATATTAATCAATAGGAAGTATAAAAAAATTAATTATGAAAGAAGAAGGTTTTCTTTTTTCCTATATAAATTACACTAAAAATTAATTAAAACTCATTTATTTAATAAAAAAATTCTCTGGGAAATTGTTCTATCTGTTTGTAGAATTTTAAATACAACACTAATATAAAGATCACAATCTTAAGCACACTTATCTCGATCTTCTTTTAATCTTTTTAAAATTTAACACCATATATGAACCAAAATAACACGTAAGAAGTTTTTAAACTCTCTAAAAGTAAGAGATGTGGGACATTTATGAGGAAAATTATGACGCAAGGACTTACAAATTCGCTTAAGGATGCTCTAAGGCGTTAAGTGTGGCATCTGCTTGGAAGATCATTCTTCTCTTCTTCTTCTGTCTCATCATCATTGCGTGTACAGCGAAAGGGTAGCTGTGTAGTTAATAATTTAATATGTTTGTTGTAAAATTTATTTGTCTTTGGGGTTAATTAAAAATCAAGTCTCACACTCTGCACTTCTAATTTCTTACAGAAGCTTAAAGGCAGAAGGACATGACCATGACTGGTGTTGACCGCCTTTCTTACTCCGTAGCTAGAACATTTGAAGATTATCCAAACAGTAAAATCGGTTATACTGGTGAAAAAAATATGCACGTATGACTCAAGAAAGCAACTACTTAGTGAACGAATCATTATATATAACGTGCTTATAAGGCCATCCAAATAATACTCTGGACATATTCCTTACTTCTCCCCCTGAAAAAAAATGCGGCAATTCAATTAAAAACTATGCTTTTAAGACGACAATATCAATGCTTTAATGCAGGTTATAAAAAATGAGATTTTACTGGGAACCAAACTCTTTGTTTTGTTTAAAAGGCTTTCAGTAGACCTGGATAGATATTCTGGTTTAATCAGGCACGCAGTCAGGTCTAAGGAGGAATAATTTAGTATTTTCACTTATAGCCAAATGCTGATATATGCTGGCTTAGTTAAAGCAACTACTTCATTTGTCAAAGTACGCAGACAAAAAATTTCCACTCAAGCAGCTTTGTTGCCCCGAGTGCTACAAAAACCTTTGATAGTTTTATAAAAAGAATGAGAGGCAATGCTAGATCTTTAATTTTTGCTCTACTATTAAATTATTGTAAATATCCTTGGACCGGTGGTGTTTCAGTACTGGTAATGAGGCAATTATCTTTAACGCTAACGCATCTAATAGCTAAGCTTCTCAGCATAGCATACCGTAAATAATTATTTTTTTATTCTCGGCATTTGCTGATGATACTGCTTTCCTTAGTACTCATAAAGATCCTAAAGAGGCTTCGAACCAGCTGCAACAACACGTATCCCAAGTTGAGAAATGGGCAAAGTTATGGAGAATGAAAATAAATAAACAAAACTGTACCCATGTAACTTTTACTTTACGCAAAGAAACGTGCTCCCCCATCACTATTAGCAACCACATGGTGCCTCAACGAACCGAGACAAAATATCTTGGTATTCACCTAGACCGCCGCACATAGGGGTTTTTTGCCAATCTAGCCGGACATTAAGCAAAAAATGAAATTTAAGAAATGTAAAAATTAAAGTACGCAGATCGACAGATAACCAAATTCTGCATCGGATAGTGAATTTTTAGGGCTTTTGCTTGAAATTTGTCGTTTTGGGGCGCTGTTAAAGTCAGGAAAGTTGAGTATATTGCATGCGCTTTTATTGACTTTTTACGGTTTTGAGAGGTTTACAACATATTTTTTTGTGGCTAATTGAATAAAGATTTTACAATGATTTTTGGTTTTTTCTATCAAAAACCATATTAGCAGTTATGCTGTTTTATTTTTTTATTTTTTTTAAATTTTTATGATAAAAAAAAATTCGTTTGAAATCAAAAAAACGGATTTTTTATTCACTTTTTTGTAAAAAAAAAAAAAATAAAAAACTTTTTGAAAGTCAGAGTAATCGCGATCCCAAAAATGTTATACTTCACGATAAAATTTGAAGTCTCTATTTTTAGATTGTGAAAAAAAACGTTGCGCGTTTTTGCGCCACTTTTTTTGGCGATTTTTTGAAAATTTTACCTTTTTTCTGTTTTTGCTTATCTTGTATATTTACATATGAATACTTAAGAAACCCTTTGTCAGTCATAAAAGTTATTTATAATTGTACGAATGTAGATGTTTTTCATATAATTATTGCAGGTACATTGAAATAAATTTTTAATATGTATATCTGTTTTTTACCTGAGTAAAAAAAGGAATGTGGAAACAGTAGTTTTTACCCACCCATAAATGGGTTTTAGCCACCTGTGCAGCTGTTTTCTTAATGATGCTATTTTATGGAACAAAATAAATGTACCTGTCTTAAATAAGTTTTAATTTAAAAATATTCTTTGGAAAAAAACAAATCTGTGCTTCAGGTGCTCAGTTTTTAAAGAATTTTAAAAAATTTTTTAAAATACATTGGCAGTCAGCACAAAGGAAATATGACCGATTTTTAAGCTTGAATGCCACATGGCTGGAAGGAACAGTGACAGTCCCTCTATTTGGCAGTTCGTCCTCAAAACGACTACAAAAGCCATTCGTTGAACTGACCGAAAGAAGTAAGAGAAGAAAAACTGAAAAATTGCGAACTCAGTTCGATGCTGATTTATTAATGCATGCAGCCCAAACACAATTACAAACATGTGGGAAAAAAGATGCATCAAGTCTGCTTAAAAAAATTGTGTCTTCCCCGACAAGAGCTTCAAAGTTGAAAAAAGCATACAAAGCTGTACAAGAAGAAAAAGTAAAACAGCTAACACCCCTTAAGGCTCTTTCTATATTTGTGGAAGCTGATCTTTCTCGAAAGCAATATGAGATAATCCGCAGTGCCGATAAGAAGGTTTACCCTAGCTACAGTGTTCTGCAAAAAGAAAAAAGTAAATGCTATCCTCCAAAAGAATCGTATGAAATAACAGAAACATGTGCTCAAATTAATCTTCAAGACTTGCTTAATCATACCGCAAGTAGATTACTAACATATTTAGAAGATGTTTTATGTGATTCAAAAACAGAAGATTGCAACTCCTTTGAACTAATAAGCAAATGGGGCTGCGATGGCTCACACCAGGCACAATTTAAGCAAAAGATGGAAAATGATGGCTCAGATTCTCATATTTTTCAGAGCAGTTTTGTCCCAATTCGACTGATATGTGGTACAAAAAAAAAAATACTGTGGCAAAATCCAACCACTTCATCACCCCGATATTGTCGACCTATTCGCATCAGATTTATTAAAGAAACTGTGGACGTAATCCAAGAAGAAATTGACTATGTACAAGATGCTGTTAGTAAATTACAAGAAACAATTTTTTTACTGGATGGAAGTTTGTATTCCGTAAAACATGCAATGCTATTTACAATGGTTGATGGGAAAGTATGTAATGCCGCAACGCAAACCACGTCCACAATGAAATGCTATATTTGTGGGGCTACTTCAAAAGAATTTAACAATTTAAGCATCAAAAGAGATATAGACGCAAATGCCCTTTCTTTTGGATTATCTACTTTGCACGCCAGAATTCGTCTATTTGAGAGCATAGTACACCTGTCATATAAGCTCACAGTGAAAAAATGGCAGTTAAAATCTGATGCGGACAAAGCAATTGTTAAAGAGAGAAAAAAAAATATTCAAGCAATATTTAGAAGTGAATTAGGGCTATTAGTGGATGTACCGAAAACTGGATTTGGAAACACCAACGACGGTAACACCAGCAGAAGATTTTTTTCCAATCCTGAATTAGCTGCAAAAATAACTGGAATTGAATTTGATTTCATCTACCGAATCAAAGTTATTATTGAAGTAATATCAAGTGGTCACAAAATCCATCTACACAAGTTTGCCGATTATTGCTTGGACACTGCAAAACTTTATGTTGCTCTATATCCCTGGCATCCTATGACACCTACAATGCACAAGATTTTAATACATGGAGCAACTGTTATAAATGAGGCATTGTTGCCTATTGGGCTTTTATCAGAAGAAGCGGCTGAGGCACGAAACAAACATTTTCGGCTTTACAGGCAGAGGTTTGCAAGAAAGTTTTCAAGAGTTGAGTGTAACAGAGATGTTTTGAATAGGCTTTTGCTTAGTTCTGACCCACTGATGACTAGCATAAGACCAACTCCAAAAAGAAAGTCATTACCATTCACGAAAGAAGCCGTTTCTTTGATGCTTCCACCTGTACTTGATTTCGAAGAGGATTCAGATTCAGAAGATGTCTTTGAAGAAACAGACGAAGAAGAACAGTGGCACCCATCACCTTAGTGCAAAAGAGGAGTTTATTTAAAAAAATTAGTTGCTGTTTTTATATGTACATATATAAAATTTATTGTTACTATTTTAAATAAGTTTTTGTTATAAATATATTAATTATTTTCAAATAAATTAAATACTATAAAATACAAAAAAGCGGCAAACAAGCTTAAAAATGAATTTTTTGTGAAAATTAGCAAAAAAAAAATAAAAAAAAAATTTTTTTTACAGGATCGTTTCGTGAGGGGGGGCATTGGAGAAGTACCCCCCTCCTCCCACAAAAGCTTAATAAGATATTTTTTTTGGTATTTAGGCTTAAGTTATCCATTTCTATTATTAAAAACATTATTTTTGCCAATTTCATTTTATGGAACCGCCCACAAAGAGGGGGGGGGGGCAAAATGAAATTTTACCATCTCCTGTACCAAAGTTTAGATTTTTTAACTTTCGCCTGTGTTTAAAATTGCATTTGCTTAACGAAAGTTCAGGAAATTTAAATAAAAAGCTGAATTTTTCAGAGGTAGCATTAGTTCTTCTAAGGGGAACTTTTTTCCCCTTGGTTCGATTTTTGTTTTTTTTTAAGCTTAGTCAGCCTATGACCCCAATACATGTTTCTGCCAAGTTTCATTGATCTAGGGGCACGCAGTAACTTTTAAGAAGTAATATAAATTAAAAAAAAAAGTGATGTCCGGCTAGATTGGCAAAATACCCCTATGTGCGCCGCCCATACCGGCTACCATACCTCACATAGATGCGAAGCTGACTCAAATTAAGCTTAAAGCAGCTCAAATCAACCGGCTAATAGGTAGAAACTCTGTGCTACATCTGGTTTGTAAACTTCTACTCTACAACTCGATTTTAAAACCGACTTGGTGCTACGGTATACAATTAGGGGGCACTGCTTTTGGCTCTAACAAAGAAAAAATTCTACGACGTCAAAACAAAATTCTAAGAATGATAACTGGTGCTCCTTGGTTTATTAAAAACAGCAACATCCATAAGGATCTATAAGTTCCACTGGTTAAATGCGAAATCCTGAAATATGTGGTCAAGTAATTAAATAAGCTGGAAACACATCCAAACCCGCTCGCTTGAAGTATCTTGCAACATTGTCTGAAAAATGAGGGATACTATTGCGCTTAGATGAAGATTACTATTTCTTTTATGAGAACTTAAATTTTAGTCTGGCACTGGCTGGACTAATATTAATTACTTAGTCTCAAGATTGGAATACTTGCTGTTAGTTCGCATAAGCGAAGATTCAATAATAAAAAAAGATATGAAAAAAAGAAAGTATGGGATGTGTTAACCTAGTATTTATATCTTAAGTAAATGTACTTTGAAGAATTATCTCAATTAGATCCCAAAACCTGGACTTTTTGCATGCCATATGTATTTCAAGAAGAGGATACACATTTTTGGTTGGCTATTATAAACCTAGAGGGTCAGTGGGCATACACACAAGCAGGTATTGACCTCCTTTCGACAACCACTGTAATGGTAGTGGAAATAGCAAAAAGAGCAAACAGTCGTTTTCCTCTTTTGTAAAGATTTTTCACCAGTTATCAATTGACATAGATTTCTTTGTAGTTGAATAGTTAAAGATCCTTGTAGAGTATTTAAATGTTATTTAAGTAAAACAATATGATGGTTTTCGGTCACAGGATTTACCTGGAACTTTTTGTCTTCTTTTAAGTATGGGCTTACAGAAAAAAGGAAGTTGTCAAGTAATATGTCAAAACATGGTCTTTGCAGACGGTACTTGGGAGATTGTGAGTAAAAGAAAACTATCATCTTTATTAACCAGCCAACAAAATAAGCTGAAATAAATGGCGAGTAAGTTCCAGATATATAACTTTTAAGTTTGGTAAAAAATTTAAAATGTTTCAGTAGATGAGCTTTAACACTTTTTACTAAGAACTAGTCATACGAAATAATCGGTGCTTAAATGCCTAATATCGTACCTTAAAGGCGATATTAAAAATATTATTTTTTCAAAAAAAAAAATTATGGTCTTAAAGCATGACTGAATTTGAGATAATATTAAATCTAGTTTTTCCAGATCATGTAAAAGCAAGCTAAACGTCTTTAGGCTGAATTTTGTATTAACGTTTGTGTCTTAAGTCTTTTGATTTTCATGCCCAAACAATGTTTATACCAACGCCATATACGTGGTAGAGGTAATATTCTTTTCTTCAGATGTTTTTACCTCACAAAAGTAATAGTCTAACTGCAACTATGTTAAACGATTTGAAATCATTTTCTGAATCGATTGGAGCATTTCCGTCCTTCAGTCTATTTCTTGTGATTAAAGAATAAATATTTTTTTTAATAACTTTTACGACCATTAGCGACCTTTAGCATTTCTTTACAAAACTGTACGTTTACTTTGATAATGATGCCTTAATTAGACCGACTGAGTTTCATAAAAATAAGTCACAATTTACCATGAGCCCCACTCCCAAATTTAATTTTTACCTGCATATCAAATCTGAAATTTTTGTTTATTGTTATGTAAAGTTAAATATTTCTGGACTTTGCCGACTGTAGCTTCTTTATTTCTTTCAAACTAAAATTCTGTTTAAGTAGTTTGCATAAATCTATTTTTCTTAAGACTTATATTTTAGCATTTTAGAAATTTTATATTTTAATTTCATCAATACTCTTTATGGCTCTTAAAAGGTTTTTCCCTTAAAAAAATTTTTTCTAATAAAATTTAGTTTATTTGTCACTAAAGCACGCTTGGTTTATGCTACACAAACTTTTTTAGCGTTAATGTTATTATACTTTTAAAACATTTATGGACTACTTTTTGTTTTTTTTTTACATCGAACCAATTTTTTAAATCACATTTGTTTTTCTACCAATAAACTATGTGTAGGCCATAGCAAGCATAGCTGATAGATATAAAAAGACACAAATAGGGAACAAAAAACTTTGGCAGTTGAAGCACGCATAATAGTGTAACATACAATTCAACCATAAAAGTCAACAACATATTAACAAACAATACTCTAGAGTAACCTCTCCAAAGGCATAAAGCAACAAAATTCAAACAAATAAGACTAGTAGAAAATAGTATAAAAAAAACAACTTAAATGTGAAGAATTAAAGCAAAGACATGGACAGAAACTTCAAAAAGCACGCGTATTAACTAAAAATGTCGAGCAGTAACTGAAAATGGTAACAAACGATTACATAAATTTATGCAGAGTCGCAACACTTTAAAAAGAATTTTATAGTATCAGTTACTTCTTCTGGTCTTTGTTGTTTAGATTTTGAGATTTGTAGCACACACAATGTAGTAAAAAGACACGAACCAATTTTTATTGGCAAAATAGCAAAAAAATATTAAGAAAAACATTTAACAGGCAGACGTTAAAATTGTCCAGCCGTCTGCCGTATGCCCGTCTATCTTTTTAATAAAAAAACAAGTTGAATAAAAATAAAAAAAATAAAATGAAAAAGTGCTGCAAAAAAGAAAAAAGGAAGCAAAAACGCTTCAAATAATTTTCACAGATTTCAGTTAATATTTTTCTTGTAAAATAAAGACAACAATATTGTGCTTGACCATAACCACCAATACCTTATGTTGCTAACGATGTGCTTTTTAGTTATAACTAACGGAATTATGGGACATTTTTATTTAAAACTGTATTTTCATGTGTACATTTTCAAGCATCTATCTTGTCAGCTGACTCCGCAGTGACGTGTCAAAGTACAAATTTGTTTGCAATTTTTTTAAATAGCAAAAAAAGTAACATTTTGCATTAAACGAGGCCATAATTTACAAATTTAACGTTCACAAAGTGTTATTTTAAGACAAGAAACTTCAACTTAAAGTAATTAGGTATACAAAAATGATATAGTGTTTTTGAAAATGTGTGTGAAAATATTTTTGACGATTTTTTTTAAAAAGGTCCAAAATTGGACTATTTTTTTAACTTCCAAGTTAGTTAAGGTCGGGTTTTGAGTCTTATATTTTCTAAAAGCATAAAATCTTAGCTTGATAACACAAAAAAGAAAATTTGCGGTTTTGTTGCTCCATTTTTTGCTATTAACATTTTGCTATTTGAAGTCGTGTTTTTTCAAAGTCGTGTATTTAACAAAACTAACGTGCATTTTGTTTTGCTATAGTCATTCGTTCAACATTCGTGAAAAAGTTTCAGTCATATTTATTCACAAGAGTGTTGAAATGGTTTTCTATGACTCCCTCAATACATAAATTTTTAATTCATGGTCCCGAAATTATAAAATATGCCCTTTTACCGATTGGATAATTTTCAGAAGAAGTTTCGGAAGCCAGAAATAAGGGGTTTAAAAATTATAGGGAACACTTTGCTCGCAAATGCAGCCGAGAAAAGTCGAATAAAGATATTTTAAATAAATTTTTTTCTTAGTTCAAATCCATTCATATCTAGTATTAATAAATAAAATGAGCGGAAAGAAAAGCAACAATTATCAAATTCCAAACTACAGCTTTTGCTATCGCCTATTATTTTTCAAGAAATATATGATAGTGAGAGTAATGATAGTGAAGATTATGATGATGAAGGTGAGGATGAACATAATATGGTTTAGTTTTAAGTCTATGACAATTATTGATAAACACAAAAAATTATAAAAATTTATTTCGTTACTTTTTTAAAAAAGTTGCAAGATTTTCGAAATTTTTCAAAACCCAAATTCAGACTTTAAATTAAACTTATATATATATATTAATGCAAAATATATATTAATTTTTTTATTTTTTAGAAAGAAAACAATATAAGCTTCTGTTTGCTTTTCATTTTTTAAAAAAATCACTTTCCATTTTAAAATTACGGCGAAAATTATGAAACAAACCATAATTTTCCGAAAAATAAAAATGTCTATAAAATCGTAAAAAAATTTTTTTTCCGTGTATCTTTTTTTCAGAATATGCCTTTTTTGCATATTTAACGATTTGAAAAAAAAAAAATTAAAAAAAAAGGAAATTATGGCTCCCATGAATCAATCGCCACTTTCGGTGTGATCGAACGCACTGTGCAATCAATCAAACCAAAAACCTGGAAAATTTTTCCCAGTACTTTCTAAACTTAAAACTAAGAAGATCCCAATTTTTCGAATGCATATTGTTTCAATTAAATATGTAGTATATCCTTTAACTCGTTTTAAAACTGCCCTTAAAAACTTGTCCCCAGGTTTTAAATTACTGTTAAACTTAAGATCCACAGAAAGAAACACTTCTATATACAAATGCTGTTCCTACTTTGGCCAAGAAAACAGAAAGAGACGTTTTAATTAACTCTCTACTGCAATTCGCTTTCAAAAGAAAGAGGTGCGTAAATCAGATAAAACCATAACACTTTGCTTGATTACAATCACAGAATCTTTGTCTATAAAAATAAAAAACTTTTTCCTGCAATGTCAATGATTTAAGTCAAATATTTTAAGGCGATCATAAACAGATATGGTTATGATCATTGGTGTTAAATATGACAAAAATGGTTTAACATCACCAGCTTGAAGTGTCTTTTTATAATGTCTATAATATGGCAACGAATGTAATAAACAAAAAATCTTTGAAACAAACAGAAGAATAATGACACCTTAAAGCAATATTTTAATAGCGGTACTATTTTTGTAGATTTATCATTGACAATTATATTGACAGTTTTGATGTTTCAGTTAAAAGCGTAAAATCCTTAGATGAACATATGTCCGTTATAATACTTTTTATTGTTGATAAAAAACAATTAAGAAAAAAATAAATTAATTAGTTTGACGAGAAAGCAAGCGGCATCTTCGTTATAATTAAAAATGTTTCTAACTTATAAGCCAATATTAAAAAAAATTTCAAAGAATGAAGTTCATTTTAGAAAAAATTATCTTAACCTTAATTTAGAAAGGCCTTAAGTCGTATATGACTTTCTTTGTCTAAATATGATAAATGATTAGACAAATTTATCGAAAAAAAATTTTATATTAATAGAAAAATACAAGATAGGGCCTTTCTACATTAGGCTAATGAAATTATAATATAAACAAAAAGGCTTGGAGTATTATTTTTTTAGCAGATAATTGTACTATAAAAAAATACAGACTACTTGCATTCCACCTCATCTATTCCGTTTAATTCAGAATCACCTTAAGCATCGATTAATTGACGACCCTTTTAATCCCAACGCATTTATGATAATTGTTCCATAAAATCTTGTACAAAATAGTTTTGTTAGTCCTACTCCAAATTGTCAGAAAACTGTAACCTAATTCTTAAGACACCTCATTAATATTCTGCCCTTATACAGGGTGTCTGGTGGCAGACTTATTCAAACTTAAATAAAAAACGCAATAATTGACATAAAGTTTAACAAAGAGCATTGGGCGACAAAATAAGAATGAAGATTTTATTTTTTAAAGAGTATGTTATCCAGATATCTTTCGCGAAGGATGAACACACTAATCAAAACGGTGGCTTGTGTTCTGCGCCACATGCTGCACTAAATTGGTTCAATTGAGCTGATTTCTCGACAAATATTTTATTTTAAAGCCACAAAAGATTGGAGATTGCCAATATAAACCCCATTAAAACCCCAATAAAAGTGAGATTGGGCCACCTCGGGGGCTATGGGTTGTCCCCAAAGGAAGCTCTGGCTGTGTTTGCAGTGGCCCCATACTGTTGAAACCCCGTTTGTAAAGAGCACGATTAATTGTATAGTCATGCGTCGATAATTTTTTTCATTGAAATTCGTTGCCTGGTCTAGCGAATTTACGAAAGAAGTTGTCCAATTACCTCATGCATGGATAAGGCTTACTTAACAGTTATCCTGGGGCAACGCAATAGTTTTTGATTTTTCAGTCGATGGAGGCGCGGGTTTTTAGAGACCAGTAACGGCAGTTTTGCTTGCTTACATGGCCGTTTATGTCCTTGTCGGCATAGTTTAGGATTTCACATTTAACAAGTGAAAAGTTTAGATCCCTGTGAACGTTGGTGGTTTTATTATATCAAAGAACCCCACTTATCATTCTTAGGATTTTCTCTTCATGGCTTTGAAGTTTTTCTATTTTAGAGACAGAAGCAGTGCCTCATAATTGTCTCATGTAGCACCAAATTAGCTACAAAATAAAGCTGAATAGGAAAATTTTATTATCAAGACGTAACAAAGAGTCTCTATCACTAAGACAATGAATTTGGGCCGTTTTAAGTGCCAACCTTGCATTTATGTGTGACTTCCATGTTAGCCAAAAATGCAGCTGAATGCCAAGATATTTCGTCTCAAATACCTGGAACACCGTATAGTCGTTAGTAAGGATTTGGGGTAATTTTTTCTTACGTAAAGTTGTAGTAACGTGGGTAAATTTTGCCTTTTTATTCTAACACCGCCTTACATTGCCCAGTTCTATACTTGGGTAACGTAATATTGCAGTTGGCTCAAAGCCCCTTGGGGTTTTTTATGAGCAGTAAGAAAAGTGGTATTATCCCCAAATATCAAAAAATCGGTAAAACTGTTTGTGGTTATGTCTGCTGTGCAAAGCAAATATAGAATTTGCATTTTTCTTTTATCATTAATTGTCAGCCGGTTATGTATTTTTCCAAATAGTCAAAGAGATTTACTGGCAAGTTTAGCCTTAGTTTGTTTAACAAGCCTTCATTTCAAGCATTATCATAAGCTTAAGAGACATCTACGAAAAGCGCGGAGAAGTACTTGTTTTCCTCAAAAGCCTTTTCTATAATCTGTATTCAGCTTACCTGACAGGTTACTGCCCAGAATGACTCTCAGATATCTTAAGCCATCCAAAAAAAGTCTATGCTATTCCACTAAGTGTTAGAGACTTCAAAATGTTTTTCCAATCTCTAATTGGCAAGTACTCATTTCATAATTAGAAGGCTTTTAGGCAGCTACATTTGATAAAACTCATGGTAAGTTTAATCCTGTCGAAGAAAGATTTTAGTTAAACGCCAGATATTATCACTGTCACTTGGCGTATAGAATTGCATTTAGCTCTATTAAATCCATACTCCTGAGCTACATTTTTAAAGTCATCTTTCTTGGTAATGGAGGCACATAAGGGATTGCCTCTGATTGTTGACTTGTTGATACCAGCTTGTTTTCTTGTGTGTTTTAATATTAGTATTTGTATACAGCATAATGTGGTCGGGTTTGACTGGAAATGATTTAGAAAGTTAAACAAAATTACTTTTTTTTTATTTGAGATCAATTAATCAAACTTTAAAATAAATTGGGGACAAATTACAACATTCGATTCGAATCGAAATTTTACCCGATCGGTTGAGTGGTCTATGCTTTTAGTATAGGAATTTTAATAAGAATTTTTAAATTTCAATTCGAATCGAATCGAATGCCGTTATTTGAACCCTGGAATACATTTAAAAAGTGCTTAATTACTATCTTTTAATTTTTGTAACAAAGAAATAAATTGCAATTATCACTTCGAAATTCTAATTTTTTTGATAAAAGGATTTTATAAAATTTAATACATGGAGAAAAATAAAGATTCATCAAGGACAAACCCAATCAGACCACTGAGATTTTTACACATACATATTTTGAGTTTTAAATAATTGACACAAAATTCTAATTAGAATCATACAGCCTTCTTTCCCATTTCTAACTAGATCTAATTCAAAATGTTGGAAAATGTTTGATTCAAACCTATCTTTTTATTCGTTGATAAAGTTTAAATAAAGAGATATTTGGTTGATATGACGACATTGGTGCTCTATAATATTTGGCGTCTTTTTGAAACTCTGGAACCACTGATAAGGCAGCTCGTCCAAAAAATAAAATTTTAGTATTATTAAAAAATTGTTTTTGCTAGTTCCTGAAAGTCACGATTTTCAAAGATTCCCAATTAAACATTCAATTGCATTTGCGACTTGACAGGTGGGACGTATTAAAATAAAAAAAAAATTCTCGATTCACCCTGATATCTTGGCGCTATAATGTTTTTTTAATTTTAACCTTAAATATAAGAAATTTAAGCATTTATATCCGCATTAAAAAACAATAGAAGTTAAGAAAAACTAATATCATGCTTTTAATATTTACTGCTCAATATATATTTAAATTAGAACACTAATTTGACTTTATAGCTCATGCTAAAAACCATAAATATTTAAAAAAAAAATTCTTAAAAACATTCAAAATATTATTCCATTTTTAAACAAATTTTTTGCTTTGATTTTATGTGCTCCAAATATTAGCTTTTAAACAAATTATAGTTTCTATAGCTTTTAAATCATTAAATTGAATGAATTTTAAATAATGGCACCAGACATTATACAAACAATAAAAATATATTAAAAAACTATAAAAATCAAATTAAAGTTAATTTGTGATAAACAAAAGATCTTAAAGTATAAAATATGTAAAAATATTATATAGACCTATAAAGTTTAAACAAAAATGTGGCACAAATTTTAAACAATAACAAGCATTTTGAACAATAAAATTATTTAAGAATAACAAGTGGAGAAAACCAGATTAAATTTGCAAATATTACAATTTTAGTATTTCAGCAAAACCAAGAAAATTTATTCAAAAAATTTTCTAAAATATTTGCGGTTTTATTTTGAATAATTTTAGAAACTTTAAACCACTTACAGTTTATTAATATTATTAAATCAATGAAATTATAATAATAAATAAAGCTTTTCTGGTGGCAGATTCAAACTTAAATAAAAAACGTAATCATTGACACAAGGTTTTATTGAGAGCACTGAACGAGTGAATGAAAATGCGAATTTTATTTTTTAAGAGCACGTTATCCAGGTGCCTTCCGTCGAATTGAACACACTGTTGAAAATTGAGCCTTGTGCTCTGCGCCATACATTGCAGTAAACTTGGTTCAATTGCGCTGATTTCGTGACGAACATTTTCCTTTAGGGCATAAGAGATTGGAGATTTTTATTATAAATCCTCTCTCTAAATTAGCCCATAAGAAAGTTCATAGAAGTTAGATCGGGTGTACTTGGTGGAATGCCCCCAAAGAAAATTTTCCCTAAGCTCTGGCTGTGTGTGCAGTAGACCCATCCTGTGAAACCACTTGTGTGAAGATAACGGTTGCTGAGTTCGCACGTTTGGCGAAAAGAATTCCGTAATCATGCGTCGATAATTTTCACCATTGACACTCGTCGCCTGGTCTAGAGAATTTTCGAAAAGTATGGTCCAGCTGCCCTGGGACAATGCAAGGGTTTTGATATTTTAATCAAAGGCTGCAGGTTCTTCGAGAAGAGTAACGACAGTTTTGCCTAATGTCGATGCCATTTAAGTGAAAATGAGACTCGTCCCTCCAAAACAATGGGGTTTACAGTGCGAAAACGCCCAGCATAGTCTTACAAAAACGTTTGTGTTAATCAAAGTCACTTTCTTTAAGTTCTTAAATAATTTGAATTTTAAACGAATGAAACTTCAGATTTTTTTTTAAATAATATGAATAATCATTCTTAGAAATCCCAGTGAGGCTGCTTTATTTCCGTATCGAAATTTAAGGATTTTCACGTAAACTGCTTTCAATCAGTTCAATGTTTTCAGGGGTCCTTGAAGATTCACTAGGCCCTGGCCTTGGGACATTCATAGCCGCAGCAGTTTTTTGGAATCTTTGCACCCACGAACGAAATGAACAAACACTTGGTCGTCGAAAACGTCTGGTGTTGGATGAAATTGTTAACGAGTAATTACGTAAGAACCATTGCTCTTAAAAAATGTCTTCATAGCAAACGTATGATGCTCACTCGACCATTACGATTTCGTGACTGCCAAAGCCGTACAATCGATAATTTCAATGGTGCCATCCGCACCGTTTTTTAATTTTTGAAATTGTCGTGCTTTAAAGTATAAATTTTTTTAAACGAATTTTATAAAAAATTATTTTTGAATATTGGGGTTATACTTCAATCTACGAAGGCAATAAATAAGTTAGATCTTCCTGGGTGTTGTGGAAATAATTTTGTTACGGTGGTGAAACTGCTTGAACTTTAAAACCCCATTTGTCACTATGCAACCTTCGTATGCCAACGTACTAAAGTCTAACCAATCAACAACACAAATAAAAGTATCGACAAGTGAACCATCTAAAAGGTGATGTTAAAGATATGGTTCATTATTTAATTAAATTTTTGACAAATGTGACTGGCGCTTCCAAAAATCAATAAAAATTTATTCCTTCTTCATGTAGGTCTTATTTAACAGCCCACAATCAGCCTCATAATATGCTTTTGGAAGACAAACTTCATCTGGTAATACGAAAATTAACTTAAATATTTTTTTATGAACCAAAAAATTTATGAAAATTTATTTTCCAAACCTTATATGACATCTAAAAGTATCTTCAGAAAGAGTGGTTATACTTTTTACGATACAAAACATAGCAAAAGTGTTATTGCGGTGGCTCAGCTATAATGATCGAATCAAAAATTTTGCACCAATGTATAAAGAGTATCCCCGATTGTTACATTTAGGCAAAAAATATCTACATTGATGATTTTCCAAGAACATCGTCATTTCATTTTATTTTTCATCAGCTGGGATTGTTAAACATTAGATTCAGTACAAAATTTAAGAGAAAACTTTTTAAGTCCAATCTTCAAAGCTGCAAGTGAATAAAACGCTAAACACCTTTCTGACAGAAAAATGGTGTACCTCAATTCATCATTTTGGCGAAAGTAAAGTGTTGGCTCTAGACATATCTAAGGCGTTTGAAAGAGTCTGGCACTGTGCGCTTCTATCTAAACTTGTTGTTTTTGGTGTCGGTGAAAAATTTTCTCGATTAATATCGAGTTTTTTCAGAGATCAAACTATTCGCGTTGTTATAGATGAGATCTCTTCCAAGGAGTTCAAAATCAATTTAGGGGCACCGCAAGGCTCCGTCCTCTCTCCTACTTAATTTCTTATCTCTCTGAATGACCTTCTATGTCAAACTTCGAATTTTATTTATTCCTTCGCAGACGACAGCATCATATGCCATTCATGCACGTTTGACTATAGGCCTAGATCTTTGGATATTGGGGCTAGAGGACAGAGTATAAATGTTTCGATTAACCGTGATCTGATGGTAATCTCCAATTGGGGCCGTGCAAATAGGGTCGATTTAAATGCCCGTAAAACCCTATGTTGTCTTCTGACATATAAACGCACAATGGATGATACTACCTCGTCTGTATTAATGGATGGTATAAGTGTTAAAAAGACAGAGACTCTTGTTGTTCTGGGCATAAAAATCCAGTGCGATGGCAGCTGGACGGAACACATTTTTCTTGTGTCGAAGAAAGCATCAAAATGTCTTAAACGGTGTAGGAATTACTTTACATCATCTGATCTTCTCAATATTTATACCATCTATATCCAACCGAAAATGGAATACAACTCTAATGTATGGGCCGGTGCCCCAAAGTCTATTTTGGGGCTACTTGACCGCGTACAGGAACGAGCGAAGATACTCATCGGCGACGTTGTGGTATCTAATCGTCTTAATTCACTCGAACACCATCGTGAGGTGGGGAAAGTTTCGCTGTTCTATCGATACTATAATGGAATGCGCTCTGAGGAAATCAGGGATTTTGTTCCCAAAACCCGGAACTTTTTGCGTGATACACGCTTTTCTAGAAGAGCACACCCATACGTAGTTGGTTGGCCAGTGAATCTCACCACTCATTACAGGAAGAATTCCTTCTTCGGTCGCACAGTTCGAATGTGGAATAAACTTCCTAGTGGTGTCTTTCCTGTCACAGTAAATATCGAGAAATTTAAATCAAATGTCCCTTTATTCTCTTTCCCATATCCTATTATCCTGATACCAACACAATGCAATGCATGTATAGGGGCCATCTACTGAGTGCTGGTTATTGTTAAAAAAAAATTAGGGCTTCTGCCTTAATAGTAAGAGATATGCGCCAGTCCAGAATAGCACAAATTATAAAAGTCTATAAAAATTATATTTTTATTTAATTAATCCAAACTTTGTGTCAGCTTAAAAATATTTCTTTAAAGATAATTAAACATGTTTAACATTTAAAACATCCCAAAAGACAGTTTGCCCCAGTCATTGTTCATCTTCAGCAACTTACCAAATAACTTTTAATCGACTTAAAACCTTTTAACAATATGAAAAATTAAAACTACTCCTTTTTCCTTTCCAACCGATTAAACACAAGCCAGTTTGTTCCGAATTCTATTTTATTAAAGAAATTAAACAGACAAACAAAAGCACCGCGAAAATATATGTCTCAAACAGCTGCTAGGATCATAAATGAAATTATTTTTACTGAAATTTTCCATACAATTCCTTGCGTTGTCATTATGCTTTGTACATTTATTACTTGGGTTTTGTATGAATGTTGTGACAACAAAAGAAGGTGCTAAATGGGCAGCAAATACTATTTGTGTGTTACAAAGTGAAGTACTTCTACCTATTTAATAATATAGTTCATTATTTAGTGTGAAACAAAAAGTTGAACATTTCATTATTTCGATTATTGTTGTTATTAACACCTCTTTTGTTTAAACAATGGACGAAAGAAAGGAAAGAAGTCCTTGTTATTTGTATCCTTGTTGTTTGCAAACTCACAAATACACACAAACGCATACACTACATTAAATCTTTTGTTTGTTTCTTTTTTAACTTAACTTTTGTTGTATGATAGTTTGTTTTGTGGTAAGTACAGATTTTTGGTTTTGAGAAACATTATCCTGCTCTTCTTTCATATATTATTCACTCTTATGCACCCTGTGTCTTGACACTTCTATTGTTGGTTGCTTTGTTTGTGCTTGTGTGTGTATATGTGTGTGTGTGATCATGTTCATACATTTGTTGACATTAAAACAAATTTATTGATTAATGTATTTTGAAATGCCATTATCATTTGAACTATTGCATTGTTTTGTTAAACTGTGTATTTGAAAAAGTCATAAATAAACATCAAACACACAACTAAACTGTAGTCTTTTTTTGTTATTTTAATGCATTTTTTTTTTATATTTTTGTAGAAGTAAATATGTGTTTTCCTTTATTTAGTTAAAAATGTTTGAAGGCATTCATTGAAAGTGAAAATAAATCTAGGGTTATAAGACCATATTTTATCGATTTTGATATTTTACTATGTTCAACATTCATGTCTATTGTTCCTGGTACTATTGATGATGCTGCTCTTGGTGTTGCTAATGTTTTTTAAACCATTCAACATTTCAACAGCTGTAACGAATTGTCAACAATATTATGATCATTATTTTGCTATAAATTTTAAAATCCCTTGCCTTTGCAAATATTTGCTGGAAAAGAAATAACTTTTAAATTCGCTTATATTTTTAAGGGCGTTACGTGAAAATTTTGATTTTTTACGCTTTAAAATAAAATTTCCCAATAAAAAATTTGGGGTTACAGTTGCAATAAATTTGTACATAATTAAGCGGACCATGTAAGTATATTTGAACCGAATCCGTACGTTTTGATTTTAATTATCTTATAACTACCCGTAGTTAAAGCGATCGAATTAAAATTTTTTTCTGAGTCGAAAAAGGCATGTTTGTCCGTCCGTCCAGGCCTCTATGTATTGTAATTGAGGAACAGGTCGCAGATCGACATTTGTCTCAAAAAATAAATTTTTAACAAAAAAAATTATAATAATAATATTGTAGAGCTGACAATCGACTCAAAAATATACATGAGACATAAAAATTATTTTAATTAGTGCATGTTCTGATGAAATCAATTATGGTCGCCCTTCACATAGTGCAATATAATTTAGGTTGCTAATTTTCCTTTCTCCATAACCAATCTTGTTCCAAATAACATTGAATTTGTTAACCAGTTGTATACTTAAATAGTAAAAAAAATAAAAGAAACAAAAATCTTATTACTTCAGTCTCAAGCTTTAAACAAAATGCAGTTGGCAACCACTTTTTCCTAATTCTCTACCTAATTACAATTTTTATACATTTTTGCCGGTTTATAGAATAATTTGAACAAAATTTTAATTTGAAAATTAAAGACAAAATTTTTAAAAACAACATTTGTGTATAGGGTGGCTTGTGAAAGTTGCTAAAAAAATAACTTGTGTCACCAAAAATGAAGACCATTTAAAATTAATTATTTTTAAAATTTTATCAATTCCTTTAATACGAGTACACGTGCAATAATACAAACGGCCTTCATCCTCGGTGACACATGTGTGACATCTTACCTAAAAGTGTTTTTGTAGCAGCAAATTCTAATCTTCGGTGTATGATTTTTTTGGCCATAGCTTAATCAAACTTAACTTATGCTAAAAGCTTTTTGTAACTAATATACACATTAGTGACAAGCGTATGCTTCCGCAATTAACGTGAGAGTTAGGGCTTGAAGAAATTTGTTTAACTAGCACTCATTGCAGCATCCCTACAGGGTCACTAGATGTAATCTTCAAACCTAATTGATCTCAAAATTTGCCGAAACTAAGCATTATTGGTCAACCGAGAGAAACTGAGTAGAATAAGGATGGTACTTACCTAAACTAGAGGTCCTTCGTCAATGGAATTTAGATGAAGATTCAGATTTCGAGATGCTTAATTGGGTATCAGTGAGCCCTTTGAAATTTCTGATATCTACTTTCAGTATACTTCAGGTAGAAATTCTAGGAGCTCGGATGACCGTTTATCTTTCTGTGCCGTCTTTCACTTAGAATTCTGCAAGTTTACACCAAAGACGAGATATTCTTTGCCTCTTCAATTTAAACAGCCATCTAGGATATCCTTTTCCCTGAGGATCTCTTAACGCCTGCTTAAGAAACCTTTCAAAGGTGGCAGAATCTGAAAGTGCACTACGCAAAAAAGGAAAGAAGGGGCACAGATAAAAGAGGTGAGATAACGATTTTTAAAGGTTAATTGTTTTAAATTGTTCTTGACGTACTTACTTAGTCTAGATCTTCTTCTGCTGAAAGTACTATGCTATCCGATATTATTGGTAATCCCCCTATACCAAGCACAATCTTTTGGCAAAACACATTGTGGTCATATGGTAGGGGAGAGTATTTTAGGGCATTATTAGACGCTCACTTTTCAGCATTTTCACTCTCCTTTACATCATTGCCTGCCATGTTCTTCAATTTTAAGCTAAATATCTTACCGCGGAAGACGTTGCAAGAAGCTAAACAGCTCGTTTTTGGGACAACGGGATATTTTCAGGCATTTTACATATATCCCACCTAACATTATTAAGCATTTAAAACATATCACTGACTAAAAAGCCGACAAGCTTGCCTGAATCGATGGGGGACATCACTCTAGGTTAACACGTCTGGTTTTCAGGGCTTCATGTTTTTTAAAGATTAGTTCAAGGTAAAAAAGCGGGGTCGGAGCTGCAACCTTCTGCTGGTGATTGGTCATCAGTGACTCCTAAAAATACCTTTATGACTGTAGTCAAGCGAGATGGCTGCTGCACTTCCAACATACAAATTTCTGGTTGATTACATTAAATGATAGTCAGCCAAAGACCAGAGCGGAAGAGATTCTTTTGCGGGGTTCAAAGTGAAAACTGTAGACATAGCAAAGAACAAGGCATACGTAAACTGCTCAGAATGTCCTGAACTACTGTTAAACTATTAAGGGATTAGGGAAGATTTATCTGAAATTTCTAATATAAGACTTGCAGCGTTTGAAAAAAAATTTGGAGCACTTTGGGTCATGGCTCATGTTTTTTATTTTAAAACTAAAGACACCAAAGCGTCTACAAAGGTGCAGAGATCAGTCACTTTCAAATTAACTTGTCAAACACACTGCTGTTTAGAAATTAAAAATGTTTTCAAGCAAAATGTTCTAAGATATTTTGTTGCTTTTTTTTTTAAATGATATCCTCATAACATCATTCAACCCTATTTTTTAATTAAAAATTTTAAATTATTGTAACAATTTTAGCTCCAAGCAGAAAATGGTGCCAAAACCTATATTTTAATCATATCTCACAACAAAACACTCCGTCTTTGAGATAAGGAGTTGCAAAGAATGAAGCAGGCTTACGGGAGGGCACCAAAACTAGGCCGTAAAGTAAAGGAATAGCTATCTGCCTAAGAACAGTCGCAATATTTTGGTTTCGATTCTTGAAGAGATATGGACTAGGTCCATATCAAAAAAACTTGTCCAGAAATGGTTGATGATAACTACCTCCGTTTCAATTTTAAGTCTTTTCGTAAATCATCACAGGCAGCTTTTACCGTGAATCGTTATTGTCACCTTCGTTAACTTTAAAACTATTGAGTTAAAAAAAAATATTTTACCCAAGTGGCTGCAAAATATTTGCCACTTTGTAAGAGCCTAATATGAACAATTTAATTCTCATGCCGGAAATTTGTCAAACAGTTTTCCTTAACTTTAAAAAGGCTCACAAATCACACGCAGATCTCTATTAGCCATGAAAATAAAAAGCCTTTTTATTTTACTTCTTATTCCTCTCCGTCCAAAGAAAAACAAGAACAATTACAATTTAAAGCCATTTCAAATGCCAACATGTACAGTTCAATTTAAACATAAAAAGAATTGTTGCATGTGCCACTCATTCATATAAAATTTATACAAATAAAATTTTAATCTACATAAATACATAGAAAAGCTTGTTGCTCATCCATTCATGCCACAAAACTATAAAGAAATAAAAAATTACGCACACACAAACCAGCGGCATTGATATGTGAAAGAGAATGTTTAATGTGCCATGAAAATATAAAAAAAAATTTTTTTTGCATAAAACTAAACTTGAAAGCAAAACGTTTTTATGTTTTAAGCATGCAACATCGGTAATGTGCAACATGAATGTATGATGTCGACGACGACGATGATGATGACGATGACATTGACTAATCGGTGGCCATAAACATGCTTACGCATGCTGATTTGTAATGCTCTTGTTTCTTGCTGCAAGTGCATCATAGAAAATATATACATTTCCAGCCTCAAAAATTTAAATTTGCAACAACGGCAATTACAAATCGATTGTAAAATTTTGAAAAAGTAAACAGGATTATAGACAAAAAATATACACTGTCAGAATTAAAACAGAATTTAGATGTTATTGAAAAAAGAATGAGTTATTTTTTTAATTCAATAAAACACAATTATCTAAATTACAACCTGTGTTATGTCGTTGTAGGAATATATAGTACAAGTGCATAATTTTAAAAAATTCTTTGTTTTTTTTAAACATTTCTTTTTGATTAACAATGTAATCGATAGTGTACTTACCTGGGTGCTGTTGTTTTTGTGACTATATATGTCACAAAAAATATTTACGAAAACTTATAGGAAACTAGTTTTATAATTTAGAGAATCTGCAAAACTTATAGGTGAATTATTTTTAGAACTTTTAATAATGAAAACCATTTTTTTCCGATGATATAAGATTCTTTGAAGAATGATCCCATTGAAAAATGGCCCCAAGCTAAAAATTCAAAATGGCACGAAAATCTTGGGTCATTCCTCCTGTTTTATTTTGGAGCTCTTTTGAAAATTTTTGCATTTCTAGGGCCGTTTGATACCCTTTACACCACATTCAAATTATGCGTTACTTCAAATATATGTGACAACCAAAAATAATGGTCACATAATTCGATTGACTCAGAGTCCATTCTTAAGTCAATTAAAGCCAGTGCGTCCATTAGTCTGTCTGTCCAGCTGGGTCTCCATGTATCTTTGTAAAATAGGACAGAGATTAGCTATTTGGGTTCGGCACTAAGATTGTTGTTTTTGTAATTAAACTTTCATATTTTCATACAAATATCTTCCCGAAGAAATAGGCATTTTGGTCTATAACTGACGCGAAAATTTTAATATTTTTACAAAATTTTGCAAATGTGTTTTACTTTATGCCACCAAAAAGTATACTAAACAAACCTGTAACCGGTTTATTTTCTGTTATAGCCTCTATACAAATAAATTCCCGGAATAAGCATTTGACCATAAATGGATCGAATATTACTTTACTTAATCACAATTTTGCACACATGTTGAAATTTGTGCTACCACCTTCCCACAAATGTTTTCGGTCGACTTTTTATATAACCCTCATAAAAATATGGTGTAGGGTATAATATGTTCGGGCTTGATGGACTTTACCTTCCTCATTGTTTTCCTTATATGAGGAGTGTATCGAAAAAATTTGAAGTTGCATTAGGTTAAATAAAACTTAAATCGTGCAAAAAATAATTTTTCTTTTTATCACTTTAGATGTTATATATATGTTTGATACTATTATTTTATGACTCATTAATTTTCAATTATTATTACAATCAAAATGGACTGCGAAAATAAGTAGGTGAAAACATAACTAAAACCTTAAAAAAAAATCCGCAATGGACTTTTTAAAAAAATAGCAAAAAATTTGAAAGTTGATCCTCGAACTGTTTTAAATGACAGTAAATGGTATAAGAAAGACCTGAGCATTGAAAGAAAAACTGGATCGGGAAACTAAAAGGTCAAAGAGATATTAGTAAGATAAAAGATGTCAAGGAACTGTTTCAAAGAGCCCCTAACACATCTATCAGAAAAGCTGCGCGTTCGGTGAAATGCTCTAATATTTTTTTCCAAAGGGCCAAAGCTTATGCTGGGCTACAGACATGCAAAGTTCAGAAAGTTCCAGATCGAAATTCGTTAAAGAACTTAGAAGCAAAAAAAGAGCGGAAAATTTAAGGCAGATTTTTAAAAAAATTCACCTGTTGTGTGATGAATGACAAAACATACGTACTTGCAGACTTTCCGTAACCTCCCGGCCAGGATTTTTATATTGCTGCTGAAAAAGGTAATGTTCAGGGAGAGTTCGGGACAAAAAAACAAACAAAATTCCCTAAAAAATTTCTTGTATGGCAAGCTATTTGCAGTTGTGGCAAACGAAGCCTAGCATTTGTGGCATCAGACACGATAAACACAGAAATTTATATCACGGAGTGCCTACAAAAACCAATTTTTCCTTTTTTAAAACAGCACTGAGTGTTTTCATTATTTTGGTCTGACTAAGCATCATGTCACTTTCAAAAAAAGGCACTTGAGTGGTATTCAAAGAATAATGTCATGTTTGTATTACGAGAGGCAAATCCACCTAACTGTCCAGAACTTTGGCCTGCAAAAAGGTACTGGGCTCTCGTAAAAAAGGAATTGAAGAACACAGGAAAGGTATCACAGAACACGTCCGATTTTAAGTGTAGATGGACCACCTCCTCGAAAAAGGTAACAGAAGCAAATGTAAAGTCTTAAATGGCTTCGCAAAAAAGTCGATAATTTTATAAACACGAAATAATAAATTAAGATTTAAATGTTGAATAAATTCGTTCAATATGCCAATTAATTTGCGTATTTTAAAGAGTTTCTATATTGCACAATTTGAGTTTTATTTGAGCCGTTTATTTTTAAAGTGGCACAAGTCACTTTTTCTAAAAAATCGAGTTAATGGCAACACTAAATAAAATTGAACCGTATCTTTTTATATCCTTAAATATCTTGACTTTGAAGAAAAGTGACTTATACCTCTTTCAAAGTAAACGGCTCATTTTACTTAATGCAGCTACAAATTTTTTTCGATACACTCTCCTTATTACCTTAAGAAGCTAAAGCATTAGCTTAAAATTTTTTTTTTCTGGAATTCATTACTATAAAGTAATTTTTTTTTTTAAATTTGGCAACCCTTGTTTGTGCTTTATTATATCAGACTTATACCAGACTTAAACGAAAAAATTTCACATCGTGTAAATTTGGTATTACACGATAAGATTTTTAATAAAATTACTTTCATTAAATTTTACGTTTCTAGAAATTGAGGATAGAAAATAAGGCTCTTCTTTACCCCTTTTGCCTACAAACCAAAATTTCATGGAAGTAAGTTCATGAAAAATTTTATCGTGTAAAAATCTGGTAAGAGTCCAGTGTTAGATTGTCTATTTCTAATTCATTTTTTTTGCATCAAGTAGAACATATTCATATTAAAAGACACAAAAACCAAATTAAATTTTACTAAAAAATTTTTCCCACACTTTCTTTTTCTGCACTTACTCTTTCCAGCCATGGCTGCTTTTATGTATGTGAAAAAAAAAAATATTTTTTATTATTCAGTTCAGCAGCAAATAAAATATTGTTGCAGCTTCTAATCATTCCCGTATGTTGCAACAACAAAAAAACCAAAAATGTTTTTGCAAATGTTTGTTCATTTGGCTTAATAAATTATAACATTCCAAATAATGTAGTGACCGTTTGTTGCATGTTGATTGCAAATGTTGGTTGTAAAAAGATGTTGCTGCCTCAAAAGCAATTTGCTGGTGCTGTTAATGATGATGGTCGTAGTGATGGAAGTGTTAGTTTTACATTGGTTTCTTATGGTGGCGTTGATTGTATTAGTGCTTCTTATATGTTGGGTTTCAGCTTAATCGGTAAGTTAGTTTTAGCAGCAGTGAAACTTGTATTGAAAGCACTTGTAACAGCACAAAATAGCTAAACGCAGCAACAAGATCACTATGCATGACGCTAATTCTTGTGGCCATATTTAAACTGACAGTTATTTAATTTTGACACGTTGTTGATTACTGTCACGTCAGATGTCACTTTGATTTAGTTTTAGTTTTGAGAAAATTGAAAATTGAAAAAAACTCAAACAGAAACTGCCTATGATTTAGATTCAACTGGTGCTTAAAGATGATAAGAGGTGTTATCTTTAGGCCCTACCTGCAGAGTTGTAAATTTTTTTTTTTAGTTCAGGGTGTATAATACGCTTCGTGTTAAAAATAGCATCTCTTTGCAGCATTCAAATATTAATAGTCTGCATTGTTGTTTCCTTTTAAATGATCTGCAAATTTATTGAAACCCTGATATCTGTATGAAACACTCTACGGCAACTAATTGCTTAATTTAATTACTTTTCGCCGACAACAATAACTCCTAGCTCATACAGCTTTATAAAAACTGCAAACAATTTGTGAAGTTTCTGTAAACTTAACAAAACAGACGTATTGACAAACGCCATAGACAGCCCAATAGATACTTAATTGTTTTGAGTACTTACAGACAAGTGAAATGTACTTTTAAGCAACAATCATTGCATTTTGTTTTAATCAAACCAAAGCCAAATACATATTTACAACTTTCAGATCTACATTTCTTGTACCTTGCAATTGCGTGCATTTCTTCTCTTGACTAAGATAAAAACCTTTGCATTCAATTTAAGCGATCGAAATAAAAAATCAAAGAAAAAAAATAATTTTCTTAAAACTATCTTAGCGTCAAAAAATGCTGCTAAAGCTGATGATGCTGCTGTTACTGCTGTTGCTGTTGCCATATATTGAGATTAGGTTTTTCTAATCTAATATTTTAACAATATTGCTTTGATTTCAACTCTGAAATATGATGATTTTGTTAATGTTATTATGGTGTCATTGTATTAAATATTTTGTTGTTGCTGCTGTTAATGTTAGTCAAAGTTGTTACAATTGCTGTTATTATTTGTGTGTGGAGCGTGAAATTATGGTAAGTCACCTTAAATGTCGTTTACTGCTATTTGCGCGTAGCAACTATAAATTACACAATGATTTATTGTGTATTTATCAATGAAAGCATTTTCTTGCAATCGATCAATTTCTATTTGACAGCTTAAACCAACATATCGTCACAGAAAATGCAAAACGCCCTATCTAACATTTAAAAATTTTTTGGAAGGGGCAAGCATTTTTGTGTAAATGAAAAATATATTTACAATTAACACAAATTTTTGCCATATATATTAGTTAATAAGAATCAACAAATTTATTTCTGCTGAAAAAAAAGAGTTTTGCGAGATGACGTACATATTTGAAGGCTATAATTTATAAAAAGCCAATTTTAAATTGTTTGTTAGATAGGGCGTTTTGCATTTTCTGTGACGATATACGGTAGCAAATATGTATTACGTGCTGTTCTCTTATACAACAGCAAATATATATCCATTTTTGTATCAATTCGGTCTTTACTATGATTTGTAATTATTTTCTTTATATTAATTTAAATAAAATTGATATAAAAAATTACTTTAAATAAGGAAAACTGTTATATATTAGGAATGTTTATTAAGGATTCTTTAACTACGTCGGTTAGAAATGGAGCTGAGCACTTTTTTTGATGATTTAATGATATTTAAAGAAATATCTTCCATATATTTTTTATTTCTTTACATTGCTCCCACAGTTTCCAGGGTGCTCCTACAAAGTTAAAATTTAAGACCGATCCCAATTAATTTTTTCTCCCAAACACTTATGAAACATACTTTCCCCCTATTTTCAGCCCCTAATAGGGTTGCTCTTCAAAATTTAAAAAAATTAGGGTAAAAACCCCTACTTTCTTTTAGTCACCCCTTGAGAAATAAAATGTATTACAGACTTCCATTTTTCCCCTCACAAATATGTTTCTAGCACAGACTTACCGTCAGTCTCCACTCTTATGGTAGTTTCCATACAAAATTTGATAAAATTTTGGTTCTGAATAAATTATTAAAAAATAAAATTTATATTAATTTAAAGTTTTATTTCCATAAAATATTAATATATTGCATGTATTTTGTTTAAGCCTGGTTTTTTATATTTTTAAAACTGGCCAACATTTTTCAATCGCTCGTTAAAGGTATAAGTTAAAGGCGCTTAAGAACTAACTAAGTTACTAAATAAAAAGGACGTTTTTGAGGTCCTGGAAAAAATATCGTGCTCCTAATTTTAAAAATATTTAACAGACTTTAAAGCATATTCTTAATAAAAACTGTACGAAATTTTACTTTTTGTGTCAATTTTTATTTGAAAAATTAGTGAGAGTCCTTAAAGTTAAACTTGCCAAATTTTAAATTACTTTTAATAATATTTTGCTTCTTTTTGCTTCTTTGAAACAGGGCGTCTTTGAGATATTAAAATAAATATGCACAGATCATAAAGCATTTTTTAACTAGTGTCTGTACAAAATTTTATCTTATAAATGAGGAAGGCAAATCCTTGAAGTCCAAGTGATTAAGCTTAAGGATTAATTTAATTTTATCGTTTTAAAAATTTGTAAATAAATTTAAAAGTGATTTTTTATTTTTTTTTAACTATTTTTGAAAATTTATTTTTTAGGAGCAAGGATTATCCTTGCAGGGACATAAAAGAAGTTTAGGAATGTTATAGCTTATGTCAATACAACATTTAATTGAACTGTTGCACAATTTACCATTTTTATTTTAGGAATTTTATTTTCCTTATCAGGCTCAAGTTCAATACTATACTAAATTCTCATTTATTTGCAAATAAGAAATTAATATTTTTAGTTTTAACTACATTTTTATTAGCGTTAGTTGTTAAGAAAGGAAATTTTTATTGAAAAAACAAGATTTTTTACCGATACTAGCCGAGTAGAATGCATTTTCGAAAAACAGCTACGATTTTCATCATCATATAAAACAAAATAAAACAAAAACTTATTTTAGGAATATATGAGAAGGACATGAATCTTTAAATTTAATTAATTAAGTTGGAAGTTTTGTTTATATTTTTTTTTAAATTTAAATATTCGTATGTGTTTCAAATTTTGCGAAAAGTTGTTTTTATTTTTTGCCCTTTCTACCTTATGTGGAAAAGGACATTTTAAAGGTAGATGTATCGTTGCTCGGATCGAAAAGATATTTGTATCGTCATGAAATATGTTAAAACTTATGTGTGCACAAACTTAACTATTTTATTGAAGTATATATGGAAGGGATACTAATCCTTGGAGCTAAAGTTATTAAATTTTAAATTAAAAAAATTTTTTTATTTCTCGCACTTTGTTTTTTTAATGAAAATTTTCGAGGTTGGCGTTTATTAAATTAAACTATAATATTTTCTATTCCCGTTATGGCAACTTTAAGTCAAAGGATTTATGAGGAGGACTAGAGATTAAGTTTTATGTCTGAGTAATTTGTATTGATTTAAGTGTGCCAAATTTTATTTCTTTATAATAACTTCAATTTTTGGTTTTTTGTTATGGGAAATTACAGCACTGAGCAACGCAAATTATCCCTAAGTGGAAGCGGACTTGTCCAAAGCTAGTGAAGCGAACGGTTTCTTAGGTTAGGGACTGGTTCTAGTTTTTACATTTTATATGAGAAGAACCTGTCACTTTTACATTGCATTGTCATTAAAGGGGAAAATTGGTTCAAAGCTAACACCTCAGAGCGGGTTACAGGCCAATTCCATATAAGAAAATTTTTCATTATTTGTTTAAGATCCAGTTCAATCCTCTTTGTTTGTATTTATGCGCGTGTGTGTGTATATATATAAAGAGGTGAATGTAGGGAACAGTATTTCCATTTTTTCTCCCAACCTTTTTAACACCTTTTAACCAGTTACTTGATGTGTATCTTTTTAACCGATCACGACCAATAACATTTGCTCAATTCATGTTTTGTACCTGTCACGAGACGGGTACGCCGACCAATTGACCCACATTTCCCGCAGGGATGCTTAATTCATATTCGATACTTAAATAAGTGGAAATTTTTTATAAGCATAACTATGTGAAATTCTTTTAATGACTAAAAATTTTTTATATAACTTTAATTTCCTTTTAAATTTTAGGTCATTATTTTCTCACATTCACTTTGCTTAGCCGAACTTTTACCAATCAAATTACAAATCATTAACTATTAATTCTATTTACTATTTAAAACTAAAACATTTTCTTTCTTTCTTCTAATTCAAATCAAATTTTTGCGTTCGTTTTTTTTTCTAAATAAAATGTCACATTTGAAAAGACATGATCATAAATAAGAAAGATGACAAAAAAGTAAAAGATTTGACGCTTTACAGCAATTTGATTGCAACATGTGCTGCATATTCAAAAAGTTCAATTGACCAATATTATAAAAACAAATAGAAAAAAAATTTATAAAAATATATAAAAAGATAACGCGGTACCAAATTCAATTCAAACGATACAATAAGCATAGAGAACAGAAGCCGTTTGTCTAACTCTTTTTGCAAAAAAAAAAATTAAAATCCAATAGAAATTACAGCCAAATACTAAAACTAGCATCACCATCGATCATTTTAAGCAAAAATGGTTAAAGCAAACTGTGCGTATACCACAGAGTTTAAGTTGTAACTTGCAAGTGCGCAAGAGTGCCTGCGCAGTTTGGTTTTTCTTTAAAATTCAGGTGGTTGAATGTATTTGATTACTTTGTAAAAATATTTAGAAAAACACCAGCGCATGACCATATTGATAATGATAAGTTGACATCTAATGTTTTGACAATATGGATGGCAAATAATATTAAAAAAAGCTTAAGAATTAGAAACAAATAGAGGAATAAACAGAAAAGAATACAAAAGTTTTGTTAAACGTTTGCTCGAATTGTGATTGCTGGCCTTATATAAATATCATATAAATACATAAATAACTTTTTATATTTGGTTAAAAGTCTTCTAGTTTTTCTGTTTTTTTGTTTTTTTGTTGCTGCTCATTCTGCCATTGCTTTTAAGCTAGTAGTGCTACGAGCTTTAGCCTACCAAAAGCAGAACTTAAGTATTCCTAAGCAACATTATAATCAAATATTTTTATTTCAATGTATTGTTATTTAAAAATATTTTTTGGCTTTATTAGATAATGAGAAAAGTATATTCTTAGTAAAAAATTTAATTAAAACCTAATTTTTCCTTATGCAATGTGATTCCTATTTACTACACAACATCTATGCTCCAGTTTGGGGCATATTATTTTTCAATAATTGACATAAGGACTAAATTGTACTGTCACAAGCGACAAGTTCCCTTCGTTAGAAAATACTTATTTAAAGGAAACATAGAAAAAATATATATAAGCAAAATCAAACATTGCTCAACATGGTTAAAGAATTTTTTGGTCAACAGTTAGATATCGGTTCTATCGCAAAACTTACACACTATTTACTGGTCAGATAGCGTAAGAAGGAGAAGTCTAGGCTAAGTTTTCTATCAACTGTTATTACAGCTTGTGTCTAAAACGTGACTAAGACGAAATTGTATACCAAGTAACTGTTCTAATTGGGCTAACCAAGGCAAAGCCTAGACCAATTTTTCCCTTCCTCCTTCTTAACTCTCCTCCTCGTGGTATCAACTTTGTTAGCTGCCTTTAATATCCATTGAAGGCGGTAAGCTAAACAGTGGCACACGTTCATCCGCAAGAATGATGTAATCTGGGTTAGGCTTGGATTAAAACGGAAAATTCCGAAAATTCAACCAAAATTGTAAAAAACCAAACTGAAGTCTTAAGTATTGACATATTCTTTTACTACGATATAGAAGATAATCTGGGGCCCAATACATGTAGTGTGCTGAGGCCATGAGAGAAACATCCCTGCGGGAAATGGATGTCAATTGATCGGCGTAGCCGTCCTGTTTCAGGCACAAAACATGAACTGGACAAAAGTTGTTGGTCGTGAATGGGTAAAAAGGCACACATCAAGTAACTGGTTAAAAGGGGTTAAAGAGGTTAGGAGAAAAATGGAAATGCTGATCCATACACATAAACACACATCTGTTTGTAGGATCTTAAACAATTAATGCGAAATTTTCTAATATAAGACTGGCCTGTTATCCGTTCTAAGGTGTTAGTTTTGAACCAATTGCTCCCTCCAATGACAACGCAATGCAAAAGTGAAAGGTTCTCTTCATATAAAGTGCAGGAACTAGAACCAGTCCCTACCCTAAGGGACCATTGACGTCAATAGTCTTGGACCAGTCCAGTTCCCCGTAGGGATTTTTTATGCCTGTTGGTATCCAACAATATTTGCGATGAAGATACCGTAGAAGCAATCCCAGATAAGGGGTATTAAGTACATACCGCCTACGCAGAATGAGGTCGAAATAACCGTAACCATTCTTAGAAATAACAAATATTCTACGCTTGGTATTGTGTGAAAGATTGAAATTAAACGTTGAATAGATAATTGGATCATAATAATTCGGCTTTAAATCTGGCAAACCCACCATTGAACACATAAACACACTACAACAAATTCTAAAAAAACTACAACTTTGAGTAAATCAACGATTTGGTCTACCTTGGCACCGCCACAAAGAAAAACTAAATCAGTTTTGAGACAAAAAGAAAAACAGTAATTGCCCATAGAAGCTACTTTGGACTATGTAAGTAGTTTAAAAGAAAAGCCACCTCCAAATGAAAAAATACTCTCTTAAGGACAGTGATATTCTTCATACTTATAGCCCTGAAGCATGGATACTGCTGAAAACAGATAGGGCAGTGCTTAAAGTATTCGAAAGTAAAACTCTTCGCAAAGCCAATAAACCAAAAGTTAATGGAAGATACCAGTGCCCTATGAACCGCGAGCTTTATGAGCTGTTAGGCGACCTTGACATAGTTAAGCGTTTTAAAATTCAACGTCTTCTTTGCCTAGATCATGATGCAAGAATGAATGAAGATGCTTTCACTTAGAAGTTATTTGAATGTAGACCTGGCGATGGATTAACCAGAAGGGGAATACTGAAACTCCAACAAAAGGATCAGGTTTAGGAAGACATTTCAAAACTCTGTGTCAGAAATTAGAGAAGAAGCACTGAAGATCGATTTAAATGGAGATCGACTTTAGGTTCTAATAATGGAACAAGCGTTCTGTAATAGTTGCTTAAATAATAAAAAAAAATCAATATGGGCAGAAAAGCTTTATAGACAAGAATCTATTCTAAATCTTTTTATGCGGAGTTAGTTGCAATTCCACTAAGGACTCTCAAGACCAGGATATACAGAACCTTTTTTTAAGTGACTGAGAACTGTAGGTAGTTGTGGCAATTGATATGCTTTGTCTAAATATCCTGCACCGGCTGCCGGGAGACCTTAACAAGGAATCCAGGGCCAGCTCGAATGACCTTCTGGAAAGTCATCTAGCTTTAGGATGCGTTAAGTACCCTGAGTCTTAGTTTAAGCTTGCATTCTTATAAGCATCTTCCGAAAGATATGTTCATGAGAAACCGAAGTTATTTCAGCCCAGACTTGACAGGGTTTTTGAACTTAAATTTTTACCCTTAACCAATATATATTTGTTTGTTTTAAAAATCATCTTTTTAGCCACTGATGATCCTTAACATCATCTTCAGCATAGTTCTGTGATCATCCGTCGTCATCTTTATTGTCTGACGTAGCATTATCATCATCATAGATACTGTCATCATTGTAGTTCTAACCATTTATGTCTTGTTATGGCACATTTATTAAATATCGATCGTTATTTAAGATAAGTTTTTTATAATTTTTTTCATTACATCAGTTTAGTTTTTCCTACTTTTCATTTTCTTTATTGGTTAAGCATGTGATGATACTCTGGTGGTGTATTATTTATGATTATTTTGGTATGCCTTTTGGGTATTTTAAAAATTTAGTCGTGAGTGCTCTCAAACACAAATGCAATTAATGACCAAATTAGTACATCTTATGGTTGAAGTAGAGGCTTAGGCCACAAGAAGCTTAAAAATATTAGAAAAAAGTATTAGAAAAATATATAAAAGATATCACAAAATTTAAAAAAGAAGAAAAAATAAATAAATCAAAGTATGATTTACTTTAAATTGTTTCGTCATACAATTGTCTATATAAGATTGCTTGCTTTGGTAAACAACTATTTGGTTGATTTATTGGTTAGATGTTGCTGTTGATACTTTTTGGAATTAACTGCAAAACTGTTGAAGAAATTCTTGCAGCCAAACCGTCTTTTGCGTTTTAAAGAAAGGCCTTAAAAATGTGCAAAAAAAAAACAATATTAAGGCATTAGCAAGTGGAAAAGTAATATTCTTAAGCTAATGAGAGTTATATTCCGAATAGAAAAAAAAAATGTCAACTGAACGAAAGAAAGCAAGACTGTTAAAAAGATTGAAATGTCAGTTTAGAATATAAAAAGATTTAGTCGACTGTGTCAATTGGGGATATTGAGCGCCAGCTATTATGACAATTATAAGGCCAAAATAGGAAAGCAAGATATGTTTTCTGATGAAAGAATTATAGAAATTTTAAAAGTTCTTAGCCATATATGCTGGCTTTATGCAATGTTACCGTAATAAGATGACAACTAAGAACTTTTTTCATCCGGCAAAGAAAATAGATTTTTAGTAGGAATTTGCACCATAAGATGATGTTAAAGACAAGAAGAGTACCCAAAGTTGTCACATTATAGCTACAGTTTGGCATAGAATAAATAGAAAAATTTTTGACGTATTTTAAATTCATTATAAAACTTTGCAAAGAATTTAAAAATTTTAAAATTTTGTTGGTTGCTTGGTACTGTTTTGATCAAACTCTGCTTTTTGATATTTTTTTTTTGTGTTCCCTTTAAGGAAACCTTAAAGTTTCCAAGCAATAATAGGGTTTTGTTTTATAATTATTTATTTGCAAACAGGAGTGTTTTTCTAAAACCCTTCAGTCTTAAATTTTTACGATTAGGTTTTCAAAACATATCACTTTTTCCAATATGTGTTTACGTTTACAATTTACACAGATTTCAAATAAGTATTCTTACAAGGGTAAATCCCTACGATTACACCGTGTTCCATGTTGAGAGTTAGTATAACAGCCTATCTACTTTTTAACTTTTTTGAAGCTTTTTTGCCAGAAATTGAAGGTGCCACGTAGGAAGTTATGTCTAAACATCACAGTGCAAATATGATGATGCTAATGTTGACATCACCTACCTTAATTGCGTTTACATCCGATACTTTCTTGACATGAATACAGGTTCTTTGTAGTGTGTTATCCAAGAATGTTAGATTAAAGCATTGTGTATATTACCTTTCATTACTTTACCCCTCAAAGCATGAGTAGTCATCCCGCTGTGGTCTGGGTTTATCTGGATAACTTAAACTTAAGATTATAGAAGACTTTCTTTTTGTGAGTTAATGGGACTGATGTCTATTTATCCCCTTATTCCTGTTAAGCAGATCGTAGCTTTCTTGATACTTTCTCTTTCCTTTTTGGCGGCTGGATTATTGAAAATTTTCTTTCTCAAAAGGAGTTTCGTTAATCTTAAGGAGGTCAGCTTCAGAGCTCCACACCCTTTGTCTGGGCCAAATTGTCCTTTACGGCTTTTTCTGCCTGACGAAAATTCTTTACTTCTCTACAACTAAGTATACGTTTAGTATGTGTCATGACATAACTAATCTGGCATTTCTATCCTTGATGTACAGAAATATTTGGGTATATCTTTATAAATCAACTGAATCACCTTAGTGATAGGACATGCTCACGGTAATAATGCTTAGCTAAGCATCAGGGATACCCCTTGAACTTTCAGCCTTCTGTCTCCATTTGAATTAAGGATGTGGTCCAAAATTGCTGAGTTAACTTAGTTTTTCATCTCTTCAGGTATCTTGTGACAATTTCGTAGCAGATTTTAAACCCCTTTTTTGTTTTTAAGCTTCCTCTTACATATCAATAAAGTCTTTTTGTAGAAAGCTCTTTCCTTAACAGCAAGTTCCGTTGGAGGTCTTGCATTTTCCAAAAGGATGTTAACATTGTCTCGCTTGTTCGCAGAATAAGGACTAGATTTTCATTCGAAATGAGTCAAGCAAGTTTAGCACGTTAATGCGGGAAAGTGCTACCCCTTTTCTTCTCTCACATTTTCTCCTCTAAGGTTCGGGTTCTTTTTTCCGCCACAGAAGGAGAAGGAGGATTATCTGATTAATATATTTTGGCATCCGGGCCATGACTTATATGCTTTAACGGTTAATTTTTGCCAATATTTTGTGCAGTGCATTCGATAACGGCTTGTTTTGGTCGATGCTATAAATTACCCCTACAACAATTCATCTGACTTCTTAGATGGCATAAACACTTAACGCTGATACCGGGGTCATTGCCTTCTACGTTTTAACTTTGTTCCTTTAATATGTTTTCCAACAGGTGGTTTTTCACCTTATAAAATCATAGACCGCCATAGACAAGGTGCAGGTGTCTAACCCCATTCCCTAATCGGCGACCAGGAAGCACGCCTGTAAAAATACCAACTTTTTAATTAGATAAACTTTATTTCAAACTTTTTTTATTTTAAAAAAATTACAGTTCTCAGCCAACGCGGTGGGCAAGTCACAAAAATCGTGCCAATTGAAGAGTCGTGGTTTCAATCTTAAGAAGGCTGTGGCTAGGCTGCTTTATCGTATGATTTTGATATTTCAAAGTGTTCAAGTAAGTGGACCTTTCTTTTTATGGCTGTCCAATAAAAGTTTTTAACTTTACAACATGCTTGTTCTTAATTAGGTTACAACAGTCAGGTTCACAACTGATTAGTCCACTATGATTATAATAAAAATAATTTTAACTTTTGGCTGTTTTACTTACTTATTTAGTTGGCCATTTATAGCAATACATTTGGCTCACTTTCCAAACTGAGGATGGATTTTCAAGAACTTTTCTCTTCTGTGCTTTTTTTTCAGTTTTTTTAATTAAATTTAAAAGGTGTTTTTGGACTTGATTATAATAAATATTTCACTGTTTGTATGGCCGCTGCTTTCAACTTTAAAGAATGAAACTGTGTTTCAATATCTGTGCCCACACCAGAGAGTTATTTTCCATTGTCTCTCTAACTTAGGGTCATACGAATGGAAACACGGTTCTTTGATCACTTAATTAAAATTGTTACAAATGTTCCTGTAATTAAGAACAGTAGATTTTATCTGATATCAACATTTTCTTATCCTTATTGAATGATCAAAAGGAGCAAAGTCCCATGTTTTATTAAATTTACGTTAAAGAGAAAAAGTTGAAATAAATTAACTAAAAACAAATTAATTCACATGAACACCACACGATACCATCCACAGGGTTACAAAAGATGCAAAAACCCCAAACATGAAAACAAAGAGCAGCGTTTGTCTGAACGTATGTATCTCTACAGTTGAGTGCTGTAGATCGTTATCATTTTCGCACCTTTGGTAGCATATAAATCTCCATATTACATATGACCGATGTGGCGGCACAAGCACTTAAGCCTGTGCATAAGGCTGGCATACTTCATAATTCAGCGATTCTCAAAACAAGTTTTACAAAAATTTATTCAATATATTATTTTTTAAAAGAAAATTTTGATTAAGCTGAAGTTTTTTTCGTTTTTGGATTTTCTTGCAAAACGCTATTTGTTGTGAAAGTTTGTGAGTTGCTGCCTATAACAAAAAGCAAGCCCTCTACCCTTAATTTATAAGGCTGCTATGTCCTTTATTAAGGAATATTTTGAATGTGTAGTAGTGGAATTAAATTTTTAATATAAAGAGGAATAGCTTTGTTACAAGGACTGGCTTAGAGAAAGTTTTTAGGTAAAAAAACTTATGTCTTTAAAACCAATATTCTATCGAGGAGAATTCATATTTACGATAAAGGCCTCAGACCTAACTTGTTTTAGTAAAATTTATAGAACATAACTTTAATGTTTGAAAATGAATTTTGTTGTCAAATGTAAGTCTTCAGGTGCAACTGAGCTTAGATTTTTCCGCGTTTGGAAATCTGAAAAATATTTTGCAGCTTAAAACCAAATATTTTATATAAAAACTATAAATTGGCATTTGATTGTTTACTTTTAAAATTAACAAAATAGGGTATCACAGACTTGTGCTTAACTGGCATTAATTTTTTTAAGAAGGTTTTGTTTTCTACACGCCAACAATAATTTTTATCAACATTATTTAAGCGATATGCAAATTGGTTTTTTGTATTTAATGGCACCCCATTAGGTTTGAAGCCATAGCGGAGATCTTTTTCGCTTTTTGTTACACCCAACACATTACACTTACTCCAACGAATAGATCGCAAAGGCCTCCTGATGCAGTTAACTGATAGCATACACAAGCATAACAACAACAACCAAAAACGCATATAATATAACTTGAGTGTGAGGCTGATAATGTTTCAGTATTTTCTCATTTTGTTTGTAAAAATCATTTTTCATAAAAAAATCTATGCCAGCTGTATGGATAATTTTGTTTTTAAAATCAAACAAAACGTGAAGAAACTAATATCAAAACTAAGAAATCATTTTACATAGAGAAGGTGGAAAATCACGCAGTGCTTAACAACGCTGAAGCAAACTGATAGGCTGCATAATAAATGTTAAATTAAATTATAGGAAAAGATACAAAACATGCACACATGTGTGGTTATTTTCAAATATTAGTATAGGAAGACTGCAGCGGGAAAGTTTTCAATTAACTTTTGAAATTTTACGTACTTGTATTCGTTCGCAGTGTAAAGGGCTAACTATAATGTGCTTTAGCTTACTTAAGCAAAAGTGCGAATACACATGTTTAAATGTGTATAACTATAGGGCTAACTATAATGTGCTTTTGCTTACTTAAGCAAAAGTGCGAATACACATGTTTAAATGTGTATAACTATAATGTTCTTAAGCAACTTTTCGTTAAGTTTCGTCAAGTTACGTTTGTTTAAGCAAATAGCGAACCTGATCGTACTTTGCTTAATGTATCAGCTGTGTATATTTGAGTTGCGCGCACTGTTGCACTTTTAAGTACATTTTTATTTATGTGAAAATTTTTTGTATTTATTAACTTTTATAATATATTTTTATTATTTATTTGCTAATGGTTTAATCTTTTTAAGTTTTAGATGTTAGTTAAATAACATTTTGCGAAAAAAAATCCATATATTTGGAATATAAAAGTAAAACAGTTTATGCAAAAGTACAAATATTTCCAACTGAGTTCTGTAAGTATTTAAGTCCAAAAAGTACAATATAGCCACTGAAAAGCCTTCAATAAATTGATTAAGCATTTGACAGGCTTTTCGTTGATATTTGACATTAGCTTTAGTTTGTTTAAGCACAATATAGTTAGGCCTTATAACGTTCTTAAGCAACTTTTCGTTAAGTTAAGTCAAGACACATTTGATTAAGCAAATAGCGAAGCTGGTCGTACTTTAATTAGTGGATCAGCTGTGTATACGTGAGTTGGGCGCACAGTTGCACTTTTAAGTACACTTTTATATATGAAAAAAAATTTTTTTATTTAATAACTTTTATAATATAATTTTATTATTTATTTGCTAATGGTTTAATATTTTTAAATTGTAGAAGATACTTAAACAACATTTTGCGAAAAAAATCCATATATTTGGAATATAAAAATAAAACAGTTTTTGCAAAAGTACAAATATTTTCAACTAAGTTCTATAAATATTTAAGCTCAAAAAGTACAATATAGCCATTTAAAAGTCTTCAATAAAATGCTTAATCATTTGACAGGCTTTTCGTTGATATTTGACATAAGCATGAGTTTGTTTAAGCACAATATAGTTAGCCCTTAAGGGTACGGAATATAACTCAACTGTAGTTTGTCAAATCCCAACATTTATAAACTCGGTACAAAAGAAGTACTTTAGTAAGTGAAAGTAAATAAAAAGTACTACAAACAAAAGCTACAATATTTTGTATTTGTTGTTTATATTTTGGTTTTTTTTTTGTGGCAAAATTTTAATTTTGCAACGAAATAATGTGCTGCTTGCATATGTGTGAGGATGTGTGACGTTTTGCGTATGTTTTCTAATTTAAAAAAAGAAATAGTAGGTTATGCTGTCATTTTAATATCATTTAGAAATATTGTACACGTTGTGTTATTGCAACAAACCGTTATAAGTAATTTGCGTTTACATTAACATACATAAACATCCAAAATAAAAAAAAATTTACAGAACTAAACCAACCACCAAAAGTAATTTGTGTTTGTTCCTGATCAACTACTTTTGCGAGAACGAATATACCTGTAGTTGATACATAATCCCATCATCAACTTGGATTTTTTTCGGCAGAAAGGAAGAAAAAACAAGAAATCTAAAATAAAAAATAGCGAATTCATAGTTAAAAATTATGATGTACATAGAACAAAGTACTGCTTGTTTGGAGGCACTACGAACAAGAGCACATCCTTTAAAACACTTAAGTATACAACAAGTTCAGGTATATTTGTGCAGCTCTCTTGCTAGTATGAAACAAAATAAAAGCTGATTGTGACTTACAAAATATTGAGGGATGTTTTAAAGATCTCTACGCCGAAGGATTCTAAGGTATAATCAAGTTCCTTTTAAAGTGTTTTTTTTACTTTTGGTCCTTAAATTTTTCCCAAATTTTTTTTAATTTATTTTTTAAAGAAAAACATATAGTGCTACCATATGTACTGCTAAGTATAAGTATCTAAAATGACGCAACCTGCAATTTTACTGTATCACTCAAATTACGTTAAAAGATCAACGTAAAAAGTTAACTGCATAGAATTGAAGCAAGATTGGCAGTTTTGGTTAAACAAAACTCTATGGTGCAACACCTGTATACTGAGATTTAATTCCGCCTCCATGTTCACAACAGTTTCCTACAAGCAAAGGTCCGGGCAATAATCGAATGGCTCTCCCTTAGAACACATTCAGATCCAACGAATCTATACATAGAGTCAAGCCAAGTAGTGCAAAGGGATATTAGATGACTATTCACAATATGGTCGGGTTTTGTATAATATGCGAAAAGAACGGCAGATTAGGGCTAGGTGACAACGAGCGGTATGCCTGGTCAACCCGAATACCTTTCTGCGACAAAGGCCGAGTTGAAGGAGTTGACGGAATATGCCCACTGGGTGCAATAGAAAAACGAGACAGTTGGGAAATTGACAAGAATTCTTTGCCATGGCCTAAAGGAGGTCAGAGATAGGGGCATTCTGAAACTTGGGAAGCCTTGCCAAAGCTTGCGAGCACACCGAGTGTGAATTACAAAGAGCAACATATGCAGTACAGGAGTGAGTACTTCAATACGTTTGAGAATTTCCTGTGTAACTGTTTCGCCCTTGCACAGGCCGCTACCCGACGTTGTTCAAATATTGCTCACTTGGAAAATGTAGAATGGGACGTGTTAAAGGAACTCATCACCATCACCAAAATTTTGTGAGCTTCTCCTCAAAAAGTCTTTTTCCTTTTTAGAGCGCATTACAATCCGATCACAAGCTTAGATGTATGTCTTGCGGTATTTGAGACTTTTAAATACTCCTCGTTTTAGCTACATTTAACATAATAAAATTTTTACAATATCTACCCATTGAAATCCTTTTTCGTAATCACGGTGTCCTTGACAGACCAGCAACTAAATAACAGTTATCAAAAATATAAGTAAAAGATAAACAACACTAATAGGCACGTTTTGTCATAGAATCATTATAAATGTAAAAAGAGATAAGCAAAAACCTATCAAAGCTACACAAAAACAGCAGAAACAATCTCCTGTTTTTTGTTACTTATACAAAGCCAAAGATAACAAATGGATTACACATTGTATGTTTCTATACATGATGATTTATAAGCCAATAAAGGCTAAACATAAATCTTGACATTATGATTAAATATCACAAACACTGAAACAAAAAAAATCACAATAAAGTAAAACATTTACTTAAAACTTTGCTTAAGAAGTGCCGTTACTTGGTAGCTAGTGCCTCTCGTTTTTTCAATATGCTTAATGCTATATTTGGCTTCCTTATGAAAAACAAAAAGATTTCATTGTTCAAAAAAATCTGATCTAATTTGGTCTATTGAAGTTCTTCCTGCGTCTAGCGGCCTTAATGTTTGTTCTTTTATTGTGTTGTTTATAATATGTATTTTTGTTATTTATTTTGACCAAAACTGTGCAAGATTTGTAAAGCCATTTTTGGAGCCGTTGCTGGTACTTATGATGATAAACTTGTTGAAAATATAATTTTATGTCACTACTTAAGGAAATGTTAAGACAATTCTTTTAGGTTGTTAAATAAAGAATTAAGGAAAATATAGTCAAATAAAGAAATAAATAATTTTACTTTCCAATAAAACACAAAATTTTAAGTGAGTCTTGTTTTTAATATTTATTTTTCTCTTTAGCCAATTTCTTAAAATTGCTTAAAAAATTTTCTTATCAAAGCTTTCTTAACTTATCTTTTAGCTCATTTAAAATACTATATATGCTGCAGCGACATGCATTTGCTGTTGACAAAATACCCCATTTAAGACGGAACTGCACTGACTTACTTTTCAATCACAGTTTGATGCCAGCAATGTAAATGATATTTGAAAGTCAAACAGCGAACAATAAGTCAAATAGTCACAATAATGAAACAAACTGAAAAAAAACAATGTTAAATGGTGTAAAACCAACTAAATGCAGACAAGTAAATGAAAGCAGCAGAATACAAAGAAAATTTAATAAATTCAAAAAAAAAAAAAAAACAAAAAAAACTTAAAAATTCAACAACTTCACTCGCCAATTAGCCGCCAATCAATACAAATCGCACATCAAGCTTTAACTTTAATTACACACATGAGCTTCGACACTAGAATACTACAACAAAAATAATAAAGTAATTTGGTAGCAGTCATATACGACTTTGGAATTTGAGCTAAATAAAAAATTTGAATATTTTTATTACAGTATCTGTTATCACTTCTGTTATAACTTAGAATAGAAATTTTTAATAAAAATTGAGTAATGCCGATCTAAACCGAGTGTAAAAAAAACAAAACTTAAGAGAAATGATAGAAGTAGCGTAGTTATGGCTTATAGAATTAGAAGAAGAAACCATAGTTCGTCCTACGTAGTATAGAACATGAATATAATTCCTGTATTCAAATTCCAGCAAAAGTTCGTTAAAATAAAGCAAATTTACATGAAAATATAATAAGTTTCATATAAGTTTCGATTAGAAAAATTGTTGACGATAAATCGTAGCTGACTGCAAAAATGCCTTACACTCGCCTAAAACCGGGACTTACTTTTTTTAATTTAAACTTAACACCAATTTCAATAATTTCGTGTACGGCAACTGCATCAACCCCACCCTCCTACGGAGAATTAGTAGCAGGCTTATCTTTTGTTTGATTAATAGGCCTTATACCATGCTTTTTCTAAGGCTTAAGAGTAATGTTAGCTAAGAGAGTATCAAAGGCCGAACATTAATCGGCCGTTTTATGTATAAAACACGAGGACCCAAGGCAAATCCATACAAGACGACTCTCTTAATTTTTTTCTTGCGGCCACCTTTTATGGATATGCCTTGCCTTGAGAGGTACTTTGTTGTAGTCTAACAGCCTCTTTGTTATTTAATACAAGATTTAATCAGTTTCTCGAACAATATCATCCCGGCTTAGGAATTATTTTTAACAAAGCAACCTCCCATAATGGCATGAAGTACTCCAGCCATAATGTAGTTGCAAGGCAACGCATTTTGTTTCTGATTTTATTAAAACTATTAGCTTTTTTAAGATTCAGATGATCGACATTCTCTACAGCAGTATGAAATAAAATCGTTTTAGAATAGGTTGTCTAGGCATTCATGTCGGTACTTTTTTCCCAGAGTTCTCTTGGATTACGCAGTGATGATTTAGAGATAGCAGGAATTCCAGAACTATTGGCTGATCACTGCAGTAAATATTTTTCTATAGCTCCTGTAAAGTTTTACATACATTTTTCTTATTAAGAGTTTAAAAATATATTTCAATGATTGTTCACCTAATAGATCCATATTCATAACTACCGATAGTAGCCCACAGAAACAACGTCAGGGTAAAAAAGGTGATCTAATGGCTATTTGATTGCTTGACTGTTTATTTTCGTTGCTCGCATTCAATTGAACATGGCTTATCAATTGCTGGTAATTGTCAAACAACAATTAACGTTAAGCGCCATTTAAAATCACTGCAAGAAGTTTAAGTAAAAACAGCAACACAAAAAACAATTGTTACAAAAATTGCAGACAACTAAAATTAAATAAAAACCAAACTAAACCAAAGTAAACTTAACTGCAGCAATGTAAGCCAAAGCAATTTTATAGTCGTCTTTTAGATCTTGTGGACAACTGACATTTAATGTCACCACATAAAACTAGAGCCAGTAAATGATCGCGGCATTTGAAAGAGTGTTGCCAGAGTGATAGTTTCCTGGGGGAAATAATTTTTTTAAATATTGCCAAATGAACTAAGTACAACAAACAAACCAAGATAAAAGTGATGTGTAAAAATAAGTATCAAACAAAGCTAAAGGATTATTTGTTATTTGGAATTTTTTTTAATAATTCGCTTATACTTACTATTTATAAGCAAGTCAGCAACCCTAAATTAAGCAGAAACGAACTTAAGCTCTTTCTAACTGCCAGCTGAGTCGCCAGCATGACCACTGCGGCAAAACTAAAGTGCCAAACAAGACAAAAGATGACAGCATTAGTTTGCCAATACCAAAATACAAAACCAGCAACAAAGCCACCAACAGCAAACAAACAATAACAACAAAAAAATACCAGGGGGAACACAACAAGCTAAGGGAAAATTCTTAACCCCCTTTTTACTTTATAAAACAGCAGCAATTGATATCATTGTCTAAAAGAAAAATTATATGGATCAAAGAAAATTTTGCCGCTTTTTGTGTGACGGTTTTCCATTGACGCTGCACCCAATTTGCCGCTGCTTAACATTTAGAACATATTGGCGTCATTGTATTTGACTTTTTCAGTTGTCTGTCGCTTAGTCAACAATGTTTAATAAAATTTAACAAAAGAAGAAGATAAAGTGTGGACTTTGTTGTAGAATAATTTTAAATTTAGCAACTAAATGCTGTTTGCTTGATTTTAGCTTAAATGTTAAGAATTAATTTTAAACAAAACTTTCAACAAAATAATTTTTGTATAAACGACAGTTGTAACGATTATCTTTGGTGGTCGCTGCAATAGTTGTTGCTTAGATATGTGTTAGCATATGACCCAATAGGAATAGTTTTTGTCAAGAGATAGTCAAACTCGAAATTATTTCAAAGGAAAATAAAAATAAATTTTAACAATAAGGTTTAGCTTCCAAATTTGAAAGTCTAAAATTTCTTAACGCTTACATGTCAAGAATTTTCTTTTTTAGCAGTAAAATTTTAGATAAGAAGTCAAAAACTATTTTTTTTATGATTCTGTATGCCTTAAAACCTTCCTGAATGCTACCAAACGCATCACAGGTTTCCCCTAGAAATATGTGGGGTAGTTGCTGTTGACAGTAGTGGGCAATCAGCAGCACCAACTGAAGAGTATCGGCAGTTATTTAAGGGACCCACAAATACCCTATACCCCTATGATCTTTGTGATGATATGATACCAAAAGCATGCCAGAGGCTTCATTCAACCGATACCAAACTCCAGTTAAGCTCAACCTCATTCTGTTAGAGAACAGGGATGATATCATATGACCCTGATATGCATCTTAAGCAGGGAATAGCTAGTTATCAACTTTGTTTAAAAATGAGCAATTTTTTGCACAGTTGTTCGCTTAAAGTATGATTATTTTAGGAGGTATATTTTTCTTGGGCAGAATCTTTTGAATTAAGGTCGTGCAAACTTTCGCAATGACCACTATCTAGTAATGGCTACGATCCAAATACAGCTGGAAATTATCACAAATTCCAGCGAGATCATGTATTATAGGCTCGTTACATTTCAGTTATTATAGTTTCACGTTGCAAATGGTTATTTTGCAACACTTCAACCTATTTCCGGACATTAAAATGTTTAAAATACAAAAGACCGTGAAAAATTGAAAGTTCCCATTTTGGATGCTGGCATGGTTATTTGAACTCACGTGGAAGCTGATTAAAGACTGAAAGTCTATTAAATGTATGGTTGATAGCGCAAATGCTTGCAACCACCTGGATAGACAAGTCAAACCGAATACACGCCAGGGCAAAAACAGGGCAAGCTGTAGCTGCACCGGAAATCTCTACCGCAAAATGAAAATATTTATCGGTCCTTAATAGATTTCTTCTTCATATCTTGTATTGGTAGATTTTTTTGTTTATGTAGTGATAAACCTTGCAACAGAAAACAGTACTGAAATTCAATGGGGTCTACTTAAGAGGTTGGGTTATACCAAGGCACGTTGAATAAGAAAGAATCAACTGATCAGCTGACTTTTATTTTCTTATCAAATTTATATGGAGAATTTTTTAAAAGATAATGGTAAGTGTACAGCAAATACTACAAAACAAATATATGACGACTTTAACCCGATGCAAGTTTGGTTGAATTGGTTCGAAAGTGACGCTTAATTGAATTTTTAACATTAAGTTTTTGTAATAAAATTTGGTATCGGATAAAACTTAACTTACATCTCAATGTAAATTTTTAAGCATATATCTTGTCAGCTGACCCCGTAGTGACGTGTTAATGTACAAAATTTTTTGCAATTTTTTTAAAAAGCGAAAAAAGTAAAATTTTGCATTAAACGAGTCCGTAATTTCCAAATTTAACGTTAACAAAGTGTTATTTTAAGAACGGAACGTTCAACCTCAGGTAAAAAAGTATGCAAAAATGATGTAGTGCTATTGAAAATATTTTTGACGATTTTTTTAAAAAAGGTCCGAAATTGGCCTATTTTTGATGTTTCTTGAACCATAACTTCTAAGTAAGTTAAGGTTGGGTTTTGAATCTTATATTTTCTAAAAGCATAAAATCTTAGCTTTGTTTAAAAAAAAAGAAAATTTGCGGTTTTGTTGCTTTTTTTTACTATTAACATTTTTCTGTTTGAAGTCGTGTTTTTTTAAAGTCATGTATTTAACTATTGTTGTAATTGTTGTCGGAGATAGTTGCGTGAACAAGTTTCAGTCATCTTTATTTATGAGAGTGTTAAAGTGGTTTTGTATGACTTCTACAATACATAAATTTTTGATTCATGGTCCCGAAATCATCAAATATGCCCTTTTACCGAATCGAGAACTTTCAGAAGAAGCTCAGGAAGCCAGAAATAAGGATTTTTAAAATTATAGGGAACACTTTGCACGCAAATGCAGCCGAGAAAAGTCCAATAAAATATTTTAAATAGATTTTTTCTAAGTTTAGGTCCATTCATATCTAGTATTAATAAACAAAATGAGCGGAAAGAAAAGCAGCACTTATCAAATTCCGAACTACAGCTTTTGCTATCGCCTATTATTTTTTCAAGAAAAACGTGAAAGTGAGAGTAACGATAGTGAAGATTATGATGATGAAGGTGATGATTTACATAATATGGTTTCTTTTTAAGTGTATGATAATTATTGATAAACAAAAAAAAAATAAAAAAATTTATTTCGTTACTTTTTTAAAAAAGTTGTAAAATTCTCGAAATCCTTCAAAACCCAAATTGAGACTTTAAATTAAACTTATATTCATATTTATGCAAAATCAATATTTATTTTTTTATCTTTTAGAAAGACGACAATATAAGCCTTGTTTGATTCTCGTTTTTTTAAAAAAATCACTTTCCATTTTAAAATTACGGCGAAAATTCTGAAACAAACTATAATTTTCCGAAAAATAAAAATGTCTACAAAATCGTAAAAAAATATTTTTCCGTGTATCTTTTTTTCAGAATATGCCTTTTTATGAATATTTAAAGATTTGAAAAAATATTTCAAAAAAATTTAAATTACGGCTCCCATGAATTAATCGCCACTTTCGGTGTCATCGAACCCACTGTCTAGAAGTTCTTGTTGTACAGATTAGGCCACCTTTTTAATATACCTTTAGTAAGACAATTTTGATAAAAACTGTCTCTTGACTCACTTTCAGCAACGAAAGCGAAAGCAAGATTCAAAATGTATATAAGCAAGAGCAAAGTCATGCATTTGGCAGACAGTCACTGAAAGCAAATATCACAATGCTAGAAGATATCACCAGTTTCTGTTTTAACGGCCGCAATATCAGCAAAAATTAAGAATTTGGTACAAGTGTAGTAAGCCGCATCATCTGCACCTGGTCTTCTATGTCTTGTGTAAATGATTTCAAAAAACAAAACTTAAAATACGGAACAGATTGTTTCACTCTAATGTGGAGTCATCCCTTCTATATGAATGTGGGACTTAGAATACGTTAGCCGGCGGCTTATCTTTTCTTGATGTTTTTGCGAGCAAATATCTGAGGAGAATCAGAAAACATTTGGTCAAATTAGATACTCAATAACGATCTGCACAAATCAAGCTCTTAGGGACACCAACATACTGAGACATAAGTGAAACTAGCTGGGTCACTGACTACGCAAAACAGCAAATTGTCATAAACAGCCATAAATTGGAACTTAAAGGGTACCAGAAGAAAAGGATAACCCATATTCATGTGGTGTTACCACTTAGATTCCGATAAGAATTTTGAAATTTTAAGGCGAAATATGTGTAACTAATGAAACTTATTTCAAATATAAATATTATTTTTAATCAAATCCTTTAGGATTATAAATTTTCCAGTGGCGTTTCGATTTTATTATGTTGGCAGACAAACAATCACTTTACAATGTTTTGATGTCGTTTTTATTGTTATTAAACTAAAACGAAAACAACCTTCAATTACTTCTTACTGCAAATAGAACTCTACTTATCTTGTTTGAGAAGCTCAAAACTGTTCACTGCTTACATCTACTTTGGGAAATGTTCTTTCCGAATACCCTTGAGTATATTTTGCTAGTTTTACAATAACCAGCTAAAACAACAAACGATAATGTTGATGTTTTGCAAAATGTATGAATAAGAATAAAGTTTAGGAAAAAAGTGCTTTAGCTTTGTTTTCAATTACAGCAATTTGCAATTGAATGCTTTTCGAAATGTTATTAAAACAAATCTGTGTGAAAGCTACAGAAAGCGACATCTATTTGAAGTTCTGCATTATCATCGATATAAATGCTGTCTCTGTCATCACCTTCAGGAGAGCATTATTTTCATTGTTTTCGATTTTTAAAGCTTAAAGAAACATAGAATTTGTGTAGTTTAACAACTAAAGGTTGGATTTAAAAAGCTTCTTCCTCTGCAAGCATTCGATTTTGAAATCAAATTGTTGGATTTTATCTGCCACAGTTTTAAATCTTTGGGGGACTATCAACTTTGAAATGCATTAAAAATAGTCTAAAGTGATCGTGTAAAGTATACAAGCTTCAATTGGATGAACGTGGTTTTTTTCTGTTGGACTTTTTGTTATTGTTGCATACAAATGACATTACACTCTCTCATTGACGCATGTCAACATAAGATACGACCAATATTTTACCCCCTTTTTCCCATTCCGCTTTTAGCTAATAGATGTATGGACTGCCTAATGTTTTGTTCGCTTTTTTTGTTCTAGAATACTATTTGTAATTCTTGTGCTTGTTTAAATGTCATTCAATCTTAGCTTTGATCTTTTTGAATTCAATGCATTTTATTATCGTTTAAGATAGCAATCGTCATTGCTATTTGTTCTTGTTTTTATTATAGTTTCTTTGTGGTTGTAATTTTGTTGTGATTTTGATTTTAATCGATCGTTTGTTACTGGCAATTCGATCGCTTTGTTTCACACATATAACATATGATTTTTTGTTATATAAACGCTGCTATTACGGTAGTAGCTATACAGTGGGTTGAAAACTTTGAAAATTTTCGCTCAATTTAAAAATATTTAAAACCGATCAGATCAACCTTAAGGTGGCTGATGAAAAATAAATTTTCGCGGGCACATTTTTTAACGATTTTTTAATTTAAAATAGATTTTCAATATTAATTTTGTATAAGAATTTTAAAAAAATATTTAGAAAATTCCATCGCCGATTTGCGGTCGTCCGGCACCGACTGCCCAAACAGTGCACCGTTTGGCCACCAACTTTGAAGAGTGTTGACCACACGAGACGCTGTTAATAGTGGCTGGCCCCGGAGCACCCGGTTTACCGAGAATATAGCCGCTGTTTGCGAAGATGTCGAACTGTCGCCAGAAACATCGACTTGACGCCATGCCTCGGAATAAGCCATCAGCCGGTCATCTCTAAGGCAAATTTTGGTCAAAAACCTATAAATGTTCTCATACAAAATCCAGCCTGTATATCAGCTACTATCTGTCGATCGTTTAACGCGTGTAACCCACGCCCAAGCCATCCTCAATCTTGAGATTGAAGTGGATGATTTTTTGATCAAAATTATTAGAGCGATGAGGCTCATTTCCCCGTCAGCTGCTACGTAAACAAGCAAACTTTTGGTCTCGGGGCACCAAAAATCCACAAGCGATGCAAAAGGGGACATTAAACCCGTTAAAAGGTAACTGCATGGTACGCTGTTCACGACGTAGGAGTTTTTTTTAATTATGTATTTACGTGAACAAGCTTGAGACCCTGGAAGCCCACACAGACAACATTCGACCCGAGTGCGAGAATTTTCGCCCGAAGTTCTCACCGAAGTAATGAAAATTTTTATAAAACGAGTCCGTGTAGAAATCAATTGTGACTGCGCCCATTTGGCAAATATCATCTTCTCAACTTGACCAGTAAAATTCTAAAGGTTCAAGTAAACAGAATCGAAATTTCTCATCTAAAAAAAATTAGAGCCAAACAAAATCGGATGACTTCTTCTGGCCCACCTTGTATGAGCTGCTGCTATTATGCTATTACTTCCACATACTTATATACTTGTTCGTATGTATATAAATGCATTTAAGATATCCTTTTTGAATCCCGGTTTGATTGTCATTTGTTTGTGTTTCCATGTTTTTATTGATATTTGCTTTGCTGACGACGCTAATGGCGACAAAATGTTGTGAAAATCATTCTCTGTTCACTTATTTTGTTGTATTTTGATGATTGTTTTTGTTGCTGTCTAAGGTGGTCTATTAATTGTTGCAAGTTTTTTTGTTCTCTTTAACGAAGGCTTTTGCTTTTTTTTCTAGAATTTTCGCCTGTTGCTGTTATTTGACACAGTGTGCTCTTGTGTTGGCGACATATTGTGTGAAAACGTTTAAAGATTTGTCATTGATAATAGCTGGATTAAATAAGATTGATGTTGATCTTTAAGAACAAAAAAATTGTAAAAACTAACACTGGAAATTACATTTAGACATCTGTAAGTGGCATGATTTATAAATTTTTTTTTTAATAGCAGTTTCAGTTGGATATAAATTATTATATTATTATTTGTTGTTAAGTATTATAATTGTTTGATTAGTAATCTGATAAATACTTAATTTGTTTAACATAACTTGTTGACTGGAAAGAAAATAATAAACAAGTATGAAAATAATTTAAATGGGATTACAATTTACTTGCTTATAAATTTATTTGCCTTAATTAATATTTATAAATTTTCTATTGTCGGGTTTTTGCAATAATACATATTAATAGCTGATATCTAATAATAACTAATAATAACAAAATTGTGTCTATTTTACTTTTACAAGGTGGGCCAAGGAAGTTATCCGATGCTGTTTGGCTCTTAATTTTTTTTCTAAATGAAAAACTTATATTCTGTTTTTCGCTAATGCCTAATGAATCTTTAGAATTTTACTTATCAAGTCAAGAAGATTATATCTGGAACGGTTATTTGGGGCAATCTTGTGGGCCAATGTAAATCACAAAAACCAGAGATTGGTTTGACCTGGAGCCTTTGCTCCTTCCTTTTGAAACCACAGTCTTCCAGCATTAATTTGTTCAATTGCGGCAGAAAAAACTCGGTTAACATGGCCCTATAGCCCGCACCGTACATTGTTATCGTTTGACCAGCGGCGTCCTCGAAAAAAAAGCCTGACGACTCATTCAGGGTGAAAAACACACCAGAAGTCACTCTGAATGAGTGCAATGGCTCCTTGTTTAGTACTTGTGAATTTTTAGTGCCCCAGAAGCGATAGTTTGTTTGCTCAAGTACCCGTGGGAATAATCTTCATCGCTCAACATGATTTTGGTCGAAAAATTGTCCACTTTGGCGTCGAGTTTATGGATGGCTTAAGCGTATGTTACACTATACACGTTTGGCGGTCAACAGGCAGAAGGTGATGCGTGAGCTGGACTTTGTACGGGAACATGCACAGACGTTAAGGGTTTTACGTGATACCTGCCATGCTGGCAATAACTTACGGTGCTTTCAACACTGGTGGATACAAAGCGTCCCTCAGCGCCCCCAGAATGGCCTACTCGGCCACCCAGGTACCAATTCTCTGTCAAGACTCTGTATAGCCACAACAGCCCCCTTGGTGAGGAGTTGGGCTATCTAAGCCCGAATTGTGTTTCTAGTTTTAATCTCACTTCTTCATAATCAAAACAGATCCGCTCCGACAAGACACCTCTCCACACGCTTGTGAAATAGCACACAACCTTAAGCAAGAAAGGTTATTATTATCATGTCGCACCCAACGAATGCGACACGCAGCTCTGTTAGAAGGATCCTTTTCTCATTTAGACAAATCAACTACTCCTAAATCATCAATGCTTCATAATCTTCTAACCGCCAGTCAGGACCGAGTCACGCACATGCTTCAACATGCCATTGCCAGCCTTCTCATTATTTGCTTCTACTCTGACAGGATCTTATTTTAGATCCTAGGATCCCCAGCCATAGCCAGTTTCCCTATTCACCTATTTCCAAAAAAACTTACACCTTTTTACCTATTAGCCTACTTCGTCAGTTGCTCATGCGCCTGCGTAGACCCGCCAAAACTAGAGACTCTATCTTGTGAACTTTAAGTCCATACAAGACCGCTTACGTGATCACTCTAGGGCCCGTACAGGACGAACCCCAGGATATCAACTTTCGTTCTCAGTTGCCCCGTTTAGGGATAACCACAGCCACCACGTGATTTCTCGAAGGAGATTTCACCATTATCCATTCACGCGCTGGTAAGCACATGGGGCCAACTGATACCCGTGGTACCAGATAGGACTCTGGTCAGCCTCGGAAATCTACTTCTGATTCATTCCCACCAATTTATATTTTACACAGATAAGGTATTGGTACCCTTAGAACCCTGTATTGCTGTGCCACTTAACGGTGATGTACATGGCAGATCGCAACAAGGACAACCTGCCTCAAGCCAGACCAGTGAACCAGTGATCACAATTTTACCCAAGACAGATTGTTTTCATCTCATCCATGTCTGTTAGCCTTCCAGTAATTGAACTGAAAGTTGCCCGGTGGATACCGCTAGGAGGTAGACTTAGGCACTTGTGTTATACACTTATCAACCAACTTATCAACCGGGAACATGCACAGGTTTTTGACTGAAATTCGCCTTAGGAACGACCAACTAATGGCTGATTTCGAGGCCCGGCGTCTGGTCAATGTTTCTGGCGAAGGCACGACATCCTTACCAACAGCGGCAATGTTCTCAGCAGAACGGGTGCTCTGGGTGAGGCGAATCTTGGCAGCGTCTTGCGTGATCCCATTATCTTTACGGTAAGTAGCTGAAGGCTCAGTGTTTTCGCAGTCGGTGCCATAGGACCAAGGAATCGGCGACGGAATCCGCGCTTTGTCAACATTATAGACGAATTGTTTGCAACAAAAATACGATTCTTTTTCGTTCTTGGGGAGTATATTGATCCATGGTTTGTTAACTTGTATTCCACGTCTGTCTTGTTTAGAAATGTCAAAACAACTTTAACATTAGCAGGATACTAAAGGCTGCATTAGTTGCAAGATGTTAAATAAAATTCGAAAAGAAAAAGACTGTGATTATCCTGCGTAACCTAGCCCAAAGAGAGCTTTGGCAAAGAAACTAGGGGTCAGGCTATAAAGGTAGATTCATTAAAAAGAATTGAGTAAAGCATGTACTAAAGTGAATGCAACTGTTTTTCATTTTGATTTGACCTTTTTTCCGTTAAGCATTAAGCTTTAGCTAGAAATAAAGCATATAAGCAATTTTATGCAAGTTTAAGACAGGTTTACTTTTTTTACATATTTTTTATATTTTTGCAAAGGAAAAAAAAAACTTATTTAATTTATTAGAAAGCATTGCTCTTGCGTTCCTCTGTTTAATTTTGTTTTGAAAACTAAATCTTTATTTATTAATAATGCTTTACTAAAATCCTCTTAGTACACTTTACACTCAAGGTACTTGATCTTTTCACTTTTTCTATTATGTTTGTTTTTTTTTTGTTACCACATTTGCTTGCCAATAGTTTCCATAAGCTAAAATCTCAAAGTTTAATGCCATTTACTTCAATAATCCATATAATTTAATTTATGTTTTTCTTTTTCACTTACAATGAACCACCATAAAATAGTTTTTTCTTTTCTTTTTTTTTAACTTCTTTTAACTCTATTTTCAATTTTGGCCACAACCATAAAAATGAAACCGTTATAGATCATCATGTTACAATAAAATGCAAAATACAGTTGAAAAGGCAACTTGCAACCTAAACGTATGAAAGCCAACTGCCATTGTTATATATTTAATAAATAAAATACTGGCGCATGCACATAAATTTTCCTAAAAACAACATAAATGTAACAATATTTTGATAAATATGTGAAATTTTCTTTAACAAAACTAACAAAAAAGATTAAATAAAAAAACGATATATAAATTCTCTAGGCTAATGGTTGCACACATAAAGTAGCTGGTCAAAAGCTTAAAAGAAATCTCTTTTGGCCTTTTCGCTACCATTATTTGCTTTAGCTACAGCAATGGCATAGTTTAAAAGCATTAAGCGTAAACAAAGGACTGAAAACAGAGGAATATGGGAATCTCGTTCAGTGTGGTGGCATTATTGTAACAAACAATATTCTTTGATGATGCTATACAATGTGTGACTTTAGTGCAAGCTTCAGTGCACACTCGACTTAAGGCACTGCGACTTAAAGTCATAAATTTAAACTTGCAACTATGTACAACAATTTGTATGCAAAATCAACAAAAAAACACTTCTAAAAAAGTTAAACGCAATTCTGTTGAAATGAGGTTATAATTTAAAAAGAAAATAAGTATTGAAATTAGAATTGGTACTTAACTTACACGAAATGCTGCTAAACATAAAATAGAGAATTTTTCTTTGAGCTAAGACCAATAAAAACCTAAGAGGTTCTGAGAGGTAACTATGTAAATACTAACGGGGGAAACAGTTGAAGGGTGATGGTTTAATTTCTTTCATTGACAAGAATATTTAATTTAATTTAATTATTCCAAAGTAAATGGCAAAAGCAAAATTGCACTTACTTAAAACAAAGCTAAAAGAATGTGCAAGCCAACATAGAAATTTACTGGAGCCACATTAAATAGCCTTACTTAAGGAAAAACTTAAAAACTATAGATACGGCTCCTCAGAGAAATCATTCAACAAAAATATCAGCCAAAAATCTTAAAAGACCTGATATTTCAGATCAATCACTTCGAAATTAAAAAATATTTTGGGCTAGAAATAACAGGGAGGTATATTGGTTTTACGAAAATGATTTAAAGATAGGGTAAACTTCCAAAGCACGGGCTACCATGAGTAAAATACCGCCTTTTATTGCAACCTTTAAAGCACTTCTTCAATTTGTAGACACAAAAAATAAATTAAGTAAACTTTACTTAAATCAAGCCATAGCGGTGTCAGAAATGCGGTGAGTACGGTTTTTACATAATCAAGTACGAAATTTCTTACTCCAAGTAAAATTTTTCAAGTACGAATTTCTTACTTTTAGCCACAATTAAGCCAAAAAAGGATTGATCTAAGCTCAGAACCGTATTTGATGTAAGCGCAAAAATGATTGATTTAAGCGGTAAATTGGATTAATTCGAAAATGAAATGTCTTTTTTTTTGACTTATGGAGCTTTATTTAAGAAGAAGAGTTTTATATTTTATTTTTATTTTATAGACACTTAAAATTTCAATTTAAAAATTTCATTTTTCTTAGTTACCGAAGCTAAGATTTGAACCAGGCACTGCAGCACAAGCGCGTCACCTCTAGGTCACCGAGACACTTTGTTTTTAAATGTAAAATAATATATTAAAGGAACAAGTTTTCTTCTGCTTGATTTGTTAAAGCAATCCGAAAAGGCTTGATTTAAGAAAATGTAAGTGCGGATCGTACTTAAAAATTTCAAGAAAGATTTTGGATAAATTCAAGGATAAAATTCTTGATTTTAGAAAGCGTGGTTTCTTTCTGTGTGATATTTTAAAAATAGTACATTCTCATTGATGGCTTTTGATCCATAGGCAAAGTTTGGCCCGAAATGTTGTTACGGTAACTAAATCTGAGCTTGCCAGTTAATCTTCTAAGCCTTTCAAATAAGCACCTATCTCAGTCTTAATTTATAATCCACCAGGCAGATTACATTAGCCTAGAATGAACTACGTACTTTAAAGTAGTATATTAGCAAAAAAACCCTGCGCTTGCTTTGTTAGTTTTACTGATTTGCTTATCTTAATACCCACAAACATTCTAAAGAGGCTTTGAACTAATAACAGAAACATGTAACTCAATCCTACAATTCATATCTTTTTGAAAATACAAGTTTTGTAAAGGTTTTAAATTTTCTATGAAAAAATTATTTGGTTTCTAAATCAAATGTTGTCTAGGCAGGCTCAGAGTAAAACTCCAGGGTGAAAATGATGCCGGCAGTGCTTTACCAAAGTAGGATTTTTTTACCTTTAAGTGACTCAGATTCAAACACAAAGAAATATATATAAATTTGAGTTTTAAACTTGGTTTAAGAGTTATTAAAATTCCCAAGTTTTCTAAAGGCCGTGATCTTTAATAATTATTTTAAAAAAATATTTGGTTTTTTCTAATAAAAAGACATTAAGTTTAGCAGAAGATACTGACTACCAACGTTCAATTCCGATCAAAGATTGCTTGCGAAGAGCTGTAGCAGGTTCCGAAAATGCGTTCCGCTTGGCTAGTGTCAGGAAAATAAACTTTAAAAGACTATAATTCAAATGAAGATTTTATCACAATTATAAGGAACCAATTTGCTTTTTAAACTATACAAAAAATTTGAAAATTAAAAATTGTTCAAAAGAAGGCTAAAATTAAAATTTGACTTTATTTAGAATATATTTTTGCATTTTAAAATAAATAATTTTAATTCTAAATATTACTAATTTTTAAAAAAGAACTGGATATATTTAATTTTCAATATGTATATTTGTTCCAATAATTTTTTTTATTAGATAAATATTTTTAAATTCCAGTTAAAAATTTAATTTTTAATTATATTTTGCTTCCGTTGTTATTCATTTTTAATTTAAAATTTTTTAAATTTAATTTTCGAAATATTTTAAAGAGGACGAACTTTAAAATCCAAAGACTTAGGAAACAAACTTTCCCATATATTTTGCTTAAATGGATTTGTATTGCATAGCAAGCGGCTCTTTTAAAACAAATAACAATTGCAATTTAACAAATAAACAAAAAAAAACAATGAAACAAAATAAAACTAAAAAAAAATCTAAACGCTTTGCAAATATTTTATCATTGTGGTGAGATTTATAGAGTAGAAAGTTAAATTTCTAAGAAAACCATGTTATTTCTCCTATTTCACTTGTAACGAAAATAAAAAAAACACCAAACTATTTTCTGTATTTTCCTTTTTTCGCTTGTTGCAACCGCTATTAACTTTGATGACGACATGTTGCAGGTATCTTACAAAAACACTTGTTTTATTTGGCAAAGCAGCAACACCTTAAAACCTTTTAAAAAGAAATAGTCAGGCAGGCAGTCCAACAACCAAAGCATATGACACAATTCTCATTGCTAATTTCAAAGCATTTGGCACATCATGAGCCAAACAAAAATACCCAGCATGTGTGACATCTCTCACGCTTTGACAGCACATTAATGTTACACTTAATGCTGCAGACATTACAGTGTTAAATCGCATGTAATTGCTTAATAAGTCATTTAAATGGATTTAAATGAAAATCAACAAAACCGCAACAGTAGGAATTGCATTTAAACGGAGCATCTTTTTAAAAGTAATTAATTTATTTTGAAAAAGGCACTTTATAAACGCCACATAAGGCTGGCGATATTAGAAAGAATATTGCATGTTAAAAACCAATATTTACATACTGATTAGAGTGGTTCCCAATGTTTGTGAGGCTTTTAGTACACATTCTCCTTTGAATTAGAAATGTAGAAGGATTGCTGTTTTACCGAAGGTACAATATCAACAGCAGCCAAAGGAAAAAATCAAAAACAATTTTAAAAAATAAAGTTATCAGAGCATATATTTTACCTCCATTTTTTTAGAGTTTGGTGGAACAAATAGAAATGAATTGGATAAACCAGTTAAGGAGAAGCCCTTTTGTGTCAGGACTTAATCCCCGTGTTGCTTAAAGCATCATTACAAACTCTCATATTTAGAAAGTTAATCGTTCAAGACTTTTCTTACAGTCACCGTTCTTGCACTAAATATCAATATCAAAGGTCCTTTGCAAAAGAATTATATATTTTTCCAGTGGGGTTACTGTGCGCACTAGTTTTTGCAACCAATTCCCAAACCTAACTTTTTGAATCCAACAGAATTTATTGTGGTCAAAAACTTTTTGCTGAAATCAAATCTTATTGCACATTGGGAATCCCTGGCTTACGCAAGGCTGTTCCCTTGCATTTAAAATTTTTTTAACTCTTAAATTAAGACAAATGAAATAGCTTTTTTCAAATGATTTCTATATAAAATGATCTCTAATTGCACATTGGGAATCCCTGGCTAACACAAGGCTGTTCCCTTGCATTTAAAATTTTTTTAAACTCTTAAATTAAGACAAATGAAATAGCTTTTTTTAAATGATTTCTATATAAAATGATCTCTAATTGCACATTGGGAATCCCTGGCTTACACAAGGCTGTTCCCTTGCATTTAAAATTTTTTTAAACTCTTAAATTAAGACAAATGAAAAAGCTTTTAAAATGATTTCTATATAAAATGATCTTTTATTGCCCATTGGGAATCCCTGGCTTACACGAGGCTGTTCCCTTGCATTTAAAATTTTTTTAAATCTTAAATTAAGAAAAATTAAATAACTTTTCAAATGATTTCTATATAAAATGATCTCTAATTGCACATTGGGAATCCCTGGCTTACACAAGGCTGTTCCCTTGCATTTAAAATTTTTTTAAATCTTAAATTAAGACAAATGAAATAGCTTTTCAAATGATTCTATATAAAATGATCTCTTATTGCACTTTGGGAATCCCTGTCTTACACAAGCCTGTTTCCTTGCATTTAAAATTTTTTTTAACTCTTAAATTAAGACAAATGATCAACATGCAAACCATTAATTTTTCTACACTTTTTTCTTTAGTTCTCTCTTATACTGTCACCTTCCTAATGCGCCATGCTGGAGTACTACTCGAAACTTTTTAGGTAACCTTTCAGTGGTACTCCACTAATTCTGCTTTAGAGCCTTACTTGATTAAGGTTCGTGTGAGTTATATTTCATTTGGGTCTTTAAGAAATGTTTTTCAGTTGCAGTTACCACTTCAAAATGTGTTTTGTTTTCTTTGTTAAAATCAAGTGCATTGTTGATATGTTGTTTTGCTGCATAAGTATGTATTTTCCCATGTTTATGCGTCAAACAACAAATACATCAAAAACAATAAAAACTCACCCAACAATTTACGGTCCCAGCCGTATTAAAACCATAAGCCGTTCAAGAATCATTTAATTTTAACTCCATCTATATCCAATTTTGTTTTCCAGTTATTTTAATTGCTATTAAAATTGTCGGCATTGTTATTAAAATTGTCGGCATTCGTTTGCATGACCTTGATTATAATATTTCTTTTCCCTATCGCCTTCAATCACTATTTTCTTGTATTCATCATAAATCTCAAGTGTCGTTTATGTCTTCCAGCCACCCATTTAAGGATTGTTTTTACCAATAATTAAATCCTCTCAATTTTGCAACAAAACATAATTAAACAAATATTTTTTTTAATTATTTAGACACAAGTCTGGCCTTACAGTGTAATTATCTATGTTACCTTTTTGCAGCAGCATGTTTGTTAAAATGCGTGTTAGTTGTTTGTCGAGTGGAATTTAATGTGGCAATTACTTGCAATGCTTATGAATCCTTGTCATGTGTTAACTTTGTTACTTTACTAATTAGTGTCGTCATTTCAAACATGATGATTGCTGTTTAACTTACAGTCTATATATTTGTTTGTCCGTCTGTTCATCTATTTCTTTGTCTGTCCCATTTGGATGCCTGCCATTTCTAACAAACCATTGATTTAATAATGCTATGATGTTTAACGCACTATATTTTATTTATTCGTTTCTTGGACTTTTTTTTATACAAGCAATAATTAAATGTTGTTTGTATATTATTTGAGCTATAAAACAAGTGATTCTCTAACTATTAAAAAAAGGAAAAGAATTTTTTCAATGAATTTTCGTTTTACAGTTTTTTTCTTTAAGCGTAAAACCGTAACTCCAATAGCTTTTACAAAGATTTAAGCATAGTTTTGGCCAACAACTATAAGTAAGACATGAAAAAAATCTTAACAGCACCCAATTAATTGCTATCGCATCAAAAAAAAACCCAAATGACAATGAAGTGGCCAGCTTTACGTAGGTGGCAAACTAAATCAAAAGCATATCCGCAAGAAACTGTAGACGAAGTTTTATAGCAACGTCAATATGACATAGAACTTCAAACAAAGTTTTAAATTTGGATCTAATAAAGGACTTTAGGTCAAACAATTTGGAGCAGAATTCATTATTTAAAGTCTTATGCTTCCAAAACCTGGCGTCGCTAATATGAATATTTTTATTTTTGGCAAATTAGACGCGAGTATCGAAAAAAAATATGCGGTTTGACATCAAAATTGATGTAGCAAATTTTCAGGCCGATCGGATCATGCCAAGCCGTGCAAAATTCAAAATTATTAAAAACCACCAAAAGACTTTTTGCCTCTTCTTTAGCATCAAGAGCAAAGATGTCGACATAGTTAAGCGCATCAAAGTACAACGGTTCCGCGGCTGGAGCATGTCATACGTTTAGATAAAAATGCCTCGAAAAAAATATTCGAATTCGATCCTGAAGAAAGACGTATAAGGGGAAGACTCAAACTCCAGTGGAAGAACCCAGCTAAAGAAAATCTCGCAAAAATTGGTGCTGGAAACTAAAGACGAAGAGCACTAGTTAAGGCTACTGACTTTAATGGTTGATTATAGCCATCTTAATAAGTAAGCATCTTTTTGGTATTTATATTTTCTTAAATTAAAAATACTACAAATTAAACTTTTACAATTTAGATCAAAATTTATAACTTGTAAATTGGTTATTATTTGTATTATTTCTGTAAAAAAATATACCAGACCACGATGAGGTCAGCAATACACAATTATTCTCTATCTCTTCCTTTTTTCCTTTTTTCTCCTCCATTTTTTTTTCTTCCCAGGTATCACAAAGGGATCAAAGAAACCATCCCAAGTGGGTTGCACCACATTCCTTCATCACTTCCGCAGCCGCCTCTTTTAGCTAACCTTACCTAGCCTTACCTAACTTCATCAAAGCGCTAGGTCGCGAAATTGATTATTTTGTTAATCGCACAAGTTTTTTTAAAAAACGGAATATATATCACCGCCATCATGGTAAGGAAATTATTGAAAACTTCAATATAACTTTTTTATTGGCCAAGAAGTGGCAATTTTTTAAGCTTTTTTATGGGAATCGAGCACAGTTAATTCAAAAGGATTCAACACTTGTTTGCAGGTGCAAAAGTTTTGAGTTTAATATTTCAAAAAAATGCCAAACAAACCAGCACTTTTGTCATGCATATTTAGCGATATTATAAATGTGGAAAAACTCTCACAGCCTTAATTTTTTTCTTGGGTGTTGCATCTTGTATTTCACATTTAGTATATCTGGAACGACGTTTGATGCAAGATTCATATTTAAGGTTTTATTTTGTCTATAATAAATATATATTCTATAAATTTCTTCTTTTTAAAATCATTGACTTTAAAATTTCCCATTTGAAAGTCATTGACCCGTCAAATTGACCTTAAAGAGCAGAGTAGTTTGCTCTATCAAAACAAGGTCATCAAATGTATCCCTGTCAAAATAAAAATTGTCTTCACTCTTAATACAGCACACGGTAAGTACTTCCCAATATATTCGAAACTTTCATTGATATAAATTAAAAACAATTAGCCAATTAAAATAATTTTAAAAGTAATTAAATTTATTTATGTCGTATTTAAAATATATATAATGCAACAAATTGCAAAATGTTTACCTTTGAACTGATTATGGTACAGGTTAGCGCTCTCCAATTAGCCTAAGAATCATCATTGACTTCGGTATCAAAATGCATGTTTTCATTGCTGCCAACATTTTAGTTTCCGAAAAATTGTTAACGCCAACTCTATGCTCCTAATGGGAAACACAGTAACTCATACATTGATAAATACAAACATGAGGCCATTTGCCATTTCGTTCCTAAAACTGCATTACCAAAATATGTTAGGGAACCCCTTCTTTATTCACTTCTAATTAAGTTTCTTTCTTTGCAACAGTCTTTCCCAATTAGAAAACTGTTATAATATTAGTTTTTCTTCACAATTTGTTACACATGTTTGTTCATAGTTATGGTCTTGCATTTGTAATATATAATTATAATGAAAATGACTGGTTACAATCATAATCATGACATTGATTACACATCTCGTTGAAGTTTCTTCGCAATTAGATTGCACTATTAATAATGTCCATATTGGACATAATTTAATTTAATTCTTAAATGTTACCATATTTAATAAGAGTTTGGAGGTAAAATAAGGCAGCAGCGTTAAAATTTAATAGCAATTTTAAGAATGAACTTTGCAATTGGCATTATATTGTTAACAGTTTTATTGCATTTCAAAGGGTTATTATTTGCTTATTTCTCAATTGAGACATTTCTAAATATGTAAGATATTTATTACTTATACAAATGAAACAATATTTTAAGAAATACATACATATATGAAAATTTCAAATGGGTTATATTATTAATTTACCAAATAGCAGTTTAATTCAAAAATAATATTTAAACAAGATCAAGTTCAACAAACCCATTATATTTTCAGGACTTAATATTAAATTTTTAAAAAATAGTTTGCTTAAAGTGAATGGAAGGGTGGACAGGCTTATTTAGGCAAACATTTAGTGCTTTAAGAAATTCTTTGGGAAATGTTAGTAAAACAAAAAGTAAAAAAAATTTCAAACAATATTTAAACACTTTGTATTAAGCCCAAACATTTAAGCTTACTTTTCCTCTAGCTTATACATTCTGAATCCTTTTTTGGTGTAAAAAATTAGTCTTAATCTTTTTGTGTTCAGAAATATGCATATGGTCAATTCCATACAAAACGGCCCAAATTGGGAAAAAATCGATTGGTTTTAATTTAAAAAAACCCATGAATTAACGTCAAAAAAAAAAAAGAAAATATGATTGAAATACAAATAAATTGGTTCATATTAAATTTTTATTTATTAAAAACACTTAAAAATACCTTAAATAGCAACAGATTAAACCCGGTCTCAAGAATATTTCACACAACTCGATTATAAAGTCAGAATTCCCCTAAATTTTTATTTGTAACGTCACTTCCTTCACAGTTCTTAAGTGATCATTAAGAGCAGAAATTATGTTTTTGCAGTGCCTTCTTACTACTTATCTCCCTAAAACATACCATCTTTTGAAATCAAGGCCTTTTTTCCAACAAAGATTTGGAATTGTTGGAGGTATATGAAAATGTTTAACATAATGGTCACCCCCGTCACAATGGATTTGCCCATATGTGGTCTTTAGACTTTATTTTTAAATTGATGTAATCTTGTATTTAGCAAATTCAAACGTTAATGATGTAAAACTACTTACTTTCGTGGTGCCAAAACAATGTTTTTTTTTAATTGCCTTCTCATGGACGGTAGTCTACATTTGTTGTTACCACATGATTTGTAAGCAAATAAAATTTATTGTTTGGTAACTTTTGTTATTGCTCTCTACCTGTTTTAAAAATTAAGCAAGTATATATTTAGTTATATTAGTATATATTTAGTTCTTTGCATCGCGTGTATTATAAAGCGCCTAAAAATAAATGTTTGCTGTTCTCGGTAAATTTTGGAAGAAAAAATTCTTTGTACTTGAAGGCAAAATGTAAACGGCAAAAGGTCGATTAGTTTTTAGGTTTTTCTCCTAAAAGATTTATATTGTCGAAGCTCATTTGACTAATTTTATTGCCGAATAATATTTTTCACTATAATGCTAGAGGGCTTGATCAAGGGCCAAAATGTAGAAACGTGTTCTATCAAAGGTAAAATATTGCGCTAGTCGCTGGCAATTAAGTTATCATTTTATTTTTATTTATTTGGCAGGAGTAACAATTGATCATTTACTGTTAACTATTCTATCCTTTCTTTCTAGTCCTTGTCACACCCGTCATATAATCCTTAAATTTGCTTTTTTTATGAAAAAACTATTTTTGGTAGAAAACGTAGCTGTAAGCTGTGAATACGTTTACTTAAAATATTAACAAAAAATTAATCAAGCTAATGAAGTAATAACTAAATTATTTTGTATTCTCAAAAAATTCATAATAATTAACATATGTTTATTAAAAATAAAAATTTTAAAATATTTATTACTGATGACGAAATTGCGAAGCTGCTTTCGAAAATGCATTCTACTCGGCTAGTAGCGGTAGAAAAATCTGCTTTTTTTCAAATAATTTCTTCTAATAAAAAAAAAATTATATGAACTTAAGCCTAACTAAAAAGCAAAAATTTGTATTAAAAACAATTAGTTCAACAATAAATAAAAATTAATATATTTATTACTTTATTTAAATCTGTCTAGGACAAATATGTGTATTCAACTCCAAACCTTTTGAATAAAATACGATAAGATTTTTTTTTCGTTCAGGGAGTTTCAAATGATTTTTTAAATATTCTATAAAGCTTGAAACCAACAGAATACTTTTAAATAGTTCTTTAAAAATTAAATTTTGTTTATTATTCAACAAAAAATTTCTCAATATTTTTTATTCAGCAAAAAATTATTTTGAGAAATTTATATTCAAAAAAATTTTAAAAATATTTGTATTCTGAATTCTTTGAATATTTTAATTTTTGAAGGAAAACAAACTAATATAAACATTTATAATTTGTTTCGATAAATGCACGCATATATGTAAAGAGCTTTTAATTTCAAAGGACAATTTAATTTTGTGTAAAAGGCTCCTTGGGAAGCGACAATAAAAAGTAGGCTTTTTCAAAAAAAAGAGTAAAAATTAATAGAAGCCGGTCATACACTTTAACCCCCTTTAGGAGCACCCTGGAAGCGGTGGTAGAGACTTGTGTTTTTTATAAAAAAATTTTGTATTTTATGGGAGCTCCCATTCAAACTAAAGATAGGGGATGTGTTTGTTCCGAAAAGAAACTAAAAATTCAACCCAATGAGCCCACTCTGGAAGGAGGATAAATATTTTTTACTAAATACTTATGCTTTTGTTAAAACATTTATATTTAAGTTTTTTTTATAAAATACAAATAACACAGTACCACATGTATTCCAATTGACTACGAAGCCTTCGACCTTATATATTGTGTTGACCTGTTTATTTGGTTAAAATTTTTTTAAATAAACATATTTTTAAGCATTTTGTTAAGTATATTTTTCTATTCAGGGTTTTTTGTTGAATAATTTTTTTTCGTAATACTTATTTGAAACAAGAAAAAAAATTAAAATAGTTTTAAAAATATTTATTTCTTTTTTATTCTACTTATAACCTACAACTTTGGTAGAAATAAAGTACTAAACACAATTAAGACATGGTGGTCTCAAAAAGTGAAAAAATAAGCCACTTTTCAAAATATTGTATTCAATACGACACACCCGTCACAGCGTTCTAGGGGTTTCTTAGGGACAAATCATGTTACTTAGGCGTCTAACTAATACTAAGAATTTAAAACATACCATCTTTAGAGACCGTATACTTTGTTTAAACTTAAAAATTAAAACATTTAAGTTTAAAAGTTCAATTATACGTGCCTTAACATAAGGCCATAACCATAACCGTTGCCATAAAAATCAAAACTCAATTGGTTTCTTTTGCGTCATGTTAAGTCAATTATAATCAAATGCAGTGTTGCCCATAAGTTCGGTTCGAACAGCTGTTTTCTGTGGTTATGATCATATCACGTTTAACAGAACCTTAAGGTATAGGATTAGAAAGCGAAAAACACACACAAGATTTGAACTTAGTACAAAAACCACTTATGTATACGGAAAATGCTGCTTATTAAATCAGTGTCTTGCTTTTTTAAAACATTTTAGTATTATAACAGTATTACAACAGTACTACTATGGCAGACTAGACCGCCTACGTAAGTTTTTGATCCTTAGCACAAAAAAGTTAATTCACACTTAATATTCCCTAGTTTTTCCATTAATTTGTCAAACCCTTAAAGTATAACCTAAGAAATATTCATAAGCATTTCAATAAAATGCATTAATAACTTTATCTTAGAATAATTTAATTCGCCATAATGCTCTTAATGGGTCAAGACAAGAACACATAATTTATCAATAAATACATTTTTTACCACAAAATAATCATAACGTCGTTCATAATGATAAAAATGTCATACTAAAAAAGAGAAAATATAAATTCAGAAAGTAAAAAAGCAAATAAAAACCAACATAATTTAGCATTTAATTGAGACAACAACTCGAACAACAAGTGCATTTTTATTATAAAATCATAGTTTTATGCAGACACCTTTGCTTTGTGGCCTTAAGACGATTGCAGGTTGGCTAGTTGCCTGGCCTGCCTTTTGTTATCATATTTAAGGTGGTGGTCGATTTTTGCTTCAGCCGAGCACAGGTGAATGGTGTAGTGTTATTCAAGCATAAATATTTACTTAAGCAGACTGCCAGGCAATTTGTTATTGTGGTGTTGGGTAGTGCGGTTAGCCATGCTTCAGTTGTTACCAATAACCAAGTGTTGGTATTTTTGTTTTAATTTATTTAATTAAACTCTAGGCGAATGGAATAATAAACTGTTGCTGCTTAAAGAGAAGAAAAGAAGGAGAGGTAAAGCTTATATAAAAGGCAAAAAAAAGCATTAATTTTAAGAGTTTCAAATCTTAACAACTAAGAGACTGAAAAGCGGTATAACTCAGATATTTTTAATAAGTTTTCAATGAACTCGATGGATTATACGGTCGCATAGGTCGTTTTTGCGGTTTTTATTAGTCTCTATGGGAGATAAGCAGTTATTATTAATGCATTGAAGATGTTTGTGGCCACCGGAGCTGGCACATATATCATGGGAGATAACATTACATGCCTTTGTACAGTTTCTGGTAAGTGTAATGAGTATCAGGTAAATTTATTGACCATTTCGAGGGCAAAAGATCTTATAATACAGTCAAACAGCAGAGTAAAGTACGTCAAGCCTTGGTTTACAATTATCACTAATATTATCTCGACTCTTGGATTAAAACATTGAAAGAAACCACCATTGGGTTGTTATTATGTGAAATCAAAGATGTAGGTGCCTTATATAATGAATATTGAGTTGGAAAACAGAAGAGCCTGGCAGTAAGAGACCATATGGCTGAGGCTGAGCTAAGCAGAGACTGGTTTGCTGGAGGTCCTGTAAAAATGGGTCTGATAACTACGATCAATGGAATGAGAAAATGGAATCGCAGGTCTTCGCATTGTTTTATCCTTTTTGTTGGTGTTAGAGGTTTTTTTTTTGCTTTTCTTATTAAAAAACAAAAGCCAACATTTTAACGGGGAAATCTCCTAGATGTTTGAAGTTTTTTTTGTCTTACTTACCCTTTCTAACCTAAACAAACCTTCGAGGTCAAAGTGTTCAAGGGAGTTTTATAAAAAGAATTAAGGTTCGAAATCTCTCATCAAGAGTGGCTAAGGAAGTTAACCTTAAAAACGTCAGAGCAGTAAGATATGCCAAGAAGAATGCCTTAGAGGATGTAGTAATTTGTTGTTAATAGAAAAGTGTGAGTGGTATAAGTATGCGAACAGACATTATATCTCCTAGATAAAGTAGCAGGTGTAAGTTGGCAAAGTTGCATTATCTTTCTCTTTTGTTTTGGTAGAACCGTTTGGTCAATCTCTGGCTCAAAACTTTTTAACTTTTGTTTTTCTTCCTCTTAAAATCAATTGTAGTGTCTATAGTCCCGAATTAGCAAGAAACACCCAAAGGCGAAGAGCCCTACATGAAGCTTTAAAACTGAAGGTCTGGCAACACCTTGTTTACTTTTTTCATAGTATTACCACATGAACCATTTCCACTTTCAAAATGATATTACAATAGGGTACAAAAAACGTAATAACTAAGAAGAATGGAAAACCCCCGATCTTTTATCCTTGCTTTGTTGCCATAAAGCAGTGACTTAACATGGCCCCATATAATGTAATCCAGAGACGTTAAATGGCACAAATATAAATGTGGTTACCTGCTACACTGGCAAACTCTGCAGTACCCTTTAAATATATTTACCAGCCCGCACATGAATGGCAATTTTTAAACTAATAAAATTACCACCCATGAGAACCGAAAAATACACCCTTGGACATGACTTCTCTCCAAGGTAGAAGTGAAGCCCAATCAATGCTCCCTCTGACTTCCGGGTCACGGTACTTTGCTACAGTTCAGCTTTAATTTGAACAGAAGCTCTTCCTGCAATTAGGGATTGAACCATAACCACTACGTTACTCCAAAAGGAGCCTTACCGTATTCAGAGTAGAATTCCATTTCTAGGGACTTTTGTTCCTTATCAACTCTTATAAACGGAGTAGAATTTCAAATACTTCAGGAACTAAATGATGGAGCAAGTAAGCAAAGAGATAATCCTGCCAAAACATATGCCGCGTGAAATAGCCAATCCAATTATGTTGACTGCAAAATAGACCATAGACTATGCCATTAGATTTAAATATTTTTTGAGAAAAATTCCAAAACTTTAAAACTTGATTATTGTTCTGGGTAACCATTAAACCAGTGAGGGAAAGCGCGAGCGCGCGAGTCTACCAGTCTGCGGCATTAAAAGTCCTTAAAAATTTAAACATTGTTTATGTTAATAAAAATTTGCTTAAATAAGTTTTGATTTCAAAATTTTTTTGTAATTTTCTTACAATTTCATGTGAACAAATCGTTTCTTTTTTCTGCTACACTTTTAAAAATAAACAAAATATTTAACCACTTGCCTAAACATATTAATATCACTTTAAGAATTTATGGTATAACATCTAACATGATTTTAAGCAACTTCTGTTTAACAAAAAAAAAAAAGCAATTTTCAAATTAAACTCAAAAAAATCAAGCCAAAATAATAGACAAGTTTAAAATTTTAAATCCTTTTATGACTTTTCAACAATTGCATCTAAACGACATATGTTTTTTCTGCTTCTTAAGTTGTCTAATTTTATTTATTTTTTTTAACTCCATGCATGTGTGAAAACAATTATTTAATTTAGTTTTACAATAAATATCAAGCAAAAATTCAAGAACTAGTTTTGCTATAAAAATTGAAAATCAATCAAAAAGCAACTAAAAGTAATAACGCAACTGCTTAGGGGCTCTTAAATAAAATACAAAGATGTCTAAAAGTATAATATTACAAAAATAAATTTGGTCTGCAGCATTCGTGGTATTCATCTAAAAATTAAATACAAATAAAATTTAAAATATTACAAATACTGACCACAAGAATTAAATTGATTTTGACCATAAATGTCAAAAGCTAAAAAATTTGTTGTAAATGTTAACACAACAGTTTGTAAAGTGATCTGGAAAAAAACTTTGAACATGAGTGCTGTCAATGTGTAGATGAAATATGTTTGTGTCAATAAGGGAAAACTGCTTTTATATAACTTTTATTTTTCAATGAAGAAATTTTTTGAGTTTAAATACATTTAAATTAGGGCATTCACTTTCAGTGGTAGTTTTTTTTAAAGAGAAACTATTCTGCAAATTTTCATTACAATAATATTTTATCTAATCATTGTGTAACACTTCTCGTGTGTTTATTAAGAAAAAATTGCGATAAAATACTACAAAATAATTGCAGCCAATCGGTACTCTCTAATTTTTACCTTTATATTCAAAGGTTTCATTGACTAAAATTTTGCTTATGTCAATTTAACCACTTTTTTTTTATTTTCTTGAGTGTATTTTATATACTTTTCTGGGATCAAAATTAGAAACTCCATAAGCTATCCCTGTGCCATGCCTGATCAATTTGTTTTAATAATTTTAAATGTAAAATAAACAACTAATTAATTTTTCTACTAAACGATAACTAAATAAACGTTCTATTTAATTACTATAATCAATTTTGATTAAACTTAGAAACTCCCATAAATATCATAAGTATCATATAATTTTTTGTTTTTTTTATTATCACTTACAAGCAACTAAATTGGAACTGAAAAATTAAATGAAATTATCTAGAGATTAACCTAAAGTGGGGTGGTAACTTCATTTTACACTATTGCTCTATCTAGAACGAAGCACTTACTATCTTTAGCTACAAAGCTGGCAGAATTATTACAAATATATACCTAGTCATGTAGCTTACGGAAAAAGATTTTTCTTCAAAACGCAAAGCAACTGCATGGCAATCAATAACTTAAATTACAAAGTAATTGCCTTGGAATCTACTTTTAAAGCACTCTTTTTTAAAGTTTTTGTTATAAAAATATATATAGCGGCTAAAGACAGATATTTTTCCACACCAACTACTGCATACACTAGTTGCCATATTTTACAATAACAAATAGCTACTGCATCACTGCTTTTACGGTTTGGAGTAAAAAAAAGTGCATTGCAATGTAGCCGAGTGCAGAAGCTACTGGGTGTTCAATGATTGCTACTTGATATACTTAATACCCACTATTTTAGAAACACAAAAAAGTTTAAAAAGTAAACAAAACTAACTAAAAAAGGTATCAAAGCAAAAAGCACCAAAATAATCCAAAGCGGGTCTTAAGTCAAGAACAGTAAGACGTGGGTAAGCTGGATTAAATATAATTAAAAACTAAAAAATTAATAAAATAAAATAAAATAAAATAAAATAAAATAAAATAAAATAAAATAAAATAAAATAAAATAAAATAAAATAAAATAAAATAAAATAAAATAAAATAAAATAAAATAAAATAAAATAAAATAAAATAAAATAAAATAAAATAAAATAAAATAAAATAAAATAAAATAAAATAAAATAAAATAAAATAAAATAAAATAAAATAAAATAAAATAAAATAAAATAAAATAAAATAAAATAAAATAAAATAAAATAAAATAAAATAAAATAAAATAAAATAAAATAAAATAAAATAAAATAAAATAAAATAAAATAAAATAAAATAAAATAAAATAAAATAAAATAAATAAAAAAAATTAAATAAAATAAAAATAAAATAAATTAAGTTAAATAATAAAATTAAATAAAATAAAATAAAATAAAATAAAATAAAATAAAATAAAATAAAATAAAATAAAATAAAATAAAATAAAATAAAATAAAATAAAATAAAATAAAATAAAACAAAATAAAACAAAATAAAATAAAATAAAATAAAATAAAATAAAATAAAATAAAATAAAATAAAATAAAATAAAATAAAATAAAATAAAATAAAATAAAATAAAATAAAATAAAATAAAATAAAATAAAATAAAATAAAATAAAATAAAATAAAATAAAATAAAATAAAATAAAATAAAATAAAATAAAATAAAATAAAATAAAATAAAATAAAATAAAATAAAATAAAATAAAATAAAATAAAATAAAATAAAATAAAATAAAATAAAATAAAATAAAATAAAATAAAATAAAATAAAATAAAATAAAATAAAATAAAATAAAATAAAATAAAATAAAATAAAATAAAATAAAATAAAATAAAATAAAATAAAATAAAATAAAATAAAATAAAATAAAATAAAATAAAATAAAATAAAATAAAATAAAATAAAATAAAATAAAATAAAATAAAATAAAATAAAATAAAATAAAATAAAATAAAATAAATTAAAATAAAATAAAATAAAATAAAATAAAATAAAATAAAATAAAATAAAATAAAATAAAATAAAATAAAATAAAATAAAATAAAATAAAATAAAATAAAATAAAATAAAATAAAATAAAATAAAATGAAATGAAATGAAATGAAATAAAATAAAATAAAATTATATTAAATAAACTAAAATAAAATAAAAAAAAAATTATATACAACAATATCTAACTAACTAACTACTCTAAAAAGGTGCAAAAGTTTTTTTAAACAATTTAAAGCATTTAATTTAACTTAAATACCGTCTTAAATTTTACATGTTGGTAAATTCTTACAACAGTTTCATTTTACTGCAATAATTTTAGTTATTTTTCTAGTTTCGCATATAAAATTTTTAGCCTTTCTAGGATAGTTGCTTGTGATATATTTTTTTTTGCTGCATTTGATTCAGTTTTGATTTACAATTTAAATTACAAAATTATCTTAATATATTTTGACAAGAAACAAAAATATATGCAACTAAAACTATAACAAATTTGGAAAACTTTGCAGACCACAGACAAAAGATACTTAAAAAAACAAACATCTACGCGAAATGCCTTAAAAAACAAACCTTACCGCACCTTTTTGAGAAGACCCAAAACGGACATGAAGACCAAAACTGTCAGCACTTAAAATAAGATTATACCATAAAAAGACAAGCAGACACATTACAACTTAAAGAAAAAAAATTAAACTTGAACGACAAAAATTAATAAAAAAAAAAACAAACTGATTTAGTTTTTAAATTCAATTTTAGATTTTTTATAACGATTTTCTTTATTTATTTACAGCACTGTGAACGATAGGGGAGTTGGCTGACAGTTAAAACTGTTTGAATCATGTAATACATCTAAGTCAGTAGCAAACTAAATGGAAAAAAAAAAACTTTAAAGTCTAAAGCTAAAATTCAATCATGTACCAGCAATTTTAAAACAATTTTCAACTTACTGACAGTTTGCTACTGTGCCAGCATTAGCTTGAGCTTATTTCAAGTTTATTTTGTTTTGGTTTGATTTGATCGCTTGTAGATCATGATGATGTTTTATGTGGTAAGATCTTATAAAGAATTACACATACCTTTTAAATCAATTTTGTATATAGAAGTATGCAAGCAAAAATTTTGGTACCAATCTGTCCATCATCATTAACATCAGAATGCAATATACAGTGAACTCGCGGAAACGTGAACTAATTTTTACCAAGGGTGTTCATGTTTTCGATTTTGTTCACGTTTCTGATTGGATATTTTTTAATTATTTTCTAACGAATTTAATTTTTTTTATCAATTTATTGTTACTAGTTCAAAAACATCCAAAAATCTAGTCAAAACTTAACAACGCTTTAACCCGAAAAGTCCAATTTAAAAATTTTAAAACCTAAATTTTTTGGGTAATACATAATTGTGTTATTAATCTGACCACAAAGATCAACCTTTTGCAAATAAAACTATGTATATCGCTTATAGATCCTTTTATTGCATAATTCGGAGACTCCCAAAACTAATAAAATAATGTAAACAAACAAAAAACCTCAGAAAAAACTGTTCACGTTTGAAAGCTTTCAATGTTTGTTCACGTTTTAGAGTAGTTAATGTTAAATAAAAAGTGTTCACGTTTCTGGATGTTCACGTTTCTGGATATTCACGTTTTCGCGAGTTCACTGTATATTACATAAGTAAAACCTAACTTTACAAAACTAAACTTTAAAACTAAAGCAAACAGTAACAAAAGAAACAAAATTTAAACTTAAATCAAAACCCATAAAGATAAAAAATCGAAAGCAATCAATCGGTAATATGCATGTTTAAAAGGACAAAAAGACAGTAGAAATTATGATTATGAAAAATGATTCAAAAATGATCTTGAGTTCTAAAACTAGAAAAGTTTTAGCTGAGTAAGGAACTTATCTGCCTTTTATCAGATGTATGTAGTGAAGAGAGATAGAAATTTCTATAATTTAAACAGCGGAGATTATCATCTGGATGCACTGAAAATAAAGCGTAAGAAAAATTTACCTAATTTGTTAGACTACTGGCTTATTTATTTTATTTTATTTTATTTTATTTTATTTTATTTTATTTTATTTTATTATATTTTATATTATTTAATTTAACTTTTTTATTTTATTTTCTTTTATATTATTTAATTTAATTTTTTTATTTTATTTTATGTTATTTTATTATATTTATTTTATTTTATTTTAATTTATTTTATATTATTTAATTTAATTTTTTTATTTTATTTTATATTATTTTATTATATTTGTTTTATTTTATTTGATTTTATTTTATTTTATTTTATTTTATTTTATTTTATTTTATTTTATTTTATTTTATTTTATTTTATTTTATTTTATTTTATTTTATTTTATTTTATTTTATTTTATTTTATTTTATTTTATTTTATTTTATTTTATTTTATTTTATTTTATTTTATTTTATTTTATTTTATTTTATTTTATTTTATATTATTTAATTTTTTTATTTTATTTTATCTTATTTATTTTATTTTATTTTATTTTATTTTATTTTATTTTATTTTATTTTATTTTATTTAATTTTTTTTTATTTTATTTAATTTTATATTATTTTATTTTATTTTTTTTTTATTTTATTTTATTTTATTTTATGTTATTTTATTTTATATTATTTTATTTTATATTATACTAGCACGTAACCCGCTACTTCGTAAGCGCAGTTTTAGAAGTTTATTAAGTGAAGGTGATGTTTTGTGCCTTTGTTTCTTAAACTATTACCTGCAAAACGCTATTTAAATGAAGTTTCTACCTTTATTGGTTAAGAAATTACAAAAAGTACCCAAAAAGTACCAAAATGGAATTTGTACCCTTTCTTCTATCCCCTAGGGTCTTAAGTTTTGAAAAAGTATAAAAAAATATTCATATTTTGGCAAGACTTTTCGAACGCAGTTTGAATTATGCTTCTATCTTTATTGGTTCAGATGCTGCAAAAAGTACGTAAAAAGTACCACTTTATAAATTTGTATTCTTTTGTCTGCCCCTTAGGGTCTAGATTTTTAAAAAAGTTTAAAAAATATATTCATATTTTGTCCTGACCTGTCGAACGCAAATTAAGCTATGTTTTTACCTTTATTAGTTAAGAAGTTACAAAAAGTACCTAAAAATTACATATATGTAATTTGTACCCTTTTTTGTGCCTAAGGGTCCAACATTTTTAAAAATTATCGAAAACATATTCTTATTTTGTCGATACCTGTCGAACGCAATTTATATTACGTATTTATCTCCATTGGTTCAAAAGTTACAAAAAGTACCAAAATAGAATTTTTACCCATTTTTGAACCCTTTTTTTACCCCTCAACGTCCAAATTTCAAAAAAGTGGCAAAAACATATTCATATTTTTTTAGTATCTGTCGATTGCATTTTGAACTATGTCTGTACCTTTTCTCGTTTAGAAGTTACAAAGTGGACCTAGGCACTATCAAAATTTTGTTTTTACCCTTTTTAGCCTTAAGGGTCTAAAGTTTTGAAAAAATGCCAGACACGGGTCTACTTATTTATTAAGTAAAATACGATCCTTTTTAAATTTTGTTTCTATCGTTTGTAGTTTAGGAGATATTAACTTTCAGATATTTCCATATATGGCCCATTTTAAGCCCCTTCGGGTCCGAATTTCCCAAAATCCCGTCTTAGTAGATCTAAACATAAGAAAAGGTACCCACAGTCCGAATTTCAGGTCTCTAGCTCTGCGGGTTTGAGCTGTGCGATGATGAATCAGTCAGTCAGTCAGTAACGTTATTCCTTTATATACATATATAGATTATATTATTTTTATTTTTATTTATTTATTATTTAGTTTATTTATTTTTTTACTTGATTTAATTAGTATTTTGTTTTCCATGATTTTCAATGGTTTTTTTTTTTGATTCTTATGAAGTTTACAAATTCCCAGCCTTTTAAGTATATATGAACTGCTTAACTTATTCCATCGCTAGAAATATTTTTTATCACAAAACTAATGGCTCAGGACATAGATCTTAAATTAAAAAGAAGAAAAAAACAAATTAGATTAGTTTGAAAAAATGAAATTATTTTGCTACTTTTTGAACATAGAAACCTCCATCAAAAATCATTAGCATAATGGAAAAACCAACACTTTTGCTCACGTTTTCCCCAATTTTATTTTACTGCATTTCTTGATCTCTTGAAGAAAAGTAAAGAGGATTTTGTATTAAATTAGGGTATGGAGAAGCAAAACAAATTAGCAGTAATGTTTGTATTAAAATCTAAAAACTTAATTTGTTGGATCGGTTTTTTGTTTGGTCGTTTTTATTTGTGTGCGGTCAAAACTATTATTTGTGGTTTTCGTTTTGATACCAAATGCCGCTACTGTATTAAGTTTGGTCTTAAAACAAAAATTAAAGTAACTACAAATTAAGGCACAAGCCAGGCAGCAAGAAAAAATATAAGAAATAATTTTATTCAAGGGCTTCTGTACCAACTAAATTAAAACAAAAATGAAAAGTAACTAAAATTGGCTTTCCTAGTTAATGGAAAATATATTTGGCTTAACAAAGGTAGCATGATTCATACTGTACATATTTTTAAAATAGCATGAAGAATTGCTTTTTGCAAAGTAAAACCTAACTTCCTTAGAGAATTGGGAGCGTTTTGGTTAAAAGCAAAACAAAAGTAGAAGGAAGAAAACGTAGAGAGGTAGATGTCTACACTAAAACCGCAAAAGATATTTTTTGCTTTTAATATTAGGACTCTGAAGTATTTGTTGCTAGTTTTAAGCATAGAGTAATTCTGACTATGAGTTTTTAAATACAGTAGAGAAAAAAAACAAATTGTTTAACAAATATCTTTGTTGCAAACCTTTGTCGGCTTAACTACAAAAACAAGTACGAAAATTTTTTTATTTTTTTCTTTATTTCGACTTTTTATTTTTGCTTGAATTTTATTTAGGCTGAATATTTTTTATTTATGTTGAATTAGTTTTGTTTTCAGGCAAGGCTATTTTGGACTGCAACTGTTGCTGCGATTAATGCCAATATTTTTTTGTAACTTTTTTATATGCCGCAGCATAAGTGAATGACTTAAGGAAAACAAAGCTTAAAATTTGTTGCGCTACATATGCAGTGTCTGTTATGTTTCACAGAAGAAAAGAGAGGATTTAAATAATATTTTGAGGCCAACATTTTGGCATCTTAGCTATCCCGTGACTTTTTTCATTTAACCCTAGCGGCAAATTAATAATAATAATAATAATATTTTATTTATTAAAGATTTTTTTTAATAATTTCTTAGAAATTTATCAAACAAGCCCCAAGTAATTATATATAAACATATATGGGTTAATTTCAATTAGTATGTGCAAAAGGACTTTCCGTTTTTGTTTTTTTTTTTTAATTTCTTAAAGTTTTCCAAAGTAGTTGTCGACTTACAATAAGATGTATAAATAATTCGAAATCACTTTTACTCTACAAAAACCAATATATTTGTTTTTTAAGTTTTGATAAGCAAACCCAGGATTTCTGTATTGAACGTCAATAAGCAAAACTACAAAAAAAGTCATTTATATTAAAATGATAATTGAAAAAACAAATTCTCTTTTCTTAGCTCATACACGCTTAAGCACTCTTTTAGACATGTCCTCCCTTTTCGTTCCTTTCGAAATTATATTGAAAAATCATATTAATGAGCGAAAACAAAAGAATCATTCATAAAACTGCTATTTTTGCTTCCTTTTATATACTTCGTTACGTTTTTTTATCGAATTAAAATTTTTCTCTGTAACTTTTTGACCTTTCAGCCACCGTTAGTTTGGTTGTTTTGCCTTAAAGTATTTGGAAGATAATTATAAAACTATTACTTAATTGGATTGTGCGACACATCTTAAAAGTGGCGTTCAAGCTATTTTCTAACTTTTTTTGTTTTTTTTTTTTAAGAAGTTTTCTTAGAAAATGTAAAAGAGCTCTAACTCTATTAACTAAAACTTAAATTTTTTCTTATTTAGGTGAGTGTTTCTTCAAGACATTGTTACACGTACTAACTACTACATACTAAAACATACCTAAAAACCCTTTCCTTAATGTCTTCTTTTAATTCTTTAAATTTTGTATTTTTTTAAAATTCATTCTTAGCCTAATTCATTTCAATCCAATTAATATATTGGAAGACAAAAAAAATTAAAAAAGGGTGGCGTTTATGATCATTTGAGGACTAAACTTTTTAAAAATCCTAATCCGGGTGGTATAAAAGCAAAACATAGTTTAAAAATTGTAGCAAAATTTTAAAAGCAGGTATTATATGTTTCCTGTTTATTTTGTTTTAAAATGTATTAGATATTTTTTTTATCAAAAAAAGGAAATAAGAACAAGTGTTTCTATATGGTACGAGTCAATCAACATTGAAAAAAAAATATTAAAAACCTGGAAAATGTTTTTCTTGTGACATTTTCTTCAATGACTTCCCAGTTTCTTTTTTTTGTGTTTCATGTTTTTACCTCAAAACAGAGTTAAAACATCGGACACAGAAATATAATGTATGGTTCGAAATTGACCAATAAATATATTTTTTTAAAGTAGATCTGGTTGAAGTTTAAGGGAGGATAAGTTAGGTTTTAAATTTATTTCACAAAAAGCATTTAATAACCAACCCAACATGACTAAGTTTAGTTTGAAATGAGCATCCTTTTTGTGCCTCTTCTGGATCCTCATTATACGAAATAATTGTTATATTAAAAACCTAGAATTAGTCGTATACAGACTGAAACAGTAAACTTATTTTCAGTTAAAAAAAAAAACACTTATAAAACAAACTAATTCTTTTAAGGCCCTTTAAAGTCGGTTTAACTAGTTTTCATTTTTCGACAAAGTACTGCCTGCTTTGCTGCTGCTTACATCAAGTACGTTCAGCTACACGCTACCATTATTATTTGTTGCTCTAACAAGATCAAAGTCTTGCGATATAAATAATTGCTCTACAGAGGTTAAGTTTATAATTTTTTCCATCAACTTCTAGCGCACATTCTCTTGGCCAGATTTAAGTCAATAATAATTTCAATTTACAGAATTTTCAATCCTATTTATTTTAACGATTTTTCTGCTTTTCTTCTTCTTCTTCTTTGCTAAAGCTCTCGTTCATTTATTCCTAATTTGTTTTGGCATACGAATGCTCAATAAAGAATTTAAATTAGTTGAAGATGTCTTTTCTACATTTCTGTTGTATGTATTAGCAATGGCTTGTTGTTGTTGCAAGAAAATGAAAAAATTAAAATCACTATTAAAATAGTTAAAAAGATTTAAATATTCTTTGGCAGACTAACAAATCCATAATACACATTCGTTTAATATAATTTAATTTCTTTTTCTTTCTATTTTTACATGTTAAGCTGGTTGGTATTTTAAAGAGACTCAAATTAAAAATTAATTTTCTAAAGAAAAATATTTTCCAACATATTTTTATTATAATGTTGTTCTTGTTATTTACTATGGAAGTTAGAAAATTTTTAATAATTATTATTCAAATAACCAAGGCGATGGGCCAATGATTGTAAGTTTCCTAAACATATGTGTTATTAAAATTTAGTCATAAATTAATAAACGCATGCTTAATCTCTCCTCTGCTAATCTTATTTCTGTTTTATTTTATTTAGCATTTCTAGTATGGCTTTAAAAAATTTTTGTTTAATGCAAATGGTTATTGGCGGACTTGGAATCTTTGAATATGTCTTGTTATTATAAACTTTAAAATAATTTGCACTTAACACAAGTAGCAATAAAATAACAATTACTATTAATCTGCTTATTGATATTGTCATCATTAATTTGTATATCTACCATGAAGTGATTCTAGGGGTTGATTTTAGTCGCTCAAAAGTCTTAGAGCAATTTTAACTTGTTCTTGTTTTTTAGAATTTGGAGTCATTTTTCTTATAATTTTATCTTGTGATCAAAAACTTTTTACAAGTAATAAGGTGCTCTTTAGGCATTAGTCTGTAACTAAAATAACTAGATCATTTAACAAAATTTTGGACTTATTATATAAAATTTTTTTCCAAACTACACAAACACTTTGGACACTTTGGATAGTCATACAGTTTGTTTGCTGGTTACACATGAGTTGGTATCCAACACAGTATCAACGTAGCATTAGCATCAAGTTAACCAAGATATTTATTACATTGAAAGCCCATTTCAGTTCTCATTCAACATAAGGTCTAAAAACGCTTGAGAATAAAAAGAACAGCACCGGGCTCATCACTGATGTCTGTTAAGCTTTCGATGAAGTATGACATGAAGGCTGGCCCGTCAATATCTTCGACCTTTGAGAAAAGTGCATATCCGGTTGGCAGTTTACAATCAAAGAGGGAAACGACTTGAGTTGTTCCCAACCAATAGATGTACCTTAAGAGAGAAATGGAGGACCAATTCAGTACTTGCTTTACACAGCAAATATGCCAGGCAACAGTTTTACACACATGCCAGCATTGCTGGTGAAACCAGCCTAAACAAGCCTCGAACTAAATGCAGCATCACGTTGCCCAAAAAGAGAAATGGGCAAAGTTATGGGGAATAAAAATAAAAGGACAAAAATGTGCCCACGTAATTTTTACTTTACACAAAGAAACAACCATATAGAGCCTTTCCGATTTAAAACAAAATATATTGGCAATTACTTGTTCTCTTATATTTTAATTCTCCTGTTGACAGGTCCGTAAGCTACTTATAACTATTAGGAGTTCGAAGTTACAGGAAGCATGTTATTTGCCTGTTAATAAGGGTCGGTAACAAAGTGTTGGCAAAAAATAAATAAAAATTATGAAAAGTGGACCACTTATATTTAATCCCTTTAGCTGCAAGCTCAGAAGAAAACCAAGTTAACTTATAAAACATTCATAAAAGACTTAAACATTCATCAATGTTTATTTTGTGTGTCTTCACATCATATGTTAACAATTATTTAATACGTTCATCAGCATCTTTCCATCTAAGTCATCTTTTTTCCCGTTCCCGAACATTTTATTTATGTTTTTGCCATTACATTGTCTAGGAAGAGGTTGTTGTTTATTTAAGCCAAACATTTTATTACTTGTTTCTCAATTTTTATTTTTATGTCTGAATGATGGCACAATTGAAATGTTTGCACTGACAGGTGAAATGCCTTTACGTTTTTCTTGCTGTATTATGGTCTGTATACCGCAATTGTCTTTGTAATGTGTCATCGCGCTTGGCGTAAGCGCAGTATAACAAGATGTAGTTATTTTTGTTTAATTTTTTTAGGTTTAGTTCCTGGATTGAAGGGCTGAAAAATCTAGAAATTAATTTTTTAACATTTTACAAAACCCTAAAAATAATAACTTCACCCTATGTAATTTCAATACCTAAAATATTAAATGTAAAGCTTAGGAATTTTTAATTAAAAGAAACAAATCAAACTTCCTATATTTTCATTCACTTACACAAAAAAAAAGTATATTTTTTAAAGTCTTTACTAACTAACATGTCTGCAACATGTTGTACATACTCCATAAAAGTTGACGATTATGACACACATCTGTCCAAAACATAATTTAGTTAAAGATTTTTTCTTTAATATCGCTAACATTTCTCTTTAAATCTATTAAGAAAACTTTTCTAAAGACATCTTTATAAATTTTTATGATCAAAAGATTTGATTGACTTGAGTTTTTGTTTTTCTCTTATTTTTCTTGACATAAATATCTGTTAATGTATCGTAGCAATTTGTTCTAAGTCTATACGTGGTCTGGTACATTTTTTTTAATAATTATTAAAGAAAACTTGTGGTTTCAAGTCAACAGGTAAAGTATTGTTAAGCTAACCTATTAATTAT